>SJYW01007408.1:0-17745 GCA_006410735.1 Raphicerus campestris
CAGAAAGTGGAAAACTAAAGAGCCTCTTGATGAAAGTGAAAGAGGAGAGTGAAAAAGTTGGTGTAAAACTCAACATTCACAAAATAAGATCATGGCATCTGATCCCATCACTTCATGACAAATAGGTGGGGAAACAATGGAAACAGATAATTTATTTTTTAGGGCTCCAAAATCACAACAGATGGTGATTGCAGCCATAAAATTAAAAGGTCCTTGCTCCTTGAAAGAAAAGCTATGACCAACCTAGACAGCATATTAAAATGCAGAGACATTGCTGACAAAGGTCCATGTAGTNTAGGGCTCCAAAATCACAACAGATGGTGATTGCAGCCATAAAATTAAAAGGTCCTTGCTCCTTGAAAGAAAAGCTATGACCAACCTAGACAGCATATTAAAATGCAGAGACATTGCTGACAAAGGTCCATGTAGTCAAAGCTACAGTTTTTCCAGTAGTCATGTATGGATGTGAGAATTGGACTATAAAGAAAGCTGAGCACCAAAGAATTGATGTTTTTGAACTGTGGTATTGGAGAAGACTCTTGAGAGTGTCTTAGACTGCAAGGAGACCCAACCAGTCCTTCCTAAAGGAAATCAATCCTAAATATTCATTGGTGGGACTGATGCTGAAGCTAAAGCTCCAATACTTTGGCCACCTGATTCAAAGAGCTGACTCATTTGAAAAGACCCTGAGGCTGGGAAAGATTGAAGGCTGGAGAAGGGGGTGACAGAGAATGAGATGGTTGGATGGCATCACTAACTCAATGTACATGAGTTTGAGTAGGCTCTTGGGAGTTGGTGATGGACTGGGAAGCCTGGTGTGCTGCAATCTATGGGGTCGCAGAGTCTGACATGACTAAGCGACTGAACTGAAATGAAAATTCAGTATGAGGCCTGATAGTTCCCTGACAAGATGGAGAACCAAGCACTTTTAATAGCTCTTTCATTTTTGTTGCAGCTCTTAATTATGATTGTATAGATAGATGCCAGGCATGCACGTCAGGGTGTGTAGTTATTTGAAAGTGAAATGTGAAAGTGAAGTCGCTCAGTCACGTCTGACTCTTTGTGACCCTATGGACTGTCGCCTACCAGGATCCTCAGTCGATGGGATTTTCCAGGCAAGAATTCTGGAGTGGGTTGCCATTTTCTTCTCCAGGGGATCTTCCCAACCCAGGGATCGAACCTGTGTCTCCCGCATCGTAGGCAGATGCATTACCATCTGAGCCACCAGGGAAGCCCATGCTAATCAGAGGTGCATATTTTCTGTTCTTTTCTCTGTGGCTGTAGGTGCTAGGGTGAATTGTTTAGGCATCAATATAAGAAAATAAAATGACTCTTCTGTTTGAAGGATTCATTGCCATGCCATAAAAGCATTTTTAATATATAATTGTTCTCTCTCATCACAAATGTTTGCACCACAGAGATAATCACCTTGACTTACAAGGAAAGTATGATCATAAGAATAAGAATTTGTCATTTAAACATTTCATAGTCACTGTGTGTAGCACTGCTTGTTTTTTGAAAGATTAAAGCACAATAACAGGTTTTACATTCATTAAAAATAACATGTTTTTTTAATAAAGGGAGATGAAATAAAATGTTGCACTTGTTTTAACTTTTAAAACTTTAACAGTGATACTTCTAAAGTTAGTATCTTACCTAGTATCACATTTTAGTCTTTTTTTTTTACATTAATCTTTCCTCCAACTATCTGGTACCCTTTGATTTATAAACTTTAAGAAAGATTATAAATCAGAAAAGGGTCAAATCACAAGGGCTATGAAAGAAAGTACAGATCTGAAATGTATTCATGAACACCAAAAAAAAAAAAAAAGTTAAAAACAAGTTTGTAATTTACAGCTGCCCTGAGGCAGTGATAACTAATACACTGAAAATTTACCCATTTTATGCATCTATTTTGCTTGTTTTACTACTTTGGTTTTCATAAAAAACACATTTATTTCAGCAACCGTCACTTCTTTTGGCATTTATGTGATCTCTGAGCTATGTGTGAAAATACACATATTTCTACTTTACAATTTTCATAGAAAAATTATTTCTTTTACAAATTTATATTAATGCTGTTTTGTTCTACGCTAGAATTATTTTCATTGTTCTTTTTTCTATCAGTTACTTCAGAACGTCAGTTTTATAGCTTATTTACTTTAACATCTGCTTTAAATCTTTTTTTCAATTGCCATTTGAATAATGTTTTATCATTAACTATAAATAGAAAGAAGTGGAAATTTTCAGAATCACAGGTCATACCAATTATTTAATAAGAATAACATTGTAGATTACACTTAAATGACACTGCCCTCATAAATACTCAATGCAATTCACAGCTGTAACCAAATGAGTTTTCATATTGTTCCTGGGAGTCAGTGGAATAGTGTGAACAAATGATTATTTTCATATATATGATAGTAGTATACGCTTGAGCAGAGTAAACAGAAGCAGGTGGCATCTCAGTACTTGCTTCCCAAAAGAATAGCCATGAAGATGCTGAGGCTTGGATTTCATATTTTATTGAATGAAACTTTAGATAATAAGGCAAGGGCCTGGTAGCAGGTACCTCCTGCTTTTGCCTGCTTTAGTGTTCATTCTAACATCTTCTGGTAAGAGCATCGTATTTTTTCACTCTTGCATGTGTATTTAAAATGTGGCTGTCTGAATCCTGCTTTGATGATGATGCCTTGATGTAGGCCTGGTTCTTTAGGACCTTACTTCCTCTTGAGTGCAGTAATTGATTCAATAATTTACAAGTAACTGATTCAGTAATTTACAAGGAACCACTCAGTTTACTGTTCTGTCTACCAGATCCCTCTCAGTCTTCCTCTGTGGCATAGTCCTTGTTGCCACAATTTGAGAACTGCAGAGGTTACTAGGAGTCTCTGAAGAGATCTAGGTTTGGGGTAAGGGAGAGAACCTAACTACACATCCTAGGCTACTATGCTTTAAACTTCCTTAGAAACCAAGACTGAAGACATTAAGATGAGTTCTTGATTGGGGAGACAGGTAGGATGGTGAGTTGGCAAGAACACCATAGCCTGTTGCTAACAGTAACAATATCAGAGTAAACTATAGATTAAAAACTCCTGATTCAATAAGGCCTGTCTGGTGGACCAAATGCAACCACCCCCAGTTCTACTCAACTCTGAAGGGAGTGGTATTGATGGTAAATTAACATAAAAAGGTTAATTATTGTTCCTGCCCTATAACAATACCTATAAAGTAATCTTCCTATCCTTATCCCACATGAGACAAGGAATTATCTGTTAACTACAATGAGTGATTTGATTACAGAAACTGTATTTTTAAAACACTTTTTAGATAGTGTCATCACCCATACTAGGAATCTCTGATTTATCCAAAGTTTGCCACACACACACACACATACACACACACACACATACACACACACACACGCACACACACACACACACACACACACACAAGTTAGCTCTAAAATCCTTCAGTTCAGTACCCCTAGTCATGTCTAACTCTGTGCTACCCCTTGGACTGCAGCATACTAGGCTTCCCTGTCCGTCACCAACTCCAGAGCTTGCTCAGACTCAAATCCATTGAGTCAGTGATCCTTCTGTATTATAATTGTGGTGTAACATTTGATTGTCTGTCTTTCGAAGTAAGAACATACATTTTTAGCTAAATGTAAAACTGAAATAGGAGGGAAGTGGGCAGGTGGGCACAACCTTTAAAAGAAAGACACGGCCATAGGACATGACAAAAACTAGTTATAGCCAATGAGGTCCAAGATGGCAGATGTGACATCCAGTAGACCTTGAGCTTCATCATATGCTCATTGTAATATATTAGCATGCTAAATGAAACACTCATCAGTACCATGACAGCTTTGAGGCTAAGCATAAAAGGTCAAAAAGTGGGTGGTGGCTCAATTCCTGGAAACCATGCCTCTTTCCCCAAATAATTGGAATAATCCTCCCATTCATTAGCCTATGAAATTACTCAGCCCATAAAAACTAACCATGCTGTATTTTGAGACTCTCTCACCTTCTGAGATGGTTCACACTCTGTCTGTGGAGTTTCTCTTTACATAAATCTTCTTACCTATTACTTCATCTCCAAATTGTTTCACAAAAAAGAAAGAACCTTAAATCCACCAGCAACAGAACCATTGTAAAAGTTTGATAAACATGTGCTTTTTGATCCATACAACAAACGTATTTCAGAATAGGGGTGGATTTATAAAAAAAAGTTGTGAAGGTAATAGAGTCCAGATAAACACATGGCCAGTTGCTCTTCTCATTAAAATGTTACGACACATTTTCTCAATTAATGAAACAGTAACTTTACATTATCCTAAAGTCCATATCTTAGTCAGATTTCCTTAGCTATTACCTAGTTCGATTCCAATATAATCCCATCTAGGATATTGCATTACATTTAATTGTGTCTCCTTAGGCCTCACTTGACTATGACAGTTTCTCTGACATTCCTCAATTTTGATGCCCTTGATAGTTTTGGTGAGTACTGGTCAGATATTTTGTAGAATGTCTCTTAACTGGGATTTGTCTGATGTGTTTCTCATGATTAGACGTGGGTTATGGGCTTTTGGGAGTAGGAACCACAGAGGTTAAATACCATTCTTGTCACATCACATCAAAGATAAAGACTACCAACATGATTTATGAATGTTGATGTTGGTCCTTTATCACCAAGGCTGAAGTAGTGCTTGTCAGGTTTCACTACTGTAAAGTTACACTTTTTCTGCTCCTTTTACTCTTTGGAAGGATTTCACTATTGTGCAACACAAACTTACATACTGGAGAGTTATGCTCTACCTCCTTGAAAATGGATTATCTACATTAATTATGTAGTATTCTTCTACAAGGCAGATTTCTTTGCTCTCTGTTTATGTAGTCAGTCTATCTGTATCAGGATAGACTCTAATTATTTTATACTTCAAGTTGAGTTATAATCTGATGCCACTTTTTTGATTGTCACATTGTTCCAGCTTTGACAGTAGTAAGCTTTGTAAAGTGGCCCTGTGTCTCTTGACATACCTCCAATCACTGTGGGTTTTTTCTAGAGTACTTTCTGGCATTATAAGGTGCACCGTGGCTCATCTTGTATATTTCTTGCCCCAGCAGAAAAATGAGCAATTTTCCCATTCAGAGGATAATATGAGAAATAAAGATGACTGCTAGGTATGATTGTTACTAGTAGTGCTAGCTGCTCAGTCGTGTCTGAGTGTTTGCAATCCCATGGACTGTAGCCCGCCAGCCTCCTCTGTCCATGGAATTCTCCAGGCAAAAACACCGGAGTGGGTTGCCATTTCCTTCTCTAGGTGATCTTCCTGACTCAGGGATCAAACCTGTGTCTCCTGCATTGCAGGCAGATTCTTTACTGTCTGAGTCACCAGGGAAGCCCAAATATAATGTAAGTGTTATGTAAATAGTTGAAGATGAGTGGCAATTCAAGTTTTGATTGTTAATACTGGGGTGCCATTATTTCTAGGCCATCTCAGCTGACAGATCAAATAAATATATTTGCATATATTAATTGGTATATATACACATACTGCTACTGCTAAGTCGCTTTAGTTGTGTCTGACTCTGTGCGACCACATAGACAGCAGCCCACTAGGCTCCTCTGTCTCTGGGATTCTCCAGGCAAGAATACTGGAGTGGGGTCCATTGCCTTCTCCAATGCATGAAAATGAAAAGTGAAAGTGAAGTCGCTCAGTCGTGCTGACTCTTAGCGACCCCATGGACTGCAGTCTACCAGGCTCCTCTGTCCATGGGACTTTCCAGGCAAGAGTACTGGAGTGGGGTACCATTGCCTTCTCCGATATATACACATACCTTTAAATATTAAGGTATTTATTAAATATTAAGATACACACATACCTATAGTTATTAAGCTAAACTTGATTCTGTATTGGTGTTTCCTTTATCACAAGGATCATTCTGGCCTTTTTCTCTAGCTTTGCTGTAACCGTGAATGTCGACAGTGTGAAACAGCTCCCATCATGCATTATTCATTTGCTTATTTATTTAATTATAGTATAAATGTGTAGTGATTTCAGAATTTTTACTCATACCCCTTTGGTAAACAGCTATATCAGTGATAGCACAATGTTTAAGTGTAGTTCCTTTGGCCTTTAGTCTTACAGAAACCACATATTTCTGAAGTTATTTAGCTTAGCCTCCTTGCCTCTTTAGGTTGTTTCATGTATTTGTACTATAGTTAGATTTTTGTGTCACAGCCTATATTTCATCCTGGGGTGCTCAGCTTCCTAAATATTTTCATATTTAAGGCTCATTCTTAAATGAGGGTGTAAAGTTTTAATTGTTTTGACAAAAACATAGTTTATATATCTACCATTTAAGTATCACATAAAAATAACCACCCTGAAAAATTCCTTGTACCTTGTCTATCTCACTCTCAAGATCTCTCCTACCCCTAAACCCTTGGCAAACACGGATCTATTTACTGGGTTTCCCTGGTGGCTCAGTCAATAAAGAATCCATCTGCAATGCAAGATACCTGGGTCCTATCCCTGGGTTGGGAAGAACCCCTGGAGGAGGGCATGGCAACACACTCCAGTATTCTTGCCTGGGCCTGGCTACAGTCTATTTACTATCTCTATAATTACTTCTTGCAAATACCATATAAATGAAATCATGTAGTATGTAGCCTTACTTCACTTTTCAGTAAGTAACTATGATTCATGTGTCTTTATATGGCTTGAGAGCTCATGCCTTCTTATTGCTGAATAGTATTACATTTTATAAATGTGCAACATTTCATAAATCTATTTACTTCATTGTTTCCTATTTTTGGTGCTTATGAGTAAAGGTGCTGTAAGTGTTCATGTGCAGGTTTTTGACTGAACTGAAGTTTTCAAGTCATATGGGTATATACCTTGGAATGTGTATGATAAGATCATACGATCATATGATAAGACTACATTTACTTTTGTAAGAACTGCCAAACTGTCTTCCTAAGTGAGAACATTTTGCATTCTCACCTAGCACTGAGAGTTAACATCTATTGTTATTGTTAGGTTTGGGGATTTTGGATATTCTAATAGGTATGTTGTGGTATTTCATGGTATTTTTATGCAGCCTTTTCCTAATGACAAATGATCAGTCACTCAGCTGTGTCCAACTCTTTGTGACTGCAGCACACCAGGCTTCCCTGTCCATCACCAACTCTCAGAGCTTGCTCAAACTCATGTCCATTGAGTCGGTGATGCATTCAACTATCTCATCCTCTGTCGTCTCCTTCTCCTCCTGCCTTCAATCTTTTCCAGCATTGGGGTCTTTTCCAATGAGTCAGTTCTTCGCATCAGGTAGCCAAAGTATTGGAGCTTCAGCTTTAGCATCAGTCCTTCCAATGAATATTCAGGACTGATTTTCTTTAGGATTGACTGCTTTGATCTCCTTACAGTCCAAGGGACTCTCAAGAATCTTCTCCAACACCACAGTTCGAAAGCATCAATACTTTGGCACTTAGGTGTGACAAATGATATTATGTATATTTTCATATGTTTATTATTTCTATATATTCTTTGGTGACATGTCTGTGTTCTTATCTTTTGCCTATTTTTTAAAATGGGCTGCTTTAAGTGCTCTTGGTGTATTTTTGATACAAATTCATTATCACACATGTATTGTGCAATATTTTCTCCCAGTCTGTGGCATATCTTTACATTCTCTTATCAATGATTTTCACAGAGATTTTAAATTTTAAAAAGTCCAAACTATCGATATTTTCATTCATGGATTGTGTTTTTGCTGTTGTATCTAAAAACATTTTTACCAAGGTCACATAGATTTCTCCTGTTTTCTTCTAAAATTTTGATACTTTTGCATTTTNTTGAATAATGTTTTATCATTAACTATAAATAGAAAGAAGTGGAAATTTTCAGAATCACAGGTCATACCAATTATTTAATAAGAATAACATTGTAGATTACACTTAAATGACACTGCCCTCATAAATACTCAATGCAATTCACAGCTGTAACCAAATGAGTTTTCATATTGTTCCTGGGAGTCAGTGGAATAGTGTGAACAAATGATTATTTTCATATATATGATAGTAGTATACGCTTGAGCAGAGTAAACAGAAGCAGGTGGCATCTCAGTACTTGCTTCCCAAAAGAATAGCCATGAAGATGCTGAGGCTTGGATTTCATATTTTATTGAATGAAACTTTAGATAATAAGGCAAGGGCCTGGTAGCAGGTACCTCCTGCTTTTGCCTGCTTTAGTGTTCATTCTAACATCTTCTGGTAAGAGCATCGTATTTTTTCACTCTTGCATGTGTATTTAAAATGTGGCTGTCTGAATCCTGCTTTGATGATGATGCCTTGATGTAGGCCTGGTCCTTTAGGACCTTACTTCCTCTTGAGTGCAGTAATTGATTCAATAATTTACAAGTAACTGATTCAGTAATTTACAAGGAACCACTCAGTTTACTGTTCTGTCTACCAGATCCCTCTCAGTCTTCCTCTGTGGCATAGTCCTTGTTGCCACAATTTGAGAACTGCAGAGGTTACTAGGAGTCTCTGAAGAGATCTAGGTTTGGGGTAAGGGAGAGAACCTAACTACACATCCTAGGCTACTATGCTTTAAACTTCCTTAGAAACCAAGACTGAAGACATTAAGATGAGTTCTTGATTGGGGAGACAGGTAGGATGGTGAGTTGGCAAGAACACCATAGCCTGTTGCTAACAGTAACAATATCAGAGTAAACTATAGATTAAAAACTCCTGATTCAATAAGGCCTGTCTGGTGGACCAAATGCAACCACCCCCAGTTCTACTCAACTCTGAAGGGAGTGGTATTGATGGTAAATTAACATAAAAAGGTTAATTATTGTTCCTGCCCTATAACAATACCTATAAAGTAATCTTCCTATCCTTATCCCACATGAGACAAGGAATTATCTGTTAACTACAATGAGTGATTTGATTACAGAAACTGTATTTTTAAAACACTTTTTAGATAGTGTCATCACCCATACTAGGAATCTCTGATTTATCCAAAGTTTGCCACACACACACACACATACACACACACACACATACACACACACACACGCACACACACACACACACACACACACACAAGTTAGCTCTAAAATCCTTCAGTTCAGTACCCCTAGTCATGTCTAACTCTGTGCTACCCCTTGGACTGCAGCATACTAGGCTTCCCTGTCCGTCACCAACTCCAGAGCTTGCTCAGACTCAAATCCATTGAGTCAGTGATCCTTCTGTATTATAATTGTGGTGTAACATTTGATTGTCTGTCTTTCGAAGTAAGAACATACATTTTTAGCTAAATGTAAAACTGAAATAGGAGGGAAGTGGGCAGGTGGGCACAACCTTTAAAAGAAAGACACGGCCATAGGACATGACAAAAACTAGTTATAGCCAATGAGGTCCAAGATGGCAGATGTGACATCCAGTAGACCTTGAGCTTCATCATATGCTCATTGTAATATATTAGCATGCTAAATGAAACACTCATCAGCACCATGACAGCTTTGAGGCTAAGCATAAAAGGTCAAAAAGTGGGTGGTGGCTCAATTCCTGGAAACCATGCCTCTTTCCCCAAATAATTGGAATAATCCTCCCATTCATTAGCCTATGAAATTACTCAGCCCATAAAAACTAACCATGCTGTATTTTGAGACTCTCTCACCTTCTGAGATGGTTCACACTCTGTCTGTGGAGTTTCTCTTTACATAAATCTTCTTACCTATTACTTCATCTCCAAATTGTTTCACAAAAAAGAAAGAACCTTAAATCCACCAGCAACAGAACCATTGTAAAAGTTTGATAAACATGTGCTTTTTGATCCATACAACAAACGTATTTCAGAATAGGGGTGGATTTATAAAAAAAAGTTGTGAAGGTAATAGAGTCCAGATAAACACATGGCCAGTTGCTCTTCTCATTAAAATGTTACGACACATTTTCTCAATTAATGAAACAGTAACTTTACATTATCCTAAAGTCCATATCTTAGTCAGATTTCCTTAGCTATTACCTAGTTCGATTCCAATATAATCCCATCTAGGATATTGCATTACATTTAATTGTGTCTCCTTAGGCCTCACTTGACTATGACAGTTTCTCTGACATTCCTCAATTTTGATGCCCTTGATAGTTTTGGTGAGTACTGGTCAGATATTTTGTAGAATGTCTCTTAACTGGGATTTGTCTGAAGTGTTTCTCATGATTAGACGTGGGTTATGGGCTTTTGGGAGTAGGAACCACAGAGGTTAAATACCATTCTTGTCACATCACATCAAAGATAAAGACTACCAACATGATTTATGAATGTTGATGTTGGTCCTTTATCACCAAGGCTGAAGTAGTGCTTGTCAGGTTTCACTACTGTAAAGTTACACTTTTTCTGCTCCTTTTACTCTTTGGAAGGATTTCACTATTGTGCAACACAAACTTACATACTGGAGAGTTATGCTCTATCTCCTTGAAAATGGATTATCTACATTAATTATGTAGTATTCTTCTACAAGGCAGATTTCTTTGCTCTCTGTTTATGTAGTCAGTCTATCTGTATCAGGATAGACTCTAATTATTTTATACTTCAAGTTGAGTTATAATCTGATGCCACTTTTTTGATTGTCACATTGTTCCAGCTTTGACAGTAGTAAGCTTTGTAAAGTGGCCCTGTGTCTCTTGACATACCTCCAATCACTGTGGGTTTTTTCTAGAGTACTTTCTGGCATTATAAGGTGCACCGTGGCTCATCTTGTATATTTCTTGCCCCAGCAGAAAAATGAGCAATTTTCCCATTCAGAGGATAATATGAGAAATAAAGATGACTGCTAGGTATGATTGTTACTAGTAGTGCTAGCTGCTCAGTCGTGTCTGAGTGTTTGCAATCCCATGGACTGTAGCCCGCCAGCCTCCTCTGTCCATGGAATTCTCCAGGCAAAAACACCGGAGTGGGTTGCCATTTCCTTCTCTAGGTGATCTTCCTGACTCAGGGATCAAACCTGTGTCTCCTGCATTGCAGGCAGATTCTTTACTGTCTGAGTCACCAGGGAAGCCCAAATATAATGTAAGTGTTATGTAAATAGTTGAAGATGAGTGGCAATTCAAGTTTTGATTGTTAATACTGGGGTGCCATTATTTCTAGGCCATCTCAGCTGACAGATCAAATAAATATATTTGCATATATTAATTGGTATATATACACATACTGCTACTGCTAAGTCGCTTTAGTTGTGTCTGACTCTGTGCGACCACATAGACAGCAGCCCACTAGGCTCCTCTGTCTCTGGGATTCTCCAGGCAAGAATACTGGAGTGGGGTCCATTGCCTTCTCCAATGCATGAAAATGAAAAGTGAAAGTGAAGTCGCTCAGTCGTGCTGACTCTTAGCGACCCCATGGACTGCAGTCTACCAGGCTCCTCTGTCCATGGGACTTTCCAGGCAAGAGTACTGGAGTGGGGTACCATTGCCTTCTCCGATATATACACATACCTTTAAATATTAAGGTATTTATTAAATATTAAGATACACACATACCTATAGTTATTAAGCTAAACTTGATTCTGTATTGGTGTTTCCTTTATCACAAGGATCATTCTGGCCTTTTTCTCTAGCTTTGCTGTAACCGTGAATGTCGACAGTGTGAAACAGCTCCCATCATGCATTATTCATTTGCTTATTTATTTAATTATAGTATAAATGTGTAGTGATTTCAGAATTTTTACTCATACCCCTTTGGTAAACAGCTATATCAGTGATAGCACAATGTTTAAGTGTAGTTCCTTTGGCCTTTAGTCTTACAGAAACCACATATTTCTGAAGTTATTTAGCTTAGCCTCCTTGCCTCTTTAGGTTGTTTCATGTATTTGTACTATAGTTAGATTTTTGTGTCACAGCCTATATTTCATCCTGGGGTGCTCAGCTTCCTAAATATTTTCATATTTAAGGCTCATTCTTAAATGAGGGTGTAAAGTTTTAATTGTTTTGACAAAAACATAGTTTATATATCTACCATTTAAGTATCACATAAAAATAACCACCCTGAAAAATTCCTTGTACCTTGTCTATCTCACTCTCAAGATCTCTCCTACCCCTAAACCCTTGGCAAACACGGATCTATTTACTGGGTTTCCCTGGTGGCTCAGTCAATAAAGAATCCATCTGCAATGCAAGATACCTGGGTCCTATCCCTGGGTTGGGAAGAACCCCTGGAGGAGGGCATGGCAACACACTCCAGTATTCTTGCCTGGGCCTGGCTACAGTCTATTTACTATCTCTATAATTACTTCTTGCAAATACCATATAAATGAAATCATGTAGTATGTAGCCTTACTTCACTTTTCAGTAAGTAACTATGATTCATGTGTCTTTATATGGCTTGAGAGCTCATGCCTTCTTATTGCTGAATAGTATTACATTTTATAAATGTGCAACATTTCATAAATCTATTTACTTCATTGTTTCCTATTTTTGGTGCTTATGAGTAAAGGTGCTGTAAGTGTTCATGTGCAGGTTTTTGACTGAACTGAAGTTTTCAAGTCATATGGGTATATACCTTGGAATGTGTATGATAAGATCATACGATCATATGATAAGACTACATTTACTTTTGTAAGAACTGCCAAACTGTCTTCCTAAGTGAGAACATTTTGCATTCTCACCTAGCACTGAGAGTTAACATCTATTGTTATTGTTAGGTTTGGGGATTTTGGATATTCTAATAGGTATGTTGTGGTATTTCATGGTATTTTTATGCAGCCTTTTCCTAATGACAAATGATCAGTCACTCAGCTGTGTCCAACTCTTTGTGACTGCAGCACACCAGGCTTCCCTGTCCATCACCAACTCTCAGAGCTTGCTCAAACTCATGTCCATTGAGTCGGTGATGCATTCAACTATCTCATCCTCTGTCGTCTCCTTCTCCTCCTGCCTTCAATCTTTTCCAGCATTGGGGTCTTTTCCAATGAGTCAGTTCTTCGCATCAGGTAGCCAAAGTATTGGAGCTTCAGCTTTAGCATCAGTCCTTCCAATGAATATTCAGGACTGATTTTCTTTAGGATTGACTGCTTTGATCTCCTTACAGTCCAAGGGACTCTCANCTGGGTTTCCCTGGTGGCTCAGTCAATAAAGAATCCATCTGCAATGCAAGATACCTGGGTCCTATCCCCGGGTTGGGAAGAACCCCTGGAGGAGGGCATGGCAACACACTCCAGTATTCTTGCCTGGGCCTGGCTACAGTCTATTTACTATCTCTATAATTACTTCTTGCAAATACCATATAAATGAAATCATGTAGTATGTAGCCTTACTTCACTTTTCAGTAAGTAACTATGATTCATGTGTCTTTATATGGCTTGAGAGCTCATGCCTTCTTATTGCTGAATAGTATTACATTTTATAAATGTGCAACATTTCATATATCTATTTACTTCATTGTTTCCTATTTTTGGTGCTTATGAGTAAAGGTGCTGTAAGTGTTCATGTGCAGGTTTTTGACTGAACTGAAGTTTTCAAGTCATATGGGTATATACCTTGGAATGTGTATGATAAGATCATACGATCATATGATAAGACTACATTTACTTTTGTAAGAACTGCCAAACTGTCTTCCTAAGTGAGAACATTTTGCATTCTCACCTAGCACTGAGAGTTAACATCTATTGTTATTGTTAGGTTTGGGGATTTTGGATATTCTAATAGGTATGTTGTGATATTTCATGGTATTTTTATGCAGCCTTTTCCTAATGACAAATGATCTGTCACTCAGCTGTGTCCAACTCTTTGTGACTGCAGCACACCAGGCTTCCCTGTCCATCACTAACTCTCAGAGCTTGCTCAAACTCATGTCCATTGAGTCGGTGATGCATTCAACTATCTCATCCTCTGTCGTCTCCTTCTCCTCCTGCCTTCAATCTTTTCCAGCATTGGGGTCTTTTCCAATGAGTCAGTTCTTCGCATCAGGTAGCCAAAGTATTGGAGCTTCAGCTTTAGCATCAGTCCTTCCAATGAATATTCAGGACTGATTTTCTTTAGGATTGACTGCTTTGATCTCCTTACAGTCCAAGGGACTCTCAAGAATCTTCTCCAACACCACAGTTCGAAAGCATCAATACTTTGGCACTTAGGTGTGACAAATGATATTATGTATATTTTCATATGTTTATTATTTCTATATATTCTTTGGTGACATGTCTGTGTTCTTATCTTTTGCCTATTTTTAAAAATGGGCTGCTTTAAGTGCTCTTGGTGTATTTTCAATACAAATTCATTATCACACATGTATTGTGCAATATTTTCTCCCAGTCTGTGGCATATCTTTACATTCTCTTATCAATGATTTTCACAGAGATTTTAAATTTTAAAAAGTCCAAACTATCAATATTTTCATTCATGGATTGTGTTTTTGCTGTTGTATCTAAAAACATTTTTACCAAGGTCACATAGATTTCTCCTGTTTTCTTCTAAAATTTTGATACTTTTGCATTTCACATTTGTATATAATAAGTTCAGAAACATTCCCCCCTCTTCTGTGTTTTGGAAGATTCTGAAAAGAACTGGTGCTAATTCTTTTGCACATGTCTGAAGATATTGTGTCCTGGGCTTTTGTTGGAGTTTTTTAAAATTACTGATTCAGTTCCTTACTGGGAATGACTATATTTGGATTTTTTATTTCTTCATGATTCAGTCTTGGTAGGTTGTATATTTTTAGGAATGTATCCATTCCTTCTAGGTTGTTCAATTTTTTGGGTGTATAGTTGTCTCATGATTCTCTGTATTTCTGTGGTATCAGTTGTAACTTCTCTTTCATTCCGGATTTATTCGAGTCATTTTTTTCTTGATTTCCTTTAGGATTTACTGGTTTGATCTCTTTGCTCCCCAAGAGACTCTGAAGAGCCTTTTCCAGCATCACAATTCAAAAGCATTGATTCTTTGGCATTCAGCCTTCTTTATGGTCTAGCTATCACATCTGTACATGACTAATGAGAAAATCATAGCTTTGACTATGTGGACCTTTTTTGGCAAATGGCTATCTCTGCTTTTTCCATATGTTCTCTAGGTTTGTCATAGCTTTTCTTCCAAGGAACAATTGTGTCTGACTCTTTGCAACCCCATGGTCTGCCCGTGGAATTCTCCAGGCAAGAATACTGGAGTGGGTTGCTATTCCTTCTCCAGGGGATCTTCCCAACCTAGGGATTGAACCCAGGTCTCCTGCATTGCAGGTAGATTCTTTACCATCTGATCTACCAAGGAATCCCACCAAGGAACAAGTATCTTTTAATTTCATGACTGCAATCTCTGTCTGCAGTGATTTTGGAGCCCAAGAAAATAAAATCTGCCCACTGTTTCCACTTTTCGCCCATCTATTTGCCATGAAGTGAAGGGACCAGATGGCATTATCTTAGGTTTTTGAATGTTGTTGTAAGCAAGATGTATCACTCTCCTCTTTCACACTCATCAAGAGGTTCTTTGGTTCCTCTTGGCTTTGTGCCATTAGTACATCTGCATATATACTCTGCATTGACATTAATTAAGCAGGGTGACACAATATACGCCTTAAAGCACTCCTTTCCCAATTTTGAATCACTCTTGTTCCATGTCCACTTATAATTGTTGCTTCTTGTCTTGCATACAGGTTTCTCAGAAGATAGGTAAGGTGTTCTGGTATTCCTATCTCTTTAAGGAATTTTCACAATNCAGCATTGGGGTCTTTTCCAATGAGTCAGTTCTTCGCATCAGGTGGCCAAAGTATTGGAGCTTCAGCTTTAGCATCAGTCCTTCCAATGAATATTCAGGACTGATTTTCTTTAGGATTGACTGCTTTGATCTCCTTACAGTCCAAGGGACTCTCAAGAATCTTCTCCAACACCACAGTTCGAAAGCATCAATACTTTGGCACTTAGGTGTGACAAATGATATTATGTATATTTTCATATGTTTATTATTTCTATATATTCTTTGGTGACATGTCTGTGTTCTTATCTTTTGCCTATTTTTAAAAATGGGCTGCTTTAAGTGCTCTTGGTGTATTTTTGATACAAATTCATTATCACACATGTATTGTGCAATATTTTCTCCCAGTCTGTGGCATATCTTTACATTCTCTTATCAATGATTTTCACAGAGATTTTAAATTTTAAAAAGTCCAAACTATCGATATTTTCATTCATGGATTGTGTTTTTGCTGTTGTATCTAAAAACATTTTTACCAAGGTCACATAGATTTCTCCTGTTTTCTTCTAAAATTTTGATACTTTTGCATTTTATATTTGTATATAATAAGTTCAGAAACATTCCCCCCTCTTCTGTGTTTTGGAAGATTCTGAAAAGAACTGGTGCTAATTCTTTTGCACATGTCTGAAGATATTGTGTCCTGGGCTTTTGTTGGAGTTTTTAAAAATTACTGATTCAGTTCCTTACTGGGAATGACTATATTTGGATTTTTTATTTCTTCATGATTCAGTCTTGGTAGGTTGTATATTTTTAGGAATTTATCCATTCCTTCTAGGTTGTTCAGTTTGTTGGGTGTATAGTTGTCTCATGATTCTCTGTATTTCTGTGGTATCAGTTATAACTTCTCTTTCATTCTGGATTTATTCGAGTCATTTTTTTTCTTGATTTCCTTTGGGATTTACTGGTTTGATCTCTTTGCTCCCCAAGAGACTCTGAAGAGCCTTTTCCAGCATCACAATTCAAAAGCATTGATTCTTTGGCATTCAGCCTTCTTTATGGTCTAGCTATCACATCTGTACATGACTAATGAGAAAATCATAGCTTTGACTATGTGGACCTTTTTTGGCAAATGGCTATCTCTGCTTTTTCCATATGTTCTCTAGGTTTGTCATAGCTTTTCTTCCAAGGAACAATTGTGTCTGACTCTTTGCAACCCCATGGTCTGCCCGTGGAATTCTCCAGGCAAGAATACTGGAGTGGGTTGCTATTCCTTCTCCAGGGGATCTTCCCAACCTAGGGATTGAACCCAGGTCTCCTGCATTGCAGGTAGATTCTTTACCATCTGATCTACCAAGGAATCCCACCAAGGAACAAGTATCTTTTAATTTCATGACTGCAATCTCTGTCTGCAGTGATTTTGGAGCCCAAGAAAATAAAATCTGCCCACTGTTTCCACTTTTCGCCCATCTATTTGCCATGAAGTGAAGGGACCAGATGGCATTATCTTAGGTTTTTGAATGTTGTTGTAAGCAAGATGTATCACTCTCCTCTTTCACACTCATCAAGAGGTTCTTTGGTTCCTCTTGGCTTTGTGCCATTAGTACATCTGCATATATACTCTGCATTGACATTAATTAAGCAGGGTGACACAATATACAGCCTTGAAGCACTCCTTTCCCAATTTTGAATCACTCTNACTCATCAAGAGGTTCTTTGGTTCCTCTTGGCTTTGTGCCATTAGTACATCTGCATATATACTCTGCATTGACATTAATTAAGCAGCATGACACAATATACAGCCTTGAAGCACTCCTTTCCCAATTTTGAATCACTCTCTTGTTCCATGTCCATTTCTAACTGTTGCTTCTTGTCTTGCATACAGGTTTCTCAGAAGATAGGTAAGGTGGTCTGGTATTCCTATCTCTTTAAGGAATTTTCACAATGATTTGTTGTGATCCACACAGTCAAAGGCTTTATCATAGTCAATGAAGCAGAGGTAGATTTTTTTTTTTTTTAATTCCCTTGCTTTTCCTATGATCCAACAGATATTGGTAATTT
>SJYW01007411.1:0-11622 GCA_006410735.1 Raphicerus campestris
ATCTAGTCAAGGCTATGGTTTTTCCTGTGGTCATATATGGATGTGAGAGTTGGACTGTGAAGAAGGCTGAGTGCCAAAGTATTGATGCTTTTGAACTGTGATGCTGGAGAAGACTCTTGAGCATCCCTTGGACTGAAGGAGATCCAACCAGTCCATCCTAAAGGAGATCATCCCTGGGATTTCTTTGGAAGGAATGATGCTGAAGCTGTAACTCCAATACTTTGGCCACCTCATGTGAAGAGCTGACTCACTGGAAAAGACTCTGATCCTGGGAGGGATTGGGGGCAGGAGGAGAAGGGGACGACAGAGGATGAGATGGCTGNGAAGCTGAAACTCCAATACTTTGGCCACCTCATGTGAAGAGTTGACTCACTGGAAAAGACTCTGATGCTGGGAGGGATTGGGGGCAGGAGGAGAAGGGGACGACAGAGGATGAGATGGCTGGATGGCATCACTGACTCGATGGACGTGAGTCTGAGTGAACTCCAGGAGATGGTGATAGACAGGGAGGCCTGGTATGCTGCGATACATGGGGTCGCAGAGTCCGACACTACTGAGCAACTGAAGTGAACTGAAAGAAAAAATACATCCTTGAGGCATGAGGGCATGCGACCCAAAAGATGCAAAGAGAAATGAGTGATCCCCAGCCCTTTGGCTCCTCTTTTTATGTTTTTCCTCCTCCCTACTGGGCCTGCCTTATGTAAATTGGGCTAGCAAGGAGTACTGTTTGTTTTACCTGAGGTCTTCACTCCAGTCCTGGGATCTTCCTTTGTTCTTTTTTTGCAAGCTTTTCCCTTCCTTGTCTTTTAGCCACCGTGATGCTGGACTCCTTTTTCCTATTCTAACTACCTAAAAATTCTATTTGGAAATTGAAAAAGATAAATTATATTTCATAATATAATTTATGTATTTCTTATAAGGTACACTGAACATGAGAAAGCTAAGGTTGGATGAACTAGGAGAGAAGGGAGAAAAATGAATTAGTGGAGTATGGGTTTGGTACAGGGTGGAAAACAGAATGTTCTCTACAGGTAGAAATAACATGAAGTTCAATTAAGTGCTGACGAAAAAATGTTGATAGCTTTATTTTAAAACTTAATTTTTTATTAAATCCTTTATATTAAAATGATTGTTGAGATTCTTCTTCGACCATATTTTAGATTTGAAAATTATATTAAGAAATTTAAATTTTAGTCTAAATTGAAAAAAAAAATCTCTTTAAGGTATTTTCTTGTGTTAGAAAACCTTTTACTTTTTTTTTTCCATTAGATTTTACTTTTTTGGGAGCCAGAATAATAGAATGAGTGAGTGAGAGAAGTTGCTCAGTCATGTCTGACTCTTTGCAACCCCATGGAGTGTATAGCCTATCAGGCTCCTCTGTCCATGGGATTTTCCAGGCAAGAGTACTGGAATGGGTTGCCATTTCCTTCTCCAGGCGATCTTCCTGACCCAGGGATTGAACCTGGGTCTCCTGTGTTGTAGGCAGACACTTTACCATCTGAGTCACCAGGGAAGTAATTATATATAAAATGGTGTGAAAGAAAAAATGCTGACCTGGTTGTTGAGAGTTTTGAAGTCTGATGCATGTATACATCTACTTAGACCTAATTTCAAACATAGCACTATTATGTGTATTTTGGTTAATTGATTCGTCAAAGAGGTAGCTAAATTAGATAAGTGTTGAGGCCTCTTCATACTTAATGATATTCTGGCTCTATAATACCAAGTCTAATTGAGAATCAACTGTTAAATTAGTATATTCTCATGTAGGTCTTATATAGATAATGTAAGTTAGTATCTGTGGTTTGATTACTAACACTCTTTGTGGAGTTTCATTAACAATCATTTAATGAGTACTGCTAAGCTGTAGTCTCAGCCACGGGGAGCTGTTGAATGAAGGATGTGTGTTCATCGATTGTCATCTCACAATTATAATGAAGGGTAAAACTTACATGCCACTTCACAGAAGGACATGTGAATAAATTAGGTATACTGAGGAGGATGAGATGGTTAGATAGCATCACTGACTCAATGGACATGAATGGGAGTGAACTCCAGGAAGACAGCAGATCCTGGTGCGCTACAGGCTACGGGGTATCAAAGAATAGGACATAGCTTAGCAACTGAGCAGCAACAACTAATGTTATGTTCCGATACTAATTTGTAGCTTACAAAACACTGGTACATATTAAGACATTTCAGTCTTCACAATAACCTTTGTGCATGCAAGCTCGCTTGCTTCAGTAATGTCTGATTCTTTGTGACCCTATGCACCATAGCCTGTCGGGCTCCTCTGTCCCTGGGATTCTCCAGGCAAGAATACTGGAGTGGGTTGCCATGCCCTCTTCCAGCGGATCTTCCCAACCCAGGGATCAAACCTGCATCTCTTATGTCTCCTGCATTGCAGATGTGTTCTTTACCACTAGCACCACCTGGGAATTTGAAGCTTAACAAAAACACTTGTATGTATTGAAACATGTCAGTCTACACAATAACCCTTGAGGCATTCCTAAAACACATGCACACATACAAACACATACATACACAAGAAACAAACATTCAGAGCTTGCCCTATGTGGTATGCTTAGAAGGCATTCTAACTGCATGTCTTGGGTCATATAAAAGACAATAGAAATAGAATATGAATCCTGGTCTTCTGCTTTCTGGACTCTTTCCAAGATGGAATATTGTAGCTGCCTCTCTCAGTACTTGGAAGGAGAAAAATGTCACTAGTTGATTTACTTGACAATCCCATGGGATTTTTTTTTAAGAATTAAGATATTTGCTTTTTTTAAAAGTAAATTTGTGCTATACAATTTGGTGATGTTATTTTGTTTGTTTTTGTTTCAATTGGATGCTAATTACTTTACAATATTGTGGTGGTTTTTGCCATACATTGACATGATTCAGCCATGGGTGTACATGTGTCCTCCATCCTGAATCCATCTCCCACCTCCCTCCCCATCCCATCCCTCAGGGTTGTCCCAATGCACCAGCTTTGAGTGCCCTGTTTCATGCATCAAATTTGGACTGGTGATTATTTCACATATGGCAATATATATGTTTCAATGCTATTCTCTCAAATCATTTCACCCTCACCTTCTTCCATAGAGTCCTAAAGTCTGTTCGTGTCTCTTTTGCTGTCTTTCATATAGGGTCATCATTACCATCTTTCTAAATTCCATATATATGCTTTAATATACTGTATTCATGGTTTTCCTTCTGACTTACTTCACTCTGTATAATAGCTCCAGTTTCATCCACCTCATTAGAAATGATTCAAATGTGTTCTTCTTAATAGCTGAGTAATATTCCATTGTGTATATGTACCTCAGCTTTCTTATCCATTTGTCTGCCGATGGACATCTATGTTGCATCGCGGCACTGTTTACAATAGCTAGGACATGGAACCAACCTAGATGTTATTTTGTTTTTTAAGTGAATATGAAAATAACACACATCTATCCTTTGTTGATGTAATATGTAAGTATGGTTAGTGTATAGTGTACAGTAGAACACTGGAAAATATGATGTTAATTGAACTGAGCTCCTATGGAGAGGCTTAAAAATTATACTGAATTTCTTTTCAGTTTACCAATATCCTTCTTATGATACGATGTATCAAGTGGGAGGTGTAGTACACATTGTGACCCTTTCTTAGGTTTAAAGGGCTTCTTTCCTAGCTGCTAAAAGAGATGTAAACTGAAAGCCTTCAGGAATTAGTTCCACTCAGATTTCCTCAGCTAAAAGAGCCATGTCGCCCAAGATTGTATCCCCTTCCCAGGGCAGCCTGTATCCACCAACTGATTAGTATGGAAATATAAGATCCTGGCTATTTTCCCCTGACTTAGAATAACTGAAGGATTATTAAAGCTTCAGAGCTTCCTGTGAAGCCAGTTGAGATCTTTTGTGAGACAGCATCACAGTTCAAGTTTTCCTTCCACCCAAACCCTACACCCTTTACTTTTCTATACATGTTGGTTTTGAGAACCTACTGCAATAAACTTCCTGCTTGGAAATCTCTATATAGAATCTGCTTCTGCAATAACCTTTTACTCAGCAAAGGGAATACCCAACCATTTAGATTGTTAGGCGCAGGGTCTAAATTGACATTGATACCAAGGCACCTTCATACCCTCCATCTCTAAAGAAAGTTGAATCATCTGGACATCATACTAAATGTCTCACTAGTATATTATATTGATGAGATCATGCTACTTAGATTGAAAAAGCAAGAAGTAACAAGTATGTTAGGACTATTTTCAAGACAGATGCATTTCTAAAGGATGGGAATATTAAGGGGCTTGTCATATTAGTGCTCATTACTGTTCAGTGTCAGGGACATGTCAGTGTACATCCCCTAAATTGAAGGACAAATGATTACCTCTGATACCTGTCACCACAAAGAAGGAAACACAACCCTGGGTAGGCCTCTCAAGTTTCTGGAATCATCATATTCTGCACCTGAAAAAAAAATCTGCTCTGTCCATCTGAAGTGTGGCGTGGGAAGCTGCCAGCTTAGAATGGCTATCGGAGAAGCACAGGCTTCTGTAGCAGGCCTAGGCTGCAGCTCAAGCCGCTCTGCTTCTTGGGCCTTATCCTGTCTTGGAGAGGTCTGTAATGGAAAGAAGGGTCAGGTGGCATATTTGGCAAGTCCCCGTGGGACAGATACAGTATAGCTTACTCCAGAGCAAGGCTCTATGGAGAATCATATGCTTTTTGGAAAATATCTTTGCTTTTGCCACTGGGCGCTGGAAGAGATGGAATGTCTCACCATGGGGCTCATCAAATGACCATGTGGTCACAGCTTTCTTCATGAGAAGATCTGTGATTAAGATGAGTAGCACTATCAGGAATTCACTGTAATGTGGAAGTAGGACATCTGAGATCTGGTATAAACAATGCCTTAAGATAAGCTTGTATCTTAAGCAGATGGCTGAGACCACTCCCCTTGTCATCACTACCACCATAGCATTCATTCCACTGTCACTACCCACCCCACCTCACCCCCCCCATATCATTCATTTTTGCATTAGAACTTCTCACTCTGCTTACATTTATATGCAAATGGAGATTTGGAAGAAGAAAAAAATAGAGCTCAGTTCTTTAAGTATGTTAGCTTAATATGTTGGTTAAGCAAAAACCAAGCTATCCTAGCGAAGTAGGCACAAAATGTGAAGTGGTTTTCATTGTATTCTAAATCCATGAGAGAACATTCACCACGGGAGAGGTACCAAACAACCAAGTAGACAAACCGAGCAATCCAACTGATGCCAGCCAGACTCTGTCATTGCCCACTCCCGTGTTTCCAGAATGGACACATGAATGTAGTAGCAGCCATGATGACAGAGATTGGAGGCTATTCATGGACCCGAGGGCACACACTCTCACTCACCAAGGCTGGTTTAGCTACCACATGACTGAACCATCAGCCTCTTAGCAACAGAGACAAACACTGAGTCTAATATGGCACCTTTCCTCAAGAAAACCAAGAAGACTCTTAGTGACAAGTTGACTGTACTGGACCCCTTTACCCTTCAATGGCAATGATTCATTTTAAGAGTAGACATATTTTCTGAGTATGAATTTGCCTTTCCAGAATGCAGGACATCAAACAGCACTACTATCTGAGAGCCTGAAGAATGGTGTACCAGATCAGGATCTCATAAAATTCATGTCAGATTGAGACACTCAGTTTACAGCAAAAGAGGAGTGAGAGTGAACACATGACCGTGAGACCAAAGGCCACATTGTACGACCCAGAAACTCTCAGCCTGACAGAGCAAAGCAGTGGAATTGTGAAGACAAACTGAGGTGCCAGTTTGGAGATGATTCCCCCTAGGATAGAGCAGTGACCTCCCAGATGCAGTGTACCTTTGAAATCAACAGTTGGAAAATTTTTCTGTAAAGAGATAGATAATAAACATTTAGGAATTTTGCAAGCCATGTGGTCTNCAGGGAGGCCTGGTATGCTGCGATACATGGGGTCGCAGAGTCCGACACGACTGAGCAGCTGAAGTGAACTGAAAGAAAAAATACATCCTTGAGGCATGAGGGCATGCGACTCAAAAGATGCAAAGAGAAATGAGTGATCCCCAGCTCTTTGGCTCCTCTTTTTATGTTTTTCCTCCTCCCTACTGGGCCTGCCTTATGTAAATTGGGCTAGCCAGGAGTACTGTTTGTTTTACCTGAGGTCCTCATTCCAGTCCTGGGATCTTCCTTTGTTCTTTTTTTGCAAGCTTTTCCCTTCCTTGTCTTTTAGCCACCGTGATGCTGGACTCCTTTTTCCTATTCTAACTACCTAAAAATCCTATTTGGAAATTGAAAAAGATAAATTCTATTTCATAATATAATTTATGTATTTCTTATAAGGTTCACTGAACACGAGAAAGCTAAGGTTGGATGAACTAGGAGAGAAGGGAGAAAAATGAATTAGTGGAGTATGGGTTTGGTACAGGGTGGAAAACAGAATGTTCTCTATAGGTAGAAATAACATGAAGTTCAATTAAGTGCTGACGAAAAAATGTTGATAGCTTTATTTTAAAACTTAATTTTTTATTAAATCCTTTATATTAAAATGATTGTTGAGATTCTTCTTCGACCATATTTTAGATTTGAAAATTATATTAAGAAATTTAAATTTTAGTCTAAATTGAAAAAAAAATCTCTTTAAGGTATTTTCTTGTGTTAGAAAACCTTTTACTTTTTTTTTCCATTAGATTTTACTTTTTGGGGAGCCAGAATAATAGAATGAGTGAGTGAGAGAAGTTGCTCAGTCATGTCTGACTCTTTGCGACCCCATGGAGTGTAGCCTACCAGGCTCCTCTGTCCATGGGATTTTCCAGGCAAGAGTACTGGAATGGGTTGCCATTTCCTTCTCCAGGCGATCTTCCTGACCCAGGGATTGAACCTGGGTCTCCTGTGTTGTAGGCAGACACTTTACCATCTGAGTCACCAGGGAAGTAATTATATATAAAATGGTGTGAAAGAAAAAATGCTGACCTGGTTGTTGAGAGTTTTGAAGTCTGATGCATGTATACATCTACTTAGACCTAATTTCAAACATAGCACTATTATGTGTATTTTGGTTAATTGATTCGTCAAAGAGGTAGCTAAATTAGATAAGTGTTGAGGCCTCTTCATACTTAATGATATTCTGGCTCTATAATACCAAGTCTAATTGAGAATCAACTGTTAAATTAGTATATTCTCATGTAGGTCTTATATAGATAATGTAAGTTAGTATCTGTGGTTTGATTACTAACACTCTTTGTGGAGTTTCATTAACAATCATTTAATGAGTACTGCTAAGCTGTAGTCTCAGCCACGGGGAGCTGTTGAATGAAGGATGTGTGTTCATCTAATTCGATTGTCATCTCACAATTATAATGAAGGGTAAAACTTACATGCCACTTCACAGAAGGACATGTGAATAAATTAGGTATACTGAGGAGGATGAGATGGTTAGATAGCATCACTGACTCAATGGACATGAATGGGAGTGAACTCCAGGAAGACAGCAGATCCTGGTGCGCTACAGGCTACGGGGTATCAAAGAATAGGACATAGCTTAGCAACTGAGCAGCAACAACTAATGTTATGTTCCGATACTAATTTGTAGCTTACAAAACACTGGTACATATTAAGACATTTCAGTCTTCACAATAACCTTTGTGCATGCAAGCTCGCTTGCTTCAGTAATGTCTGATTCTTTGTGACCCTATGCACCATAGCCTGTCGGGCTCCTCTGTCCCTGGGATTCTCCAGGCAAGAATACTGGAGTGGGTTGCCATGCCCTCTTCCAGCGGATCTTCCCAACCCAGGGATCAAACCTGCATCTCTTATGTCTCCTGCATTGCAGATGTGTTCTTTACCACTAGCACCACCTGGGAATTTGAAGCTTAACAAAAACACTTGTATGTATTGAAACATGTCAGTCTACACAATAACCCTTGAGGCATTCCTAAAACACATGCACACATACAAACACATACATACACAAGAAACAAACATTCAGAGCTTGCCCTATGTGGTATGCTTAGAAGGCATTCTAACTGCATGTCTTGGGTCATATAAAAGACAATAGAAATAGAATATGAATCCTGGTCTTCTGCTTTCTGGACTCTTTCCAAGATGGAATATTGTAGCTGCCTCTCTCAGTACTTGGAAGGAGAAAAATGTCACTAGTTGATTTACTTGACAATCCCATGGGATTTTTTTTTAAGAATTAAGATATTTGCTTTTTTTAAAAGTAAATTTGTGCTATACAATTTGGTGATGTTATTTTGTTTGTTTTTGTTTCAATTGGATGCTAATTACTTTACAATATTGTGGTGGTTTTTGCCATACATTGACATGATTCAGCCATGGGTGTACATGTGTCCTCCATCCTGAATCCATCTCCCACCTCCCTCCCCATCCCATCCCTCAGGGTTGTCCCAATGCACCAGCTTTGAGTGCCCTGTTTCATGCATCAAATTTGGACTGGTGATTATTTCACATATGGCAATATATATGTTTCAATGCTATTCTCTCAAATCATTTCACCCTCACCTTCTTCCATAGAGTCCTAAAGTCTGTTCGTGTCTCTTTTGCTGTCTTTCATATAGGGTCATCATTACCATCTTTCTAAATTCCATATATATGCTTTAATATACTGTATTCATGGTTTTCCTTCTGACTTACTTCACTCTGTATAATAGCTCCAGTTTCATCCACCTCATTAGAAATGATTCAAATGTGTTCTTCTTAATAGCTGAGTAATATTCCATTGTGTATATGTACCTCAGCTTTCTTATCCATTTGTCTGCCGATGGACATCTATGTTGCATCGCGGCACTGTTTACAATAACTAGGACATGGAACCAACCTAGATGTTATTTTGTTTTTTAAGTGAATATGAAAATAACACACATCTATCCTTTGTTGATGTAATATGTAAGTATGGTTAGTGTATAGTGTACAGTAGAACACTGGAAAATATGATGTTAATTGAACTGAGCTCCTATGGAGAGGCTTAAAAATTATACTGAATTTCTTTTCAGTTTACCAATATCCTTCTTATGATACGATGTATCAAGTGGGAGGTGTAGTACACATTGTGACCCTTTCTTAGGTTTAAAGGGCTTCTTTTCTAGCTGCTAAAAGAGATGTAAACTGAAAGCCTTCAGGAATTAGTTCCACTCAGATTTCCTCAGCTAAAAGAGCCATGTTGCCCAAGATTGTATCCCCTTCCCAGGGCAGCCTGTATCCACCAACTGATTAGTATGGAAATATAAGATCCTGGCTATTTTCCCCTGACTTAGAATAACTGAAGGATTATTAAAGCTTCAGAGCTTCCTGTGAAGCCAGTTGAGATCTTTTGTGAGACAGCATCACAGTTCAAGTTTTCCTTCCACCCAAACCCTATACCCTTTACTTTTCTATACATGTTGGTTTTGAGAACCTACTGCAATAAACTTCCTGCTTGGAAATCTCTATATAGAATCTGCTTCTGCAATAACCTTTTACTCAGCAAAGGGAATACCCAACCATTTAGATTGTTAGGCGCAGGGTCTAAATTGACATTGATACCAAGGCACCTTCATACCCTCCATCTCTAAAGAAAGTTGAATCATCTGGACATCATACTAAATGTCTCACTAGTATATTATATTGATGAGATCATGCTACTTAGATTGAAAAAGCAAGAAGTAACAAGTATGTTAGGGCTATTTTCAAGACAGATGCATTTCTAAAGGATGGGAATAGTAAGGGGCTTGTCATATTAGTGCTCATTACTGTTCAGTGTCAGGGACATGTCAGTATACATCCCCTAAATTGAAGGACAAATGATTACCTCTGATACCTGTCACCACAAAGAAGGAAACACAACCCTGGGTAGGCCTCTCAAGTTTCTGGAATCATCATATTCTGCACCTGAAAAAAAAATCTGCTCTGTCCATCTGAAGTGTGGCGTGGGAAGCTGCCAGCTTAGAATGGCTATCGGAGAAGCACAGGCTTCTGTAGCAGGCCTAGGCTGCAGCTCAAGCCGCTCTGCTTCTTGGGCCTTATCCTGTCTTGGAGAGGTCTGTAATGGAAAGAAGGGTCAGGTGGCATATTTGGCAAGTCCCCGTGGGACAGATACAGTATAGCTTACTCCAGAGCAAGGCTCTATGGAGAATCATATGCTTTTTGGAAAATATCTTTGCTTTTGCCACTGGGCGCTGGAAGAGATGGAATGTCTCACCATGGGGCTCATCAAATGACCATGTGGTCACAGCTTTCTTCATGAGAAGATCTGTGATTAAGATGAGTAGCACTATCAGGAATTCACTGTAATGTGGAAGTAGGACATCTGAGATCTGGTATAAACAATGCCTTAAGATAAGCTTGTATCTTAAGCAGATGGCTGAGACCACTCCCCTTGTCATCACTACCACCATAGCATTCATTCCACTGTCACTACCCACCCCACCTCACCCCCCCCATATCATTCATTTTTGCATTAGAACTTCTCACTCTGCTTACATTTATATGCAAATGGAGATTTGGAAGAAGAAAAAAATAGAGCTCAGTTCTTTAAGTATGTTAGCTTAATATGTTGGTTAAGCAAAAACCAAGCTATCCTAGCGAAGTAGGCACAAAATGTGAAGTGGTTTTCATTGTATTCTAANGCAAATGGAGATTTGGAAGAAGAAAAAAATAGAGCTCAGTTCTTTAAGTATGTTAGCTTAATATGTTGGTTAAGCAAAAACCAAGCTATCCTAGCGAAGTAGGCACAAAATGTGAAGTGGTTTTCATTGTATTCTAAATCCATGAGAGAACATTCACCACGGGAGAGGTACCAAACAACCAAGTAGACAAACCGAGCAATCCAACTGATGCCAGCCAGACTCTGTCATTGCCCACTCCCGTGTTTCCAGAATGGACACATGAATGTAGTAGCAGCCATGATGACAGAGATTGGAGGCTATTCATGGACCCGAGGGCACACACTCTCACTCACCAAGGCTGGTTTAGCTACCACATGACTGAACCATCAGCCTCTTAGCAACAGAGACAAACACTGAGTCTAATATGGCACCTTTCCTCAAGAAAACCAAGAAGACTCTTAGTGACAAGTTGACTGTACTGGACCCCTTTACCCTTCAATGGCAATGATTCATTTTAAGAGTAGACATATTTTCTGAGTATGAATTTGCCTTTCCAGAATGCAGGACATCAAACAGCACCACTATCTGAGAGCCTGAAGAATGGTGTACCAGATCAGGATCTCATAAAATTCATGTCAGATTGAGACACTCAGTTTACAGCAAAAGAGGAGTGAGAGTGAACACATGACCGTGAGACCAAAGGCCACATTGTACGACCCAGAAACTCTCAGCCTGACAGAGCAAAGCAGTGGAATTGTGAAGACAAACTGAGGTGCCAGTTTGGAGATGATTCCCCCTAGGATAGAGCAGTGACCTCCCAGATGCAGTGTACCTTTGAAATCAACAGTTGGAAAATTTTTCTGTAAAGAGATAGATAATAAACATTTAGGAATTTTGCAAGCCATGTGGTCTGTTACAACTACTTTGTTGCTGTAGTGCAGAAGCAGCCTTAAATGAGTTCCGTTAAAACTTTATTCACATAAATAGG
>SJYW01007422.1:4933-15175 GCA_006410735.1 Raphicerus campestris
GCTTCGGCATGGGGAGATCGTCTACACCTGTGGCTGATTCATGTCGATGAATGGCAAAACCAATACAGTACTGTAAAATAGAATAAAGTATTAAAAAAAAAAAAGAAAGAAAAACCAGAAGCTTCACCCTTGCAGGCAGAGTGAGGCACTTGAGTGCTGCGGCGTCCCAGGGAAATCACCCTATCCCTCTTGGACCTCAAAATGCTTTTTCACACCCTTGCTGTGACCCAAGTAGTTCCCCGCCCTACACGTCCCCACACGAGAGGACTGCCGAGGGTCCTGCCAAGACTCAAGAGGAGTCCGGTTTTCCCCTGCTGAGCTCCAGATGAGGGGCCCTTTCCTTGCTCTGTCAGCAAGGGTTTCGCGTTTTCCCCCTCACATCCCTAGATGAGGTGCTCACACCTGGAACGTGGGACGAGTCTCACAGGTTGGGCCACCATTCCCCAAGACCCCCAAATGCCTCGTCCACTTCAGATGAACCTGACTGCCCTGCTCTGCCCCGACTGTAACCCAGAGGTTCATCTCCAGCACACTGGCATGTGTGACAGCACTAGGGTACCTCGAGCTCAAGACATAGATCCCTGTATCCGCTCGACAGGGACCCGGACACTTTTATTGCAGTTGGGATGGAAAGCGGCCGTGCATGTCTCCAGTCAAGACGAGGTCTGACTCCTCTCTGTGGGCTCCAGGGGAAGGCCATTAGAAATGTCAGCATGGGCGAGGCAATCTCAGGCTGCAGCCTCAGTACCAGAAGGGGACTGAGGACTTGGCGCCACTGGGGAGGAACACCCAGAGGTACCTCGCCCCTGGCACAGAGACTGTCCTATCCTGGGGCCACAGGGGCGAATCCCTGTGGTCGCCGTCGTAACTCGAGAGGATTCAGCCACAACTCGAGAAAAACCAGAAGCTTCACCCTTGCAGGCAGAGTGAGGACCTTGTCCACTATGGCGTCCCAGGGGAAATCACTCGTTCCCTCTTGGATCCCGAAATGCTCTTTCACACCCTTGCTGTGACCCAAGAAGTTCCCCGCCCCACACTTCCTCACTCGAGAGGACCGCCGAGGGTCCCGCCGGGAGTCAAGAGGAGCTCCATTTTCCCAAGCTCAGCTCCAGATGAGGGGCCCTTTCCCTGCTCCATTAGGAAAGGGTTCCCGGCTCTCCCCTCGCATCCCAAGAGGAGGCACTCATACCAGGCGAGTCCAGAGAAGCCTCAGGCGTCAGGTCACATTTCCGCAAGACCCTCAAATGCCTAGTCCACTCCAGATGAATCTGATTGTCCTGCACTGCCTCGTCTGTCACCCCGAGGCTTGACTCTGGCACACTGGCACGTGTGATAGCCCTGGGGTACCTCGAGGTCAAGCCACTGATTCCTGTATCCACTCGACAGGGACCCGGACACTGTTGCTGCAGTTGGGGTGGAAAGCGGCTGTGCATGTCTCCAGGTGAGACGAGGCCTGAAACCCCTATGGGGGCTGCAGGGGAACCCCAAGGCCTATGTCAGCATGGGAGAGGCAAACACAGGCTTCAACCTCAGCATCAGACGAGGACTGAGGACCCAGCAACGTCTCAGGAGGAACCCCCACATGTGCACCGCAACTCGCATGGAGACTGGCCTCTCCTGACGCCACAGCTTCGGGTCGCTGGGGTCACCGTCATAACTCAAGAGGACCCTGCCGCAACTCGAGAAAAACTAGAAGCTTCTCCCCTGCAGGGAGGGTGAGTCCCTTGTCCGCTGCAGCATCTCGGGGAAAATCACCCCTTCCCTTTTGGACCTTGAAAGGCTCCTTCATACCCTTGTTGTGACCTAGGAAGTTTTCCGCCCCAACCGTCCCCACTCGAGAGGAACTCCAAGGGTCCTGCCACAATTCAAGAGGAGCCCCGTTTTCCCCTGCTGAGCTCCAGATGAGGGCCCCTTTCCCTGCTTCATCGGGAAATGTTTTCCGGTGCTACCCTCACATCCCAAGAGGTGGCCTCACATCAGGAGAGTCGGGAGGAGCCTCAGGTGTGGACTATCACTCCCCAAGATTCCCAAATGCCACATCCACTCCAGATGAACATGACTGCCCTGCTCTGTCTCGACTGTCAACCCGAGGCTCGAATCCCAAAACACTGGCACGTGTGATAGCCCTGGGGTACCTCGAAATCAAGCCAAGTATCCCTGTATTCGCTCAACATGAACCCAGACACTGTTGCGGCAGTTGGGGAGAAAAGTGCCTGTGCACATCCCCAGGAGAGACGAAGCCTGACTCACCTATGGGGCTCCAGTGGAAACCCAGGTCCTATGTCAGCATGGGCAAGGCAAGCACATGCTCTGGCCTCAGCACCAGACGAGGATTGAGGACCCGGTGAGGTCTTGGGAGGAATCCCCAGAGGTGCCTCGCAACTCTCATGGAGACTACCCTCTCCTGAGGCCACATCAGCGGGTCCCTGGGGTCCCCGTCGTAACTCCAGAATACCCCGCTGCAACTCGAGAAAAACCAGAAGCATCTCCCCTGCAGGGAGGGTGAGTCCCTTGTCTGCTGCAGCATCTCGGGGGAAATCACCCCTTCCCTCTTGGACCTTGAAAGGCTCCTTCATACCCTTGTTGTGACCTAGGAAGTTCTCCACCCCAACCGTCCCCATGCGAGAGGAATCCCGACAGACCCTCCGCGACTCAAGAGGAGCCCCGTTTTTCCCTGCTGAGCTCCAGACGAGGGGCTGTTTCCCTGCTCCGTCGGGAATACTTTTCCTGCCCTCTCTTGCATTCCAAGACTTGGCCTCAAATCAGGAGAGTCGGTAGGAGCCTCAGGTGTCCGACCACAACTCCCCAAGACCCCCAAATGCCTCGTCCACTCCAGATGAATGTGATTGCCCTGCACTGCCTCGACTGTCACCCCAAGGGTCTACTCTGGCACACTGGGACTGTCATAGCCCTGGGGTACCTTGAGGGCAAGCCACTGATCCCTGTATCCGCTCGACAGGGACCCAGACACTGTTGCTGCAGTTGGGGAGGGAAGCAGCTGTGCACGTTACCCGGCGAGACGAGGCCTGACTCCCCTGAGGGGGCTCCAGGGGAAACCCAAGACCTACGTAGTCATGGGTGAGGAAAGCTCAGGCTCTGGCCTCAGCACCAGAATGGGACTGAAGACTTGGCGCCACTGGGGAAGAATCCCCAGATCTGCCTCGCCCCTGGCACGGAGACTGGCCTATCCTGGGGCCACACAGTTGGGTCCCTGGGGCCCCGTCATAATTTGAGAGGAACCCTGCACAATTCGAGAAAAACAGACACTTCCCTGCAGGCGGGGAGAGGCCCTTTTCTGATGTGGCATCTCGGGGGAAATCACCCCTTCTCACTTGGACCTCGAAATGCTCCTTCACACCATTGCTGTGACCCAAGAAGTTCCCCGCCCAAGCCGTCCCCACTCGAGAGGAACCCCGAAAGTCCCGCCGCGACTCGAGTAGCTCCATTTTCGCATGCTAAGGTCCAGATGAGGAGCCCTTTCCCTGCTCCATCGGGAAAGGGTTTCCAGCTCTCCCCTCGCATCCCAAGAGGAGGCACTCACACCAGGCAGGTCCAGAGAAGCCTCAGGTGTCGGGTCACATTTCCACAAGACCCCCAAATACCTCGTCCACTTCAGATGAACCTGACTGTCCTACACTGCCTCGACTGTCACCCTGAGGCTCGACTGGCACACTGGCACATGTGATAGCCCAGGGGTAACTCGAGGTAAAGCCACTGATCCATGAATCCGCCCGACAGAGACAGGGACACTGTTGCTGCAGTTGGGGAGGAAAAAGGCTGGGCACATCTCAAGGCGAGATGAGGCCTGACTCCCCTGTGTGAGCTCCCTGGGTAACCCAAGACCTCTGTCAGCATGAACGAGGAAAGCACAGGATCAGGCCTAAGCACCAGACAAGGACTAAGGACTCGGCGACGTCTGGGGAGGAATCCCCACAGGTGCCTTGCAACTCCCATGGAGATTGGTCTCTCCTGAGGATACAGGGGCGTGTCCCCAGGGTCCTCGTCGAACCTTGTCAGGACCCTGCTGCAACTGGTGAAAAACCAGAAGCTTCTGCCCTGCAGGGAGGGTGAGGCCCTTGTCCACTGCGGCATTCTGAGGGAAATCACACATTCCCTCTTGGACCTCGAAATGCTCTTTCACACTATTGCTGTGACCCAAGAAGTTCCCCGCCCCACACGTCACCACTCGAGAGGACCGACGAGGGTCCCGCCAAGACTCAAGAGGACTCCGGTTTCCCTTGCTGAGCTCCAGATGAGGGGCCCTTTACCTGCACTGTCAGGAAAGGTTTCCCATTGTTTCTCTCGCATCCCAAGAGGAGGTGCTCGCACCTGGAAAGTCGGGACGGGTCTCAAAGGTTGGGCCACCATTCCCCAGACCCCAAATGCTTCTTCCACTTCAGATGAACCTGACTGCCCTACACTGCCTCGACTGTAACCCCGAGGCTCGACTCCGGCACACTAGCACGTGTGACAGCCCTAGGGTACCTCGAGCGCAAGCCATAGATCCCTGTATCTGCTCAACAGGGACCCGGACATTGTTACTGCCCTTGGGATGGAAAGCGGCATGCACGTCTCCAGTCAAGACGAGGTCTGACTCCCCTCTGCGGTCTCCAGGGGAAGCCCAATACAAATGTCAGCACCGGCGAGGCAATCTCAGGCTGCAGCCTCTGCATCAGAAGGGGACTGAGGACTTGGCGACTCTGGGGAGGAATCCACAGATGTTCCTCACCCCTCGCACGGAGACTGGCCTTTCCTGGGGCCACAGGGGCGCATCATAGGGAACAAAGTATAAGGGAGGCTTGGAAGACTCTTGCACACAAGGATGTTTCTCTGGTCCTTCAAAAAGGAACAGACCCAGTGTCATAAGGATTCTGAGTTGATAAGGAAGTTCCCCAAAACAAAGTCTTAGCTGCAGTAAATAAGTTAAAGTAAAAGTTATCTCACTCCGCACCTGCACATTGTATAGTCATTGAATCATAGTGTTTGGCAACTTGCCCTGTAAATTGTTATGGAAAAGATATAAAATAAGGCAGCTGCAAGTAGCAGGGGAGAATAAGAGAAGAATAAAAAGAATAAAGAAAAAGATTCAAACCACCCGGCCGTGTTGGTGTTTCATTCCGTCTCTAGCATCTGGAGCTCAACGTGGGGCATGAGGGAACCGAAAGGGTAAGCACCCCAGGGCAGAAAGCTGAAAGGGGTACTTTCAGAAAAAAAGAAAAGAAAAAAACCGAAAGGGTAGGCACTCCGGCAGCGCAGGACGCTGTAAGGAGAACTTTCGGGAAAAAGAAAAATAAGAGAAAAGAAAAAGAAAAAAAACCATGGGGAATTCCCTGTCTTTAAGGTCACAATATATGTCACTGGTTAAGGGGCTCCTGCATTCTATAGGAGTTAAAACGTCTACTCGCAGTTTGAGTGAGTTGTTCTGTCTTATAAAGAAGCATTGTTATTGGTTTAAATATCAAACAGAAATACAGTTGAATTTAAAGGAATGGAAAAAGATACTAAAGGAGTTAAGAAAACAGCATCAAAAAGGAAATGTGATTTCTTTAAAGCTGTGGACTTTTTGTAGTGCCATAACGCAGGCTTTTAAATTAATGACTGCTGAATGTGAGGAGGGGGCTTCACCTCGGCCTCTGCCCAAGCCTCCAGATGATAGTAGAGATTCATCCACCAAGACAGATGGAGAAGTGAGCTCGGGGGAGGATTCAGATTCTGTAGAGGCAATGACTGCTGCCTTTCGGAAGATTTTATTAAATAGAAAGTGGACTTCCAAGGCTGTTAAGCCTTCTGCACCACCTTATGCATCCCTATTCCCGGTGGCTGCTGATAAAGCTGAAGTAGGGAGAGAAAATCGCCAGTTTACATTTCCTGCTTCTATGTTCGATGATGATGATGATTTTCCAGCGCCCAAGGAGGAGGTGTTTATCAACTACAGACTAATGTTTTTGGCCTATTGCCAAGAGGAACTTTTGGTTTACCTTTCGGGAGTAGTGCAGCATTAAGAGGACTGACTGTATTCTCAGGAGTAATTGATTCTGACTATGTCCCCCGGGGTCGAGCCTCGGGGTGACAGTCGAGGCACTGCCGGGCAGTCAGGTTCATCTGAAGTGGACGAGGCATTTGGGGGTCTTGGGGAATGGTGGCCCAACCTGGGAGACTCCTCCCAACTTTCCAGGTGCGAGCACCTCCTCTTTGGATGCGAGGGGATCACTGGGAAAACTTTCCCGACGGAGCAGGGAAAGGGCCCCTTATCTGGAGCTCAGCAGGGGAAAACGGGGTTCCTCTTGAGTCTTGGCGGGACCCTTGGGGTTCCTCTAGAGAGGGGATCGGTGGGGAGGGAAACTTCTTGGGTTACAGCAAGGGTGTAAAGGAGCCTTTCGAGGTCCACGAGGGACGGGTGAATTCCCCTGAGATGCCGTTGTGGACAAGAGCCACACCACGCCTGCAGGGGAGAAGCTTCCGGTTTTTCTCGAGTTGGGCGGGGTCCTCTCGAGTTATGATGGGGCCCCAGGGACCCGCCCCTGTATCCTCAGGAGAAGCCATTCTCAGTGCGAGTTGCGAGGCACCTCTGGGGATTCCTCCCCAGTCATCGCCGGGTCCTCATTCCTCGTATGGTGCTGATGTCGAGCCTGAGATTTCCTTGCTCATGCGTTCATAGGTCTTGAGGTCACTCTGGAGCCCCCACAGGGGAGTCAGGCCTTTTATCGCCTGGAGACTTGAACGGCCTCTTTCTTCCTCAACTGCAGCGGCACTGTCCGACTATCCGTAAAGCGGACACAGGGATCTATGGCTGGCCATTGAGGTACTCCAGGGCTGTCTCACGTGCCAGTGTGTTGGGAGTCGAGCCTCGGGATGACAGTCGAGACAGTGCAGGGCATTCATGTTCATCTGGAGTGGACGAGGCATTTGGGGATCTTGGGGAGTGGTGGTCGGACACCTGAGGCTCCTCCCGACTCTCCTGATGCGAGGTAACCTCTTGGGATGCGAGGGTAGCACCAGAAAACCTTTCCTGAAGGAGCAGGGCAAGGCCCCCTCATCTGGAGCTCAGCAGGGGAAAACGGGACTCCTCCTGAGTCACGGCGGGACCCTCGGTTTTCCTCTCGTGTGGGGACGCTTGGGGCTCAGAACTTCCTAGGTCACAACAAGGGTATGAAGGAGCCTTTCGAGGTCCAAGAGGGAAGGGGAGATTTCCCCCGAGATACTGCAGCGGACGAGGGAATCACCCTCCCTGGAGGGGAGAAGCTTCTAGTTTTTCTCGAGTTGCGGCGGGGTCCCCTCAGGTTACGACGGGGACCCATGGGACCCGCCCCTGAGGCCTCAGGAGAGGCCAGTCTCCATGCAAGTTGCGAGGCACCTGTGCCGATTCCCCCCGAAACGTCGCCGGGTCCTCAGTCCTCGTCTGGTGCTGAAGCCGCAGACTGTCCTTGCCTCGCGCATGCTGACATAGGTCTTGCAGTTCCCCTGGATTCCCCATAGGGAAGTCAGGCCTCGTCTCGCCTGGAGACGTGCACAGCCACTTTCCTCCCCAACTGCAGCAACAGTGTCCACGTCCCTGTCGAGTGGATACAGGGATCAGTGGCTTTATCTTGAGGTACCCCAGGGCTATCACACGTGCCAGTGTGCCGGAGTCAAAACTCGTGGTGACAGTCGAGGCTGTGCAGGACAGTCAGATTCATCTGGAGTGGACTAGGCATTTGGGGGTGTTCCGGAAATGTGACCTGATGCCTGAGGCTTCTCTGGACTCACCTGGTGTGAATGCCTCCTCTTGGGATGCAAGGGGGGAGCTGAAAACCCTTTCCCGATGGAGCAGGGAAAAGGCTCCTCCTCTGGAGCTGAGCATGGGAAAATGGAACTCCTCTTGAGTCGTGGCGGGACACTCGGCCGTCCTCTCGAGGGAGGACGTGTGGGACGGGGAACTTCTTGTGTCACAGCAAGGGTGTGAAAGAGCATTTTGAGGTCCAAGAGGGAACTGGTGATTTCCCCCGGGATGCCGCAGCAGACAAGGGCCTCACTCCGCCTGCAAGGGTGAAGCTTCTGGTTTTTCTCGAGTTGTGGCGGGGTCCTCTCGAGTTACGTCGGGAACCCCGAGGTCCCGCCCCTGTGGCCTCAGAAGAGGTCAGATTCCCTGCGAGTTGTCACTGGGTATTCCTCCCCCGTTATCACCAGGTCCCCAGGCCACTTCTGGTGCTGAGGCTGCAGCCTGAGCTTGCCTCGCCCATGCTGACCTAGGTCTTGGGGTTCCCCTGGAGCTCCCACAGGGGAGTAAGGCCTAGTCTCACCTGGAGACGTGCATGGCTGCTTTCCTCCCCATCTGCAGCAGAAGTGTCAAGCATCCCTTCGTGCGGACACAGGAATCTGTGTCTTGCCCTCCAGGTATCCCAGTGCTGTCACACATGCCAGTGTGTCGGGAATCGAGTCTCGGGGTGACAGTTGAGGCAGTGCAGGGCAGTGAGTTTCATCAGGAATGGTCGAGGCATTTGGGGGTCTTGGAAATGATGGACCGACCCCTGAGGCTCGTCCTGTCTTTCCTAGTTCGAGCACCTCTTCTTATGATGCCAGTGGAGAGCCGTTGAAACTGTCCCGACGGAGCAGGGAAAGGGCCCGTCATTTGGAGGTAAGCAGGGGAAAACGGGGCTCCTCTTGAGTTTTGGCGGGACCCTCAGGGTTACTCTCGAGTGGGAATGGGTTGGGCGGGGAACTTCTTTGGTCACAACAATGGTGTGAAGGAGCCTTTCGAGGTCTATGAGGGAAAGGGTGATTTCCCCGGAGATGCCCCCGCGGACAAGGGCATCACTCCACCTGCAGGGGCGAAGTTTCTGGTTTTTCTCGAGTGCCGGTGGGGTCCTCTCGAGTTACGACGGGACCCCAGAAACCCACACTTGTGGCCACAGGAGAGGACAGTCTCTGAGAGATTTGCGAGGCCCCTCGGGATTCATCCCCAGTTGTCGCCGGTCCTCAGTCCTGGTCTGGTGCTGAAACTGGAGCCTGAGCTTGCCTCACCCATGCTGACAAGGTCTTGGGTTTCCTCTGGAGCCCCCAAAGGTGAGTCAGGAGTGATCTCGCCTGGAGACGTGCAGGGCCGCTTTCCTCCCCAACTGCAGCAACAGTGTCCTGGTCCCTGTCAAGAGGATACAGGGATCTGTGGCTTGCCCTCGAGGTACCCCAGGGCTGTCACATGTGCCAGTGTGCCAGAATCGAGTCTCGAAGTGACAGTAGAGGCAGTGCAGGGCAGTCAGGTTCATCTGGAGTGGACGAGGCATTTGGGGGTATGGGGAATGGTGGCCCAATCTGTGAGACTATTCTGAATCTCCAGGTGTGAACACCTCCTCCTGGGATGTGAGGTGAACACTGCAAAGCCTTTCCCGTTGGAGCAGGGAAAGGGCCCCTCATCTGGAGCTGAGCAGGGGAAAACGGGGCTCCTCTTGAGTTTTGGCAGGACCCTCGGAGTTCCTCTCCAGTGGGGACGGGTGGGGTGGGGAAAATCTTGGGTTACAGCAATGGTGTGAAGGAGCCTTTCGAGGTCCACGAGAGACGGGGTGAATTCAGTGGCGATGACGCCGTGGACAAGGGCAACATCACGCCTGCAGGGGAGAATCTTCCGTTTTTTCTCGAGTTGCAGTGGGGTCCTCTTGAGTTAAGACAGGGGCCCCAGGGACCCGCCCCTGTATCCTCAGAAGAGGCCAGTCTCAGTGCAAGCTGCTAGGTGCCTCTGGGGACTCCACCCCAGTCGTCGTCCAATCGTCAGTCCTTGTCTGGTGCTGAGGTCAGAGCCTGAGATTTCCTCGCTCATGATTTCATAGGTCTTGAGGTTACTCTGGACACCCAAAGGTGAGTCAGGGCTCGTCTCGCCTAGAGACTTGCACAGCCTCTTTCTTCCCCAAATGCAGCGACAGTGACCAGCTCCCCGTCAGGTGGACACAGGGATCGGTGGCTTGCCATCGAGGTACCCCAGGACTGTCTCATGTGCCAATGTGTCCAGAGTCGAGCCTCGGGGTGACAGTAGAGACAGGGCAGGGCAGTCATGTTCATCTGGAGTGGACGAGGCATTTGAGGACCTTGGGGAGTGGTGGTCGGACACCTTAGGTTCCTCCTGACTCTCCTGATGTGAGGCCACCTCTTGGGAAGCGAGGGGAGCACCGGAAAACCTTTGCCAATGGAGCAGGAAAATGGCCCCTCATTTGGAGATTAGCAGGGGAAAATGGGGCTTCCCTTGTTTCCCAGTGGGACCCTCGGGGTTCTTCT
>SJYW01007427.1:0-11068 GCA_006410735.1 Raphicerus campestris
TGGGTTTTAAATGACCTGAACTTGTCTGCAGAGGCTCTATATATAAGAAGACAGAGAGGGATAATTGTGTGGAGGGCATCCGTGCTCATGTGGAGCCTGGAGGCTGACTTCCTGTCCTTTGATCCACATCAGCCATGCTAACTGAGGCTGCCAGGCCAGAGGTCATGAGCACTCTCCACAGGGAGGTCGCCTGAGCTCTGACAAACCCTGAACCTTCAGCCGGTACCTCTCTGGGCAAAACAAGGTGAGGGGAATACTGTCTAGAGAAGGGCTACGGGGTCGTCCAGAGGGCCCACCCGCCATGGTAGATGAGGAGCTCCCACAAAGGACGGCACTCTCCACTGCTCTTCATACATCACAAAGACTAGAAATTTCAAGCAGAGGTTCAAATCTCAGCCCCACCACTTCCCAGCTGAGCCACTTTGGGTGAGCTCCCGAACCTCTCTGAGCCTCAGATGTTCAGAGGGAGTGAGTCCCAGTACACAGCTCAGAGAGGCTGTGAGGCTCATTGAGATAATGCCAAGAAAGAGCTTTAAACAGTGTCTGCCATGGAGAAAGGTTTCCTCGACATTGTGGTTATTCGTGGAACTCCCAGGCCTCCTTCCGGGCCGGCAGGAAACCACCAGGAAGCATGACGGGTGTGACTTTCATGTTCAGCCCGGCGTCCTGAGTGTCCTGGTCTCAGGAGGCTGAGCAGGAGGATTGTTTATTCCTGGAGCTGTTTTCTCCACCGCCTGCCTCCCCCAGACATACTTAAGGAGCCAAGTGGGCAGGAGGCACGAGGGAGCCCTGCCAGCCTGATGGAGCAGAAGACTGCGGACAGCTCCTGTGGACAGACAGACGGAGCAGCGAACACTGGGCCGGCAGCCTCCTGCCCAGCACCTTGACCCCAGGCCAGGCCTGGCCTGGACGGAGGCCCTCCTCCTCCTCCTCTCCCCCTGCCTGCATCTCTCTCCTCCCTGACCCTGGCTGCTTCTGTCTCTTCTACCCTTCCCGTCCTTGCCTTTGCTCCCCTTTGCCTCCACCCACCCCGCATAATTGTTGGCTGTTTATCTGCTGCCTCTATGAGCTTATCCTATTCCTTCCCTTTGTACGGTCTTTGTTTTGATTCTCCTCTCTGGCTCTCCATCTTTCTCTCTGATCTTCTCTTCTTTGCTGTCTCCCTGTCTCTTAGCCTCTCTCTGCTCATCAGTTGTCTCACTCGTCAATTGTCTGGCTCATTCTTTCTCTCTGTGTGTCTCTTTCTCTAATTTGTTTGTTTTCCCCCCACCTGTCCCTCTGCATGAACTCCCTCTCCAGCCTTCAACCTGCTCCCCTCAGGGTTGATCAGCCTGCACTGCGGACATGCCTCACTCTGCTCGGGTCTCCCAGGTCTTCTTCACCTGCTGGGTGGCTCAGCTCTCTTTCTCCTTTCCTGCCCGTTCCCCCAGAAGCCAGAAGCATCAGTTCAATTCTTTCCTAAGTGGATTCTGGGCTGTATCCTCCTAGAGCATGTATCTGGGGGAGACCTTGAATCCTTTGGAGCAGAAAATACAGGGACATGAACTTAGTATGCTCTACCCATGGCCATTTTCTGAGCATAGACAACGTTTCCATTCGATGAGGATTTGTGGGGCCCACTGTGTGCCTAGGACTGTGGGAGAGAGAAGAGAAATGGTGGAGTGCCCACTTGCAAGGATCTTTCTACCTAGTTGTGGCTGAGAAACTAATACATCCTTGTGGAACTGTTCAGAGGCAGGTACTGGGCAGTTAGGGAAAAGAGCCAGGGGGTCTGGAGTTGTCAGGGCTAGCTCCAGCTCCTTCCTTGGGTCTCCCTTCCTTTAGAAACCCTTTCATGTCTTCCCTGACAACCTGGATCCAGTATCGTTCATTCTCATTCCAAGGGCACCTGTATTCAGGCTCTGAGACCAGTGGTCACAGTATATTGAAATCCTCTGGCTGGATTTCTCTGTCCTCCTCCATCAGGCTGGGAACTCCCCAAGAGCAAGGACAGTTGGCTTTTCTGGTCCCTGCCAGAGTCCCCTGTGCCTAGCACAATGCCTGGTGCAGAGAAGGGACTCTTCTGAGCTCTTCATGAGAAAAACTAGGGAAATAAGGAAATGTGACTTGAATTACAGCAGGATAACCTTGTTGCAAGGGTCTTTGCATCCTTCGGCAAAGTGATTTTGTCTACTACATCCCAGCTTTGCCATCTCCAGGCATTAGTGTTGGAGTGGCAGGACCTTGAGCTCGCTTGGTCCGGCCCTCGCAGGTAACAGAGGGGCATCTGATGCCCATGCTGGGCCTGGTGTAGAGGGAGTGGAGGAATGAAGGGCTCCCTCAGGGCTCTGCCTGGGGCCAGCGTCCCTGCTTCCTCTTGGATGGCTGCTCCCCTGAAGATGCCACCTCTCACCGTGCCTGTCGCTGTCTTTCTCTCTGCCCCGGTTATCTCTCTGTCTGCCACTGTCCTCGTCCTCTCCTGCTTTCTTTTATTTCCCCCTCTGATGGGATAATTATGCTAATCAGCCTGTCAGAACAAAGATAATTTGTGGTGGGCTATTATTTCAGACTTTGGAATTCAGGCCGAGGCCCCTTTCCTGCCTGCCTCTGCATGCTCTTTGACCCGTGGCTCAGGGTGTGAGCCAGGCAGGTCTGTTGAGCGAGGGGTGGTAGGCACTCGGGGCCAAATGGCATGGTCAGGGTGTGGATGAGTGCATAGGTGGGCACATACAGTGTACATGGCCCACTTCTGCACAGGCACACGCTGCATGAGATGCCTGCAGACACCAGCAGAACGTGGAGAGGCTAATCAGAGCCAGTGGCCCTGTACACTGCCTGTGTACACCTACACACTCGTGAGCTTCCGGCTTCTGGCTTCCCCTCTGGGGTGGGTGACCGCTGACCGCCCCAAAGCTGTGATAGTACTGACAGGCACATGGCGGTCCCCTGATACAGGCCAAATCAATACCCTTTCTTCTCTGGGGCTTTGAACCCCATCCTCCACTCTAGCCAGTCCTGGGCTAGAAGGGGCCTTGGCACATTTACTCACTGGGTACAGTTGGTCATGACTGTGGGGAAACGGGGCTGGTATGCCAGGCAGCAGGGCCAGAGGGGTAGTTCTGTGTCCCTGGGAACTCCAGGGTCTAAAGATACAGATTCACGAGGACCCAGGTTTAGCAGCGGGAGTCTTGGAGGTGCCAATGGGGCGAGCCCAGAGACTGGACACAGAATTCTGGGCCACCCTGCCTGATCCTGTTTCTCTGAGATTTTGAAATGGGTCAGGGGAGCATGGCCCCCACTGCGTATGGAACAAGAACCCTGGAGGCCATACATACCGCATTCTTGCCTTCAATGTCCCCCTCCTTCAGGGGCCACCAGTCCCCTCACCTTCATCTCACATTCATTCACTTGACAACATTTATTGAGCATCATGAGTTTGAGTAAGCTCCGGGAGTTGGTAATAGACGGGAAGCCTGGCATGCTGCAGTCCATGGGGTCGCAAAGAGTCAGACACGACCAAGTGACTGAACTGAACTGAGCAGGGGCCAAGAACTGTGTCAGGCACTGGAGTTACAGAGGATGCTTGCCTGATGGAGCACAGTGCAGACTCACAGAGCTTCTCACAGCCTCGCCACTCCCTGCCCCAGCCTAGGAGTTCCCTACAGTGTAAATGTCTCCTTCTGACTCTCTTAGTAAGAGTGCAGGCCCCTGACCAGTCTTATTCAGGGGCTGGTTTGTTTGAGCCTCAGCTTCTATACCTGTCATGTGGGCATCGTGCTCCTTGCCTCCCAGAAATGTCAACGAGGCGATGGAGGGATGATGTCTGGTTCGCTATGGGGCTCAAAGTATGGTGGCCCCACCTCCACCCCACCGCCATCATTCTCTTTCTCCTACCACCATCCCCAATACACCCAGCCTCCTCTCTGCCCTGTCCTGGCACTTGGCTGTTATAAAAAACTCTTCCAGCCCATCTATAAATTCACCTTTAAGGCTGGCCTCCTCTGCACCAGCCCAGCCCCTGTCCACGAGGCTGCATTCCCTTTCCTCTTGGCTCCAAAGGGCCGATCCATGCTAGCCCCTCTGGGTGGAGTGCTACCCCCATCCATCCTTCTCCAAGCATCTTCCTGCTCATCACTCCAGACCAGCCTGAGTCCTCCTGCTCTGCAGCGGAGGGGTGGGTGGGGGATGGGTCTTGCCTCTCTTACCCTCATAGGTGCTCAGCCTCAGCCAGAGAGACGCAGATGAGTCCACTAGACAGTGGGTGCTCTCAGGGCAGAGCCTCCGAGAAAGGGATGGTTTGAATGACCGCGTGATGGAGTAACTGAAAGATGGATGAGTGTTATCTCTAAGAAAGGGGATCCAGAACTTAAAAACAAATGAACAAAAACCCTTTTACTTCAGAACACTTCAAAATATGCCAAAGGAGAGAGACTAGACCAGTGAGTCCTCATGTGCTCATCAACTCAATTGTCAGCTCAGGGCCGGTCCTGTCTTGTCGATTCCCCACCTGCCTCTGAGTGACAGGAGCACCTGCAGGAGCTTTCGCTCTGTGCTCCCTGTCCCTTCCCAAGGATGCTGGGGCTCTGGGTCCGGCTCTTTTTAGGAGTCTTCCAAGACTGCCTAGGCAGTGGTGATGGGGTGCGCAGGCCGAGGGAGGGAGGCGGATGTGACCCCGGCAGCGCTCCTCTCAAAGACAGAGACCAGCCACCGGCCAGCACGGAAAGAGTTAGCGGCAGCCCTCCCTCTCTCTGGTGTGCAATTGGCATGCCGCCGTCCTGGTAAATTGTGGCGGTTTTGCAATTGAGGCTTTGAGTCATTTAAATGGCTGTGGGTGAGATGCCGCACTGACTCACTTCATCTTCCTAAGTAACTTTCCTCTCTTGTGCTTGTGCTTACGCAGCACCGCAGCACCCGGCGGTCTCATCAAGGCGGCTGCCAGACCCTGCCGCTGCCGCCCGCCAGCCTGCACCCCCAGCTCCCTCCTCCAAGGGCTTCCTCCCCCTCTGCTGCCCTGGCTCAGCTCGAGCTGGCTTTGCGGGAAAGGGGAGAGGTTGCTGTTGGAGAGGCGGGGTCAGAGCTTCCGGTGCCCCATGCCCCAGGTTGAGGACCGAGACTGAGGAGCAGGATGCCTTGACTCCTGCCCAGGGGTCTTCCACAGGACACACTAGCTGTCGAGGGAGCCTGGAGGCCTGGGAGAGGAGGCAGCACCCAGACTCTGAGTCTGAGCGCCGTTGCCTACCAGTCCCGAGAATCCTGTCCAGACGCCGGGCCTTGGCTGTGAAGGCCTCGGTCATAGCAACCCCCAGGGGTGACCAGCCGGAACACCAGACCCTGGCCCTGCTGGCNCTGAGGACCGAGACTGAGGAGCAGGATGCCTTGACTCCTGCCCAGGGGTCTTCCACAGGACACACTAGCTGTCAAGGGAGCCTGGAGGCCTGGGAGAGGAGGCAGCACCCAGACTCTGTGTCTGAGCGCCGTTGCCTACCAGTCCCGAGAATCCTGTCCAGACACCGGGCCTTGGCTGTGAAGGCCTCGGTCATAGCAACCCCCAGGGGTGACCAGCCGGAACACCAGACCCTGGCCCTGCTGGCATTGAGGGGAGCCTCATGTGGAAGGCCTGCAGACACTGTGGTTGTGTGTGTGAATGTGCGCGTGTGCAGTGTGTCTGCCTGTGTGTGTCCTGATCCTAAATGCCTTGGTGCTTTGGATGCGCCCGCATCTATACGGCATGTACCAGGGTGTGTTGAGCCTTCTGCCGTTGAGTCCGCATACACGTGTGCTTCAGCGTGTGCGTGTGTGTTGTGTGCTCTGGGTATATCTGATATCTTTGAGCATGCGTGTGTGTGTGTGTGTGTGTGTGTGTGCACTGTGTGACTGCTGGAGTCTGTGTCTGTCCTAATGTGCCTGTGTGTGGTCGTGTGTGTGGGTGCCCCGAGTCTCCCTGTATCTGGGCAGTGTGTGTGGTGTGTCTGTTGTGAGTCTGTGCCGTGTGTCTCTGCCTCTGTGTTTGGATGATGTGAGGCTCTGTGATGACTCAGTATACTTGAGTTTCTCTCGTGTCAGTGCCATGCGTGTGTTCACGCCTCCGTCAGCCTCTCTGCTTCTGTGTACACTTGCATGCTTGCCCACATGTGCGTGTGTGACCCTGTCTCTTGGGGTGAATGGGGGTGGGGAAGCACAGTCAGGGCGGTGACTGGTCAGACCCGGCCCAGATGTCCCGCGCCTGCCCCTTCCCGTCCGCTGTCAGGTTGAGGACAGGCCGGCCAGGCCCTGCGGTCAGCCAAGTGGGCTGTCACTCAGCCANTGCTTCTGTGTACGCTTGCATGCTTGCCCACGTGTGCGTGTGTGACCCTGTCTCTCGGGGTGAATGGGGGTGGGGAAGCACAGTCAGGGCGGTGACTGGTCAGGCCCGGCCCAGATGTCCCGCCCCTGCCCCTTCCCGTCCGCTGTCAGGTTGAGGACAGGCCGGCCAGGCCCTGCGGTCAGCCAAGTGGGCTGTCACTCAGCCACAGCCTCTATTATAGGAGGGGAAGCAGCTGACTGGCAGGCAGATGTCCTCACCCTGAGCTTCAGTGAATCTGTGAGCTCGAGGCCCATTCTGGGCACCCCTGCCTCTGCGGAGGGCTGTTGAGGGCTCCCCAGAGCTGGGGGCCCACGTGGGTGAAGCCTCTGCCCATATGGCCTGACACCCCACCACCTAACCCAGAGCCGGCTTGGGCTTTCCAGCCTGCTCTGGAAAGAATAGGGCCTTGCCCAGGGCTCCTGTGGGCCCCTGCACATGTGTGTGTTCACATGGGAGTGTGTCCCTCTGGGCATGCCTTCCCTTGTCCATTCCCCCCTCGTGTGGCCTGGACTCGCGTCCCTGCATGCCTGTGCCTGGTGCTGCCCGTGGTGTGTCTGTGTGCGTGCCTGTCCTCGCGTGTTTGCAGGATACCTGTGGACCTGTCTATGCATGTGTGGCTGGGGGGTGGTTTGTTGTATATCCTCTTTTCCCCAGCTTCCTTATACTAGCCAGTCTGTCTTTTGGAGCTTTGCTGTAGTTTCCTCCCCTGGGCCCTGGGAGATACAGGCAGGAGTGAGCACAGCTTGGGTTCCTGGGCCTCTCAGGCCAGTGCAGTGGCAGCATCCCCGGCCTGGGACGTAAGGCATGCTCAAGAGACAGGGGTGTTCCACCAGGTCCGGATCCTCTGTGCCTCTGGCCCTCTGTCTCCACCTGGAGAAGCCACCTCTGTCTTCAAGGATTCCTTCCAGAGCTCCCTTTTCAGGACTTCTCTTCTGATGCCCCAACTAAAGACACAGGCTTTGCCCTCCTCATGCCTACACGGCAGCATCAGACATCGTGCTCCTGGGAGATCGCTTTCCTTCAGGGACAGTAGGTTTCCCGAGCCAGGGCTGGGGCCAGCAGCCAGCTTGGAAGAGAGGGGTCAAGGGCCCCCTGACTGCAGGGCAGCACTCTGGGGAGAGAGGGGCCTGGCGGTGGCCCCCTGGTGCCCACAGTGCCATCCTGGGAGTCCTCCTGTCGCTCTCAGGGGGCACTTTCCTGCAGTTTCCCCATGCAGACTATTCCTTCTCAAGGTCCCTCTGCATCCTCTGCAGGGAGCTCCGCCAGGGCCACATTTTGATTGTTGCTGAGCCAACAAAGCCCTCATGAGTATCTTTTCTGAGCTCCAAGCCCCAAGTCTCCCACAACTTGCTCCACATCTCCACGTGGAGACCACAAAAGTGCCCAACCCCCAGCCAGTGGGCCTGCAGGGCTCCTGTTCCACAGACTGGGAAGCCATAGTTTCACTGCTGACTCCTTCCCATCCATCTCCACTCCCTCCACCTGGCCATCACTGTCTCATAGGTTTCACTTTCTAAGGGTGCCCGGAACAATTTTCTTCTCTCCATCCTTTCTGCCACCTCCTGCCCTGGGCCACTGTGATTGCCATCCCTGCTGCTCTCCTGCATCGGCTCTGGTCCCCCCCGCCTTCGTCTGTTCCACCTGTGGTATCTGCACATTCCATCATGGGGACCCCCTGCTTAAAGCCATCAACAGCTCCCCATTGGTCTTATAATAAGACCCTAGCTCTGTGCTAGGCCCACTGGTCCCTTCAGTCCATTAATTTCTCTTCATCCTGCAGATCTCTGCTCAGCATCACACATCACACATCAGAGAGGACTCCTCTGACCTCTCCTCTTTCCCAAATTGTGCCAGGCCAGGTCATCCTGCCACTTGCTCTGACCACACTGAGCACCTCCTAGCACTTGCAGGAACCAAAGTGAGATGCTTATTAGCGATTATCTATTTCATTAGCTTCAGAGACCTCCTCTAAGGGCTCTGAGGCCAGGGCCATGTCAGGGTTTGCCCAGTGCTGGCAGGGAGGTTCACAGTCTGCAGACTGGGAGCTTGGCAGGCGTGTCTTGATGAATGGATGAGTGGAAGGAAAAATGAGTGGAGAGAGCCCCATCTCTTCCTCCTTTCTCCTCCTCCTCCTGCTCCTCCAAGCAGTCCTGGGTCAGCCTGTAGAGCCCTTCAGAGGACAGTGTGGACACTGATGCTCCCTGTCACCTATCTCTACCTGGAGAGCCTTGCCTTGTCACCTGGCAAGGGAAAGCTCCCTTTGAAACTTCTCTTCCTGGGGAGGACTTCCCTGGTACCACAGGTAAGTTAGACCCCTCCTACCATTCTCTGTCATGGTACCTTGTCTTTTTCCTCCTAGCACTGATGCAGTTGATTCATTCACGTATGCCTTAATTGTCTGTTTGTCCCACCAAACCATAAGCTCCGTGAGGACACAGATCACATCTGTTTATTACGCACTAGTTACCCAGAGCCTTCTTGGCACACAGTAAAGGCTCAATACGTGTATACATGAATGAATGAGAGATTGTGTTAGATAATTTATTTTCCAACTTTGCAACAGATCCATTTTAGAGATGAGAAAACTGAGGGCGAGAGGAGACTGAGAAGCTCACCAGTGGTCTGGAGATCATGAGAGGTAGAGTAGGGATTCAAACTCAGGTTTTTCCCATTCATTCATTCATTCAGGGCCTGCCCTGTGCCGGGGACTGGGGCACAGAGGTGAATCATCAAACTCGCTGCCTGGGAGATGTCTCGGGTCAGCCGAGGGTCTGACCCAGATGATGGCCATTGGGAAGGACAGACAGCAGGAGGTTGTGGGGGCCCTGCAGAGACTTCCTGGAGGAGGTGTTCTTTGAGTGGGGTTTTGAGGGATGTGAAGGCATCTGTCACTGCATGGTGCATATTGCACAGCAGAAAGAGCACCAGACAGGGTCAGGAGGCCTGGGCTTCACTCCTCTACCATGCCCCCACCCATAACTTTGGGAAACTCACTGCCCCGAACTGTTTCCACATCTATAAAGCAAGGTGGTTGGTCCTCTCTGCCAGTGAAAGGCTCAAGTGGCTGATTGGCAGGACATTGGTTTTCCTTCACTCCTCCCCTTACAAAGGTCCTGGAAGGGGGGCCTGTTTGGTGGCGAGAAGCGTGGGGCAGCAGCTGGGCTCACTTCCTGCCCTCTGCCCCCTGCCTCCCAGCACCCCTCCCCCCACTACCCGCTCCTTCCTCCCTCCTGCTTCCTTGTTCCTACTCCCTCCTCTTCTTCCTCATGCCCCTCCTCCTGTTCTCTCCTCCCTGCCCCCATCCTCCTTTTTCTCCCTTCTGGGCCTCCTCCCGTTCTTCTCCTTCTGCCCTGCCCTAGGGGGAGAGCATAAAGGGTAGTCATAGTTAATTTAGGCTCAAGTAGCTGGTCACCTGGAAACAAGGCCAGTCCCCCAGCACAGGGCCTCAGCCGTGGCCTCATTAATCTGTGCAAGACCAGCCTTGTCAGTGCTGATCTAAGTAGGGCAGAAGCCACGCTGCCGTGGAGAAGGGACCTGGCGCTCTGGCCGGTTGGCCCCCAGCCGTCACATGGCCAGCCCCAGGTGTGCGGTGGGAGGAAGACAAGGAAGAAGCAAGGAGAAATGAAGACCCTGGGGGTGTCTGCGGTCCCTCCCTCCCTGTGTCTTGCTGCTAGCTTGAGGACTCTTGGGCTTCTACCGTGCCTTCCTTGTATGTGTCTGTGACACAGTCCACTCCTCCCCACCCTCCCCTCCTCCCCAAATGCAAGGCTTTGTTGTCCCCCCTTCAGAGGGTGCTGCGGAGCTTGGGGTCCCCAGTTCCCGCCTCTGCTCGAGTGCACGGACCCTCAGACCACTTCTGTGTCCAGCCTCGTGGCCGCGCGCCTCTGCCACAGGCGATCTGGGTGACCCTAAGCAGCTTGGCTCCCTCCACAGAGCCACTTCCTCCCGACCCCAGACCTTCTCCTCTGCTGGCTGCTGCTCTGGGACATTTTCCCTGCAGGGCTGAGTACATTGCCTCTGTCCCACCTTGGCTAATATGTTTAGAAGAACCTCTGACCCCAGCCTGCAGCAGAGGCTCTGCCATGCCCCACCTTAGGCTTCAACTGGCCTATTCACAGTAGCATCATAGGCCCCAGCATTTGGGGCAGGCGGGCAATGGAGGTGGGGAGGGGGAGTGTGTAATTGATAGGTGAGAGTGCATGATCACTTGTGACATCAGCTTCCACAGACTGTGACCCCCAAAGCCCTAGTTCGGCTCTGCAGTGGGGGAAACAGCACGTTTTCATCCAGAGGATAAGCAGGCAAAGGACGTGAAGGCTCTTGCCTTTCCCAAAGCCAACTGTGCAGCAGGCTGGAGGGTACCAGCTGAGCTACCATGTCCATCACACGTTCCTTTGCTCTAAACAGCCCGCCAGCCACACAGCCTGCCTGGCACAGCCCAACCCAGTACAGCCCAGTCCAGAAGCAGGTTGCCGNGAGGGTACCAGCTGAGCTACCATGTCCATCACACGTTCCTTTGCTCTAAACAGCCCGCCAGCCACACAGCCTGCCTGGCACAGCCCAACCCAGTACAGCCCAGTCCAGAAGCAGGTTGCCGAGTCTATTTTAGCTTTGCTTCTGAAAATCTGATCCATTCGGAATGCAGGAAGATGGATGTAAACACTGGGTACAACCTGACTGCCCAACTGTTGGGATTTGTCAAGGGAATTATGGAGCATCTACATTTTTTTATGGGAAAATATTTTA
>SJYW01007432.1:0-14803 GCA_006410735.1 Raphicerus campestris
ATGCTGGGAGGGATTGGGGGCAGGAGGAAAAGGGGATGACAGAGGATGAGATGGCTGGATGGTATCACCAACTCAATGGTCGTGAGTCTGAGTGAACTCCGGGAGTTGGTGATGGACAGGGAGGCCTAGAATGCTGCAATTCATGGGGTAGCAAAGAGTCAGACACGACTGAGCGACTGAACTGAACTGAACTGAAGTTTGTCACAGCTTTTCTTCCAAGGAGCAGGCATCTTTTAAGTTCATGGCTGCAGCCACCATCTGCAGTAATTTTGGAGCCCCTGAAAATAAAGTCTGTCTCTGTTTCCATGTTTCCCCATCTATTTGCCATGAAGTGATGGGACCAGATGCCATGATCTTCGTTTTCTGAATGTTGAGCTTTAAGCCAGCTTTTCCCTCTCCTTTCACTTTCATCAAAAGGCACTTTAGTTCCTCTTCACTTTCTGCTATAAGGGTGGTGTCATCTGCATATCCAAGATTATTGATATGTCTCCCAGCAATCTTGATTCCATCTTGTGCTTCATTCCAGTCTGGAATGGATTTTGCATTATATACTCTGCATATAAAATAAATAAATAGGATGACAATATACAGCCTTGATGGACTCCTTCCCCAATTTGGAACCAATTCCATTGTTCCGTGTCTGGTTCTAACTGTTGCTTCTTGACCTGCATACAGATTTCTCAGGAAGCAGGTAAGGTAGTCTGGTATTCCCATCTTTTTAAGAATTTTCCAGTTTGTTGTGATTCACACAGTCAAAGGCTTTGGCAAGTTAATAAAGCCAAAGTAGATGTTTTTCTGGAATTTTCTTGCTTTTTCTACGATTTAACAGATGTTGGCAATTTGATCTCTGGTTCCTCTGCCATTTCTAAATCCAGCTTGAACATCTGGAAGTTCTCAGTTCACATACTGTTGAAGCCTAGCTTGGAGAATTTTGAGCATTACTTTGCTGGCGTGTGAGATGAGTGCAATTGTCTGGTAGTTTGAACATTCTCTGGCAGTTTTTTCTTAGTGCAGATGATTTTTTTTAAAATACCTCTCTCCAAGAGCTTTCATAGCATAGACTAAATAATCAGCAGACATTAATGAATTCTATTAATCTTTATGAATCACTGCATCAAGAAATGGACTTCCCTGCTGGCTCAAGTGGTAAAGAATCCTCTTACCATGCAGGAGACCTGGGTTTGACCCCTGGGTTGGGAAGTGCCCCTGGAGGAAGGCATGCAGCCCACTCCAGTATTATTGCCTGGAGAATCCCCATGGACAGAGGAGCCTGGCTACAGTCCACGGGGTCAAAAGAGTTGGACACAAACTGAGCAACTAAGAACCACAGAGCACAGCATCAAGAAACAGAGATGAGAAAGGGTGAGTCCTAAGAGCTCTTCCCTTCCCTGTTTAAAGCCAACTTTCCTTTTTACTCTTGGGTTCCATGAAACTTTCCTGTATTCTGTGATAGTTACTTTTTCTATTTATGCTGTAAGTTAGTTTCAGTTATCTGCAGCCAAAGAAGCTTGACTAATACAGATGAAGAAAGTCTAAGAACCTAAAATAACCTCTGAAAATATGGCTAAAAAATTCAGAAGAGCTGACTAACACAGGGCCAGCCCTGGGGGGCAATACAGAGAGAGATCCCAGTTCTTACTTGTGAGACCCTCTCTGAACTTCCCACTGGGACATTTATGAATAAATAAGTACTCAAAAATATGTGAACTGGCAACACCACTGGACATTGTGAGAGAAGAACAAGGGCCAGAATGTAGGGGACTTTCCAGTATCTTCCAAGTGGATGAGGTTGGGTTGAAAATTATCCTTTTGATCGTACCTCGGTGTTCTGTAAACTGGCACAATAATGGATGGCTGGGGAGAAAGTTGAGAGGTCTGACTCACCTCCATTAGGAGTTACCATTGCTAGCTTGAGAACTCCTCTCTGAGCAAGCCAGCCTGTCATTCATCTGTGAAAATGACAAAGATGTTCTCAAGGCAAGGGCTCAGAAAACACACCATCATATAGCTTCCTGTAAATGTCATTCAAAGAATAAGAACACCATGCAGTAAGTATGGAAACTAAGGTGTGCGTGCATGCTAAGTTGCTTCAGTCGTGTCCAGCTCTGTGACCCTATGGACCCTAAAGTAGCCCACCAGGCTCCTCTGTCCATGGGATTCTCTAGGCAAGAATACTGGAATGGGTTGCCATTTCCTCCTCCAGGGGATCTTCCCAACCCAAGGATGGAACCCACATATCTTATGTCTCCTGCATTGGTAGGCTGGTTCTTTACCACTAGCACCATCTGGGAAACCCTTGAAACTAACTGAATGTACACTTAATTTTTTGGAGGCGGTGGGGGATATGGTTTCAAAATTGACTAAGCAAAAAACAATTGTTTAAAAATGTTTATATGAGCAAATACTTAACATATGTTATACTAGAACACGAAAAAACAGGGAGGGGGGCTGAAGAAAGGAGATCTGTACATAATAGCAAATGTTGTTCTTAACTTTAATAGCCATAGAAATTTCAACCATGTGGCTCTTAAACCTATAACCTCAAACAGCTTTAAACGGGTTGTCTACTTCCAAATCACTTTTAAGATATGAAAGCAAATAAAATACAGTATAGGTCCCAGATGACAAGAGTTGCAAACAAAGAAAATAAGGGAGCATAAGGAACAGAGAGCATACATCAAGAGGACTGAAAAAGCACAAAGAATATTGCTAATGTTGTTAATATTATTGATATCATTCATGTTAATATTATTAAGATATCATTAATGACATGTCAAAATGTTTTGTAATAGAATGTTAAGCTAACAAACAGGCTAAAACGCCTCACACAAATTAATGCAACTGTGTAAAACATGTATAGAAAAATCTAGAAGGAAAATGAAAGAATGTTTAAATTAGTTGCATCAGGGTATATTTGAATTTCTTCCATCTCTTTGTTCTTTTCTGGTGTTTGAGTTTGGCAGCAATGAACATGTATTACTATATTAGGCAAGGCTCATTATTGCAAGCAACAGAAACTGACTTTGGCTTTCTTCAATTTGGAGGGCAAGTAGGCAGGCTGGAAACCCAGGGAAAACTTGATATCGCAGCCAGCAGAATTCTCTCTACTTCAGAGGGACATCGGTATTTTTTTTTCCTCTCAAGGCTTTCAACTGATTACATGAGGCCCATCAACACTATGGAGAGTAATGTGCTGTACACGAAGTCTGCTGATTTAAATGTTAATCTAACTTAAAAATACCTTCACAGCAACATCTAGACTAGTGTTTAACCAAATATCTGGGTACTGTGGCCTATCCAAGTTGTTGTGGTTTAATTGCTAAGTCTTCTCCAACTCTTGGCAACCCCATAAACTATAGCCCACCAGGCTCCTCTGTCCATGGAATTCCCCAGGCAAGAATATTGAAGTGGGTTGCCATGTCCTTCTCCAGGGGATCTTCCTGACCCAGGAATCAAACCCATGCCTCCTGCTTTGGCAAGTGGATTCTTTACTGCTGAGCCATCAGGGAGGCCCCTAGCCAAGGTGACGTGTACAATTAACCATCATGGCATCCAACTGGTTGAACCCAGGCCGTGCACCAGAGTCCTGGCAGCCAGAGCATGGGGAATGAGGGAACTCAGGTTCACTCCTACAGTGGGGAGCAGTGCTCTGCACCCCACCAAAACGATCTATGGTGGGGGGTATCCCAGAAACAGGACAGGGAGCTAGGTGCTGCAAAGCACTTTTTAAAAAAGACAACCATTTGATGCAGTTGTATTTATAAACGACAAATATTTTTTTCCCTATGAACAAATTGCAAGTTCATCAGCAAATCCTTGGTGAGATTTAGAGACCATGAGTCATAGTAGCAGGGTTCTATGACTTCATTCAGTCACCTACAAGCTCTGCACCAATTTCCACACCCACCTCCCTCATGCTTTTCACTGTCTGCCTCTTCTGTATTGGGAAGCCCACCTAATCACCCACACCAGGAAACTGGGCTTCATCCCTGACTCTCCCTCCATCTCACTCTGTAGAACTAGTCAGTCCCCAAGTTCTACCATCTCAAATGTCCCTCCCCTCTGTCCCGCTGGTCCCATCCTGATGCAGGTGTTAATTGTCTCTCACTGGAACTGTTTCCTGATTCTCCCAGTGCCATCTGAATATTCACCAAAAGGACTGATGCTAAAGCTGAAGCTCCAATACTTCGGCCACCGGATGTGAAGAGCCGACTTGTAGGAGAAGACCCTGATGCTGGGAAAGATTGAAGGCAGGAGGAGAAGGGGATGGCAGAGGAGGAGATGGCTGGATTCCGTCACCAACTCAGTGGACATGGAGCAAACTCGGGAGACGATGAAGGACAGGGACACCTGGCAGTCAGACATGACTTAGCTACTAAACAACAGCAACCAATTGGTCTTGTCTCTCTTTTTTTCTTCTACCCTCTCTAACCATGGTCACTGTGCCTCCAGAGTTGAGTTTCTAAAAACCAATATACACCTGCTGTTCTGAGCCTTGCCCCTCTTCCGGCCTTCATGTGGGTTCCCAGAGTGTGGAGACAGGCAGCACCTACTTCCACTTGGCAGACATATAAGGAGACTATACTTTTGTAAAAGGGCTTCCCTGGTGACTCAGAGGTTAAAGCGCCTGCCTCTAATGCAGGAGACCTGGGTTCAATCCCTGGATCAGGAAGATCCCCTGGAGAAGGGAATGGCAACCCACTCCAGTAGTCTTGCCTGGAGAATCTCATGGACAGAGAAGCCTGGTGGGCTACAGTCCATGGGGTCGCAAAGAGTCGGACACGACTGAACGACTTCACTTTCACTACTTTTGTAATAATATTTATTTATTTNTTGAAACCTAACTAAGATCATGGCATCTCATCCCATCACTTCATGGCAAATAGATGGAAAAACAGTGGAAACAGTCTCTGACTTTATTTTGGGGGCTCCAAAATCACTGCAGATGGTGATTGCAGCCATGAAATTAAAAGACACTTACTCCTTGGAAGGAAAGTTCTGACCAACCTAGATAGTATATTGAAAAACAGAGATATTACTTTGCAAACAAATGTCCATCTAGTCAAGCTATGGTTTTTCCAGTGGTCATGTATGGATGTGAGAGCTGGACTGTGAAGAAAGCTGAGCACCAAAGAATTTATGCTTTTGAACTGTGGTGTTGGAGAAGACTCTTGAGAGTCCCATGGACTGCAAAGAGATCCAACCAGTCCATTCTGAAGGAGATCAGCCCTGGGATTTCTTTGAAAGGAATGACACTAAAGCTGAAACTCCAGTACTCTGGCCACCTCATGCAAAGAGTTGACTCATTGGAAAAGACTTTGATGCTGGGAGGGATTGGGGGCAGGAGGAAAAGGGGACGGCAGAGGATGAGATGGCTGGATGGCAACACCAACTCGATGGACGTGAGTCTAAATGAACTCTGGGAGTTGGTGATGGACAGGAAGGCCTGGCGTGCTGCGATTCATGGGGTCGCAGAGAGTCGGATATGACTGAGTGACTGCACTGACTGAACTGACAGGTGGTGTTAGCAGTAAAGAACCTGCCGGCCAGTGCAGGAAACGTAACACATGAGTTCACCCCCTAAGTCAGAAAGATCCCCTGGAGAAGGGCACAGAACCACACTTCAGTATTCTTGCCTGGAGAATCCCATGAAAGAGGGGCCTGGTAGGTTGTGTTCCATAGAGTCACAGAGTCAGATATGACTAAAGCAACTTAGCATTCAAGCCTGCTAGGTAAATAGTAAAAAAAAAATTCTTAATCATTGCAAGCATGACTTCCCAGTCTGTGACACATACAAGGCTTTTATTTCTGGGAATTCTACCTTCTCATTCCTAGCTCATTCATTTTCAAACTTCCTGACACTCTTAGAAAAGGAAGAAAAACATATATGTAAGAAATTCTGGTAAAAATACTGGCAATTCTAATTTTGGCAAAAGCAAAACAAACTGGCTGACGTAATCTTGGTTGACTAGTGTAACGTATCTTTTTTGGCATTTTTTTTAAATTAGATTCAGAGAAAGAAAGGAATCATTATCCTAATGAAGAAGCAAAAAGTAAAAATAAAGAGAGAGAGAGAGGAAAACAAAATCAAATCCAAGAAGTGACTAAATGCATTAATCATCTTGGGGCATACAGAGAAAAAATAAGAGATAAATTGAGTTATCCTTCAATAGACCAGAGGAAGTCAAACACAAAATAATTTTAGCTTGATATCCAAACAGATATGCACATATCCAACATCTAAGGGAATCTCCTATGGGATTTCCCCATTCTATTTTCTGCTATCAAATCCAAATATATTAATAAATTTATTTTGAGATGATAAGAGAAATACTATGATTTTGCCAGTGACAAAGATTGATGCCAAACACATACTGAATTGGGGACATCAAGAAGGATAAATATCTGAGACTCACCAAACCTTGAGATAGTAGAATGCATTAGATCCCTCCCTTCTTCTTTTCTACCTTCCTTCTGATCTCATTAGTTCTTGACTACACTATCACAACTGTATCCAACTGGTTTGTCAGCCTATAACTACAACTCCATCCTATAAAACCATCCTTTTGCAGAACTATCCTATGTATAAGTTTGACAAAATAATTTTTTATTTCAGCTGTTTCATTTTTCTCTTCAAAATAAGTAAATATATAAAATATTATTTTATGGTTTAATAAGACTAGCATGGCTTTCAATTCTTCTTTGACCCCTTTGGCTTCTAAGCCAAAATTACAACTAACATTAACAGCCATTAATGTTTATTTGTGAATTGGAGTAAGCTCTGGGAGTTGCTGATGGACAGGGAAGCCTGGTGTGCTGTAGTCCATGGGGTCGCAAAGAGTTGAACACGACTTAGCAACTGAACTGAACTGAATGTTTACTGACTGTTTACTCTGTTTCAGACATGATGCAAGTACTTACTATGCATTATATCTGTACCATACAAAGCTCTCTACAGCCCAGTGAGTTTTTCAGAACTATCACCAAGATTGTGGAAAGCATCTGTTGAAGATGGTAAAGCTGCATTCAACCCAGGAATGACTACGTGGAGCAGAGTGCCTGTCCTCTACCTTGTTATATCAACAACTACCAAAAAAGAAAAAAAAAAAAAAAACCTTCTATTTTATTTTAGTTGTTACATTTTTGGATCTACTTTTTACAGAAGTTTGGCATACCCTATCTAATACAGGTAGGTACCACTGATTACTCCCTTTTATCATAGATGAGCAAATGGACATATATAGAACCCAGAGAATTTGCTCAACATTTCACAGCTAATAAATGGTAGAACTCAGATTGAATCAAGATCAGCCACATCTAGAGTAATTGTCTTCACATCACAGGGCCCCCAAGTTATAACGCTCCTAAAAGAGTCCAAGCTCTTGTGTGACATTCATAACTCAACATTATTTAATCATAACCTAACCCTCCAGCATATATTTTTTTCCTATTTGCCTTTAGCGTATTCTACCTAAAATGCCCTTTCTGTCACTAAAATACTACCAGTCTCTCAAGGAACTACTGCTGCCTCAATGATTTTTTTTTTCTGTGAAATCTTACATTCTCTCCATAGCCATTTCCTCTTCTTTCTTAATATAAGAGCTAAAGTTTGTTAAAAGGACAACATGACCAGCTCCAGAGGAAGAAAGATGGCAAAACCATGAAGATCCTCTAATCAGCTCTAGCTATTCTTTGCTCCCTTTGAGATACCCCCTTTTCTAGCTTTCCTTGTATCTAAGAATTGCTAAGTAACATGGTCCTGATTAATGAAAAATAAGGGAAAGTCCGATAGAAAAGCTGGTTTGTTTCTTCTAGGGAAGATTTTCCTCCCAACCAAAAAGACACAGAGAACAAGAAAAAAAATATGTTCCCCTCTTTAAGATTTGGAAGCAGATATGTGAGAATGTGATATTATTTATAGTAGTAGAAGTCTTCCTGAAACCAAAAGCAGTCAAGCTAAGGACAGAAACCTATTATACTGGGTTAGTAGAAAAGAAATATGAAAGGCTGGTTCTTTACAACAATCTTGAGCTCCCATTCCAACTCAGAGACTGCCTTCCTACTTACTCAAATTATGTGAAATAATAATGTCTTTATTAGCTTATCTTAGCCACAGAAAGCTGAAATCATTCCTGATACAGAATCACAGCTGAAACAGTGTCTGACTGTGGTCACAAGACTGGTCACAAATATTTCAGTTTCCCTCCTTCCAAGTTCATGCAATAGTTATACTTTCTCACCTACTTTGGAAAGATTGAAGACAGAAGGACAAGGGAGTGACAGAGGATGAGATGGTTGGATGGCATCACCGACTGAATGGACATGAGTTTGAGCAAACTCCAGAAGATAGTACAGGACAGGGAAGACTGGTGTGCTGCAGTCCATGGGGTCCAAAGAGTTGGACACAACTTAGCAACTGAACAACACTATCTACTTTGCAGGTAGGTACATGCCATGTAACTTGTGTTGGTTAAAAAAACATGATCAGAAATGGTGTGGGTCACCTCTGGGTAGAAGTTTTAAGAAGTAGCATGTACAGCTTACTCTGTGTTCTTTCTCCTGGCACAGTGATCATGCATATGCCTGTAAATCAAGTCTCAATTAGCTTGGGTTACTGAACAACTAACGGTGAGCAGAGTTCCCATACTGACTCATGCTGGAAATGTACATGAGCAAGAAATAAACTCTTGGTTTACTAAGCCACTGAGATTCTGTAGTTGTTTTATGTGTAGCATAACTTCCCTTGTCTTAGATCATTCTGACATAACAGAATCAATGGTCACAGGGTGATAACATGGCTTTCTTTTCTCCAGGATCTGCTCTACTGATTTCATTAAAACAGGTTAAATATTAGAAGCACTGAAACCAAAACAATAAGAACAGGTTTTAAAATTAGTCAATAGAACATACTTGTACATGTAAAGATATATAGTTAATATTTCAATTCTTACTTTAAGGAAGCTAAGGAGCTAATACGTATTGCCTACTAACCAAAAGACAGTGAAATATGAATTGAAGATTCAAAAATATAATGAATATTGTTCTAAACACAAAACATGATGGTGACTTCATTAAAATAACCTGTAAGTGTGGACACTTTAAATGAAAATTCAGAGTAAGTTTCCTAGAAATGCTATAAATATTAACCAATCCTTAACAAAGACTATTTGTCTTTTTTATCATTGTGGAAGAATGCTAATCAAGTTTTAAACTTTAATATAATTAGTTATAGTAATAGTAAAAGTTAAGAAAAAGTCTTAATTCTGTTCTGGGATCACTAACCCCGAAGAATTTAAGTAGATTTTTACTACTTTGAAAAGATTAATTTCAAAACACAAAAGACTAATTTTATAGTAGATAATATTAACTAGTGTGTGCCTCACAGAAGCCTTTGAAATTGTCAGAGGTCAAAGAGCTTCCCTGGGGGCTCAGCTGATAAAGAATCTGCCTGCAACATGGGAGACCTGGGTTCCATCCCTGGGTAGGGAAGATCCCCTGGAGAATNATTCCAACTCAGAGACTGCCTTCCTACTTACTCAAATTATGTGAAATAATAATGTCTTTATTAGCTTATCTTAGCCACAGAAAGCTGAAATCATTCCTGATACAGAATCACAGCTGAAACAGTGTCTGGCTGTGGTCACAAGACTGGTCACAAATATTTCAGTTTCCCTCCTTCCAAGTTCATGCAATAGTTATACTTTCTCACCTGCTTTGGAAAGATTGAAGACAGAAGGACAAGGGAGTGACAGAGGATGAGATGGTTGGATGACATCACCGACTGAATGGACATGAGTTTGAGCAAACTCCAGAAGATAGTACAGGACAGGGAAGACTGGTGTGCTGCAGTCCANATGTTGTTTTTTAAAATATGTTCAGAATTAAGTGACACTAATTTTTCAGACAAAATCAACATAAGTTAGAATCCAGTTGCAGTGCTTAATTGTAAGTGTCTACTGGGCCAGGTGAGGGTGGTAGTTCAGTCACTAACTCGTGTCCAACTCTTAAAATCCCATGGACTGTAGTCCACCAAGCTCCTCTGTCCACAGAATTTCCCAGGCAAGAATACTGGAGTGGGTTGCTCTTTCCTTCTTAAGGGGATCTTCCCAACCCAGGTATTGAGCTTGTGTTTCCTGCATTGTCAGGCATATTCTTTACAGCTGAGCCACCAAAGACACCAATCTATACTTTTCTATGAAGAAAAAGTTTCAATATGAGTAGCATTTAAATCAGTGTAGTTCAAGGAAAGCAAGTTATCCTCCATAATGTGAGTGAGCCTCATCGAATCAGTTGCAGGTCTTAAGAAAAAATGATGAAGTCCTCCAAAGTAAGAAAGTTTCTGCTTCATACTTCTTTGGGACTGGAGACTACAGCATCATCTCTTCCCTGGGTCTCCAGCCAGTGTGCTTGCCAACAGAATTTGGACTTCCCAAGCCTTCACAAGCACATAAGCCATGTCCTTAAAGTCAATCACTTATCTGTTTGTCTATCTACTGATCAATGGATTGGTATCTATCTGTCATTGGTTTTGTTTCTCTGGAGACCCAGTTATTTTAAATCCGTTATTGCATGTCTTTGAAACTCCTTATAGTTAAAAAATAAGCCAGACAAAATGTGTAGTTATATGAAATAAAACTTTGGTAACAGCCCACAAAGTATGAATTAGCTCTGTCTCTGCAATCTCAGTGTTATGAGGCTGCCAGGTTATAAGGTTTATATACACATAAAGACATCCACAACCAGAACTCTGCAGCTTGTAAAACTTGCACAAAATCTTTCAGCAGGCTCCTAGATCATCCTACCCAATTTGATGACTAAGTAAAGCATCACTCGCAAATCTGCTATAGGTAATTTATAAGCACTAAACCAAAGGTTGAAAGAAATGAATAAAAGAGACATCATGATATATTAAAGCCTGTTCTTTCTCTTCACAGCAGAGAAAGCATCAAACTGAAGAGACTGCTATTATACTATAGATTAGTTCCTGGAATGTCACTGCTGAAAAATGTTATTTTTAACACTACTATCATTTAGAAACCATATTGTTATGTGTCTGGGCATATCAAAGGCATTCTCCTAGGACTCAGTAACAGTGATAGGAGAGGTAGAGTTTAATGGAAGTGCATGTTCAAAGTCAATCATTTCCTATGAGACCCCATAGACTTTAGTTCTGGCAACACAAATGTCACTTTTATGAGTTTAGTGAAATGGCAACCCACTCCAGTATTCTTGCCTGGAAAATCCCATGGATGGTGGAACCTGATAGGCTACAGACCACGGGGTCACAAAGAGTCGAACTCGACTGAACAACTTGACTTTCACAGCAGAAAGAACAAAGGCTTTCAAATCAGTAGTCCTGGGTGTGAATCTCTATTCTAAATATTTAGAATAGTCAGTCTGGAGACTACTGCTCTTCTCTGTTCCTCAATTTATTTATCTTTGAAATAAGGGATGGGGGAGTATTCTCCTTGAAAGTTTAAGAGAATTAATTAGTTAATATATAAGAAAGCAGAACTGAATAGAGTATTGAATCAAATCCCAGGATGGTGCCCTTTATAGAGATGTACTAAATGTTGAATTTCTTGAAACAATGTTTAAACTTCCTTTAGAAATAATAAAATAAAATGAAACTTTAGTAGAAAAATATAGCACAATTATATCATAAGAAAAATGGTTTCTATTCATGGCACAAAGAAAAGAAAAATTAGATGAAATTTAGTAACTGGAATTTGGAAAATCACTGAGTTGCCAAGAGAATTATTTTTCAGGCTGAAATTGATAGCATACTGAACAGGATGGTGATGTTTTAAGAAAAGTGCTTGGGGAAATAGCAGAAAAAAGGTAGACACCTGAAAAAGAAACACAGAAGCCCAATTCAAAGAATCTTCTGACCCCAAAATAAATGCGATGAGAGTCAGAAATATCTTGTTTTTTCCTAGCCACTTCATGTTTTGAGCTTCCCTGGTGGATCAGATAGTAAATAAACTACCCACAAAACAGGAGACCTGGGTTCAATTCCTGGGTCAGGAAGATCCCCTCGAGTAGGAAATGGCAACCCACTCCGATATTCTTGCTTGGAGAATTCTGTGGACAGAGGAGCCTGGTAGGCTACAATCCATGAGGTCACAAAGAGTCAGACACGACTGAGTGACTAACACTTTCACTAAGTTTGCACAGGCACACCCCACAGAGGATAGTAATACCTGTGCTTTTAAAAGGAGACTTAGTACCACCTTTGAAGCAAAATTACTTGGAAAATTTAGCCAGTAACTGAAATGCAATTAAGAAAATTGCCACATCATCCTATTCTAGGGATATCTCTTTGGAGGGCTTTGCTAAAAGCCATCAACATACTGGATGATACAGATAACATACTGAATAATACAGATAACAGTTTATTAAAAATGGAGGAGAAATGTATGCAAGTGTCAATTCATGGTTGTAAGTATAGCAAGGACACAGCCACTGAATCATTTGGATATCTCATGGTTCATCAGCACCTATCCTGATAAAGATCTTTGGATACTGGATCCATTTCAGAGAGGACAGCAGAAGGAATTAAGGCTCAAGGTAAAATATGCCTTGCTAAGCAGGAAACTGCTTTAATTAAGAAGCCAAGCAAATAAAGTAGTTACTGAAATAGTAGGCTATTCTAGTCACTGGGGAGAGAGCTGTAGCAAATAAAACTCCAAAGAGAACAGAAGTGCTTGTTGTTAAGTCTTTTCTTAGAAACAGAGAAAAAAAAAAAAAAGATGCTTGCTCTGAAACATTAACAGAGGGAGGTTTAGACCACACCCAAGAGTGCCATCCTAGGTGGTAGCCCTAGATGAGAACTACCAACTGCACTAGATCAGTTAATCTGCAGCCACCTGTTCTCTCTCCTTACAGGAGCCTATTCTGAGAGTAATAACAGTGTCACAGGAAATAAATGTAGACCTGGGACTCTTCTCCCAGTTTTTAGCTTTTATTTTTTAATTCTAAATCCTGAATTATCAGCACTATGAAATCACCATATCCTCTTGGTATAGAAGAATTTTACAATCAGCATGATTATAAAGATGATTATTATATATAAAGGGAGCTTAACATTATTACTTTTTTTCACTGATGAAAACCTATCCCACATTCAAGCAGCATTATGACATTTGTTACACCATTAAATAACTGCCTGACAAACAATAGCCTGAGACATTTCAGTTTAATTAGTTCATGCCAATCACATGCATATTATTATCCCTTTAATAAATTGCGGATGTCTTCATCAAATCAGCTTTCATAGCACAGCATAATTTGCATAAACTTGAGAGAAGTAACCAGAACACTGACTACATTCATACTCACAAACTACAAACATATATGCAAATTACATGCTATTGTTTAGTTGCTAAGTCATGTTTGATGCCAGGCTCCTTTATCCATGGGATATTCCAGGCAAGAATGCTACAAACAAATTTGCATATAAGAGGTACTAGAAATATATATGTATATACACATTCAGAGAAAACAAACTATGAACCTTTAGCAAACTCAATCCTAGCTCATGAGGACCTATAAAAACACTTATCAGTGTTTGTCTATTGCAATGGCACTGCTGCTTCTTAATCATTTTCACACAGGCAGATAGAGGCCCACTTCTCCTGACAGTGATGCTTTGTCTGAAGGCCATGTTCTATATCTAAATGATTATTTAAGAGCAGAGAGAGCAACTCTGTGAACTCAAGTTAAAAAGATATAGAGCTGCACCCTTGCTCTGCTACGGTCAAGATATTGTAGAGCCTGTTAGAGGGAAGCAAAGCCTTCTGTAAAAATTAATTTTCAGTTGTCAAAGTCTGTATTTTGTGCAAATTCATAAGCAAAGTCTAAGATGTGGTAGTAAGTTTGTAAAGCAAAACTCAGACCTCCCAGTGAAATAAGATCACATCAAAGAAGAACAAAGGATCCCAATTATAGCAAAACCATTTATTTAGTCACATTGAATAAGGGTTATGATTTGTTCCTGAGAAAAGGGAAATAGTAAACTACTTATATATTTTTAATAATTCCTTATATAGGTAAATATGATCAGTTAATGCAGTATTTTTCTTACACATAGTGGGTCCAGTTCTCAAACAAATTCTATTATCTTCCTGATAAAGTTCATAGGTAAAAAACATTGTCACATAAGGTTTAAAAACTGTTGAAACAGAAAGAAATATTTCTCTGATACACAGTGGGCCAAACATTGTACACAACATTTCTTGCAGAACACAAGCTAGTTGTGCATCATATGACAAAAGCCACCTGTGAGATGTGAACATGCCAAGTGTTTTTAACCTGAAGTTCAGAAACTTTTATTTTACCTTTAAGAAATTTATAAATCTCTTGAAATTACTATACGTGAAAATATATGTGTTTGTGCATTTGTCTGTAAAAAAGAGTCCTCAATTTTCACCATTTCCTCATAGGAATCTGTGATACCCCCTCAAAAAAAAGATTACGCAGAACTAGAATACTGTATGTAGAAAAAGCATATACATACCACTTTAAAAAGCAACATTGAAAGACAAAGATCCTCTCTATTTCCATCAGAAAAAAAATAAAAGGCAAAACAAGTATTCACTAGGGGAGAAAACAAAAAGAGGAGAAATACTCCAATAATAAATAGAAATAGAAAGAATTTTTTGCTCAACAAAAGGTTATATTGTTAGTCATTCAGTCATATCCAAGTCTTTGCAACCCCATGGACTGTAGCTCACCAGGCTACATGGAATTCTCCAGGCAAGTTTACTGAAGTGGTTTGCCATTTCCTTCTCTGGGGGATCTT
>SJYW01007441.1:0-15407 GCA_006410735.1 Raphicerus campestris
CAAGTTTGTTTATCATACGTAAATTCAACTGACCAGGCATGTCCTACTAAAAGCATTCCATTCCCTGAACAAGGACTGGAACCTGCTTCATGATACAAAGTGAAAATGAGGGGCCCTTTGTTCAAATATTATTATTTCAAGAGGGTGACCTCAGGGCCTTGTATGCACAGGGCCTTGTGTGACCAGTAAGAACCCTCCCTTGCCTTTCTATGATGAACACCATCAGAAGGACCCACGGGCATGTATCCTAGGAAATCTAACCTTATACCTTCTTTCATTTATTTCCTCTCTTCCCTGCCTTTCCCATCCTAATGCAGGATGGGTGGCATGCCAGCTGCAATCATTCTTTGTGATCCTGAAAGTAACAGACTCACGAAAGAAATGGCCAGAACTGCCATTCTGGTGGAGCACAGCAGGTGACAGAAAACTTCATGTTAATGCTCTGACTTTGGAATTACACATTCATTCCCCTGACTGGTTTTTAATGCCTGTCCCCTAGTAAATGGTCAGCCATGTGAGGAAAGAAGTGAGTTGATTGTAATTGTCTCTAGTGCTTAGCACTGTGCCTGGCACATAATAACACTCAATAAATATTTTGTTGAATGCATTAGTGCTTTTGAAGCCAAAAGTTTTTGTGGTTGTTTTCTCTTCTTTTGTTAATTGTAGTAAAACAGACATAACAAAATTCTATCCTTTTGCCCATTTTTTAGTGTGCAGTTCAGTGACATTAAATACATTCACACTGTTGTGAAACCATCATCACTAGTCACCTTTAGAACGTTTCATCGTTCTAATCTGAATCTCTGTTCCCGTGAAACAATAAGCCTCGTTATTCTGTCCCCTCCAGCCCCTGGGGGCTCAGAGAAATTATAACCTCCCAAGGTCACACAGCTCTAAGCAGCAGTTTGGGACTGGAGCACAGGTTTGAATGGTGGAAGGAAGGTGTAAGAGATGGGAATGATTTGCTTTGCATCTTTCAACTTGCNGCTCAGAGAAATTATAACCTCCCAAGGTCACACAGCTCTAAGCAGCAGTTTGGGACTGGAGCACAGGTTTGAATGGTGGAAGGAAGGTGTAAGAGATGGGAATGATTTGCTTTGCATCTTTCAACTTGCTCTTGGCATTTCATCACGAAGGAGCTTCCTTCTGTAAGGCCGGACCCCGGGGGCCATGATGGGCCGCCCCTCCTCTCTCCTGGCGAGAAGGTTCCTAACTGAACGGTCCTCCCAGATCCTGTGGACCAATGAAAGACAGCACACTTCGCCAGCTAAAGCCGCCCCACCCCAGCCACGTAGAAGGACCTGTCAGCCTGTGACGCCTCGGCCTGGCGACCTATCAAAACCCCCGTCCATCTAGCCTGACCATCAAACGTATAAAAGCCACCCCCAACACAGTCCGGGCTCGGACTTCCTCGACCTGCCTCGCTGGGGTCCGGGAACCCCGCCCGGCAGCGCTTCGCCATTAAAAAGCCTGTTAGACCCTTTTTTGGTGTCCTGGTCTTTTACCTAACACCATCTTTCATAAACTTTGTGTCCATAAGTCATATCTTGATGGGATTTGGCCAGGCTAGTTAGTATAAAAATACTACACTTATAGGATAAAGGGGCTAAATATCACACATTTTCCCTTTAAAACATGAGAACAATAAAAATCAGCAAGCATTAATTCCCTCCTTCCTACAGCAAGCATCCTGGGATCCTGAGTTCATTTTTACCTGATCAGCAACTTAGGGGATTCAAGAGTCATCCAAGGCCACCAAGTTGTAAAACTCCTCTGAAATGCATATTAGTTATTCAGACACACCAACAGTGGTTGACCAAATTAAGGAGGAAAAACAATTAAGGAAACTGAGTTTTCTAACAAGTACAAGGACAATTTGTCCGTGCCTCACAAAAGAATGTCGACTGAATTAACCAACACTTATTTGGGTGCATTTTGCCTTTGTTTACACGCCACCCATTCATTCCATAAATATTTATCGAATGCCTGCTGCGTGCCAAACGCTAAGCACCTTATGTACATCTCAGAAAATCTTCCTAACAGCCCTACAACACTGATACTACTATTATTCTACTTTACAGATGAGCAACCTAAAAAGGCTCAGAGAGTAACAGTCTTTATTGAACTGATAAATGATGGGTTCCTTTGCACCTATGTGTGGTTGAACCACACTGACTCCATTCTGTCAGCTCCATCTTAGGCCCCCAGTCCTACTCCCTCCCCTTTCTGCAGGATTGTTGGTCTACTTGTAAGGAATGTGCCCAAGCGAGATAAGTTCCCTATCAACTTTGACCCTTGCCTCCAACTGATAAGAGAGCTGGAAGAATGCCTTTACTGCACAGATGGTTAATGGTCATGAGATACCTGAAGGAAGGAGAAAAATCCCTGGTTCTTGGTGCAGACCTGCTTCTCACTTGGTTGTTGTTGCTCTAAGTCATATCCCATTCTTTGCTTCCCAATGGACTGTAGCATTTTAGGCTCCTCTGTCCTCCACTATCTCCTGGAGTCTGCACAGACTCATGTCCATTGAGTCAGTAATGCCATCCAACCATTTCATCCTCTGCCACCCCTTGCTCCTTTTGCCTTCAATCTTTCCCAGCGTCAGGGTCTTTACCAAAGAGTCAGCTCTTCGAATCAGGTGGCCAAAGGATTGTGAGATTCTGTTTTCAGCTTTGGCCCCTTTAAGTCCCCATGCACCCCTCTCGGTAGCAGTGCAGCTGCAAATGGCTCAGGATCTTCACCTCCCTCCCCACCTCCCACTGGTATGTAAGTTACCCACAATAAACTTCATAGTTGCACTTTATGGAACTGCCTGCTTTATTTTTTGGTCTCAAAGTTCCTTCCCAGTTAGGAAGATATTATTAAATATCTCCCTCATCTAACAAACCCATAAGAACAATGACATAGGACATCTGTTATCCAGATAATCTCAGAAAAATCTGGCATATGTAATTCACATTTTACACCAAAAGTGAACCAAAGAGAGTTCACTTTCAAAAGGCAAGGGAACTAACACACTTGGATCATGTAATCCTTCAAACACATTGCAAGGAAGTGGTATCCTCTGTCTCATGCAAAGTAGGCATCTGAGCCAAGAAACCCATTCGTCTCCTTCCTTCCTTCGTCCATTCATCCAACAAATACTGAGCATTCCCAACCAGTCAGGACTCTTCAGGGCAATAGGTATACAGTGGTGAATTTGGGAGACCAAGTGCTTCATTTCATGAAACTCAGTTTCATTTTAAGTCCTCCCCGCCTGGCTCCAGATTCCCTGTTCTTACTCTCTCCCCAGCCCACGGCAGCCCACCCAGACGGGCCACCAGTTGCTAACTATATGGATGCATTCTTCCCTCCCTGATCCCACTACACTCTTCAAAACCAAACACTAGATTTATGACAAACATATGTACTATTTCCAGTGACCTGACAGCCTGTCACCTCCCTACTCCCCTGGGGGAATTTCACTCATTTCTTCAAAACATAACTCAGAGCCCCAGAGGCTGACCTTCACAGTTTGAAGAGTTCAAGGAGATTGTGTCCATGGAGAGAAAAAAAAAAAACTTTTAAATTTAAAATACTGGGAGCAGTCTCTTCCCAGGGCAAGGGAAAAGGCAGAGGGAAAGTGAGGACTCTGTTACTTTATGAGGATTCAAGAAGCAAAAAGCTGAATGCTGGGGCTGTGGTTCATGTCTGGATCCCAGTGGGAAAACCCTTTATAAAAAGACATGACAAAGACAAGCCAAAACGTGAACCAGCTGTTACACGAGATAAAAGAATTATTGTCAATTTGTAAGATGGATTACTATAGTGATATAATAAAATGTCCTTTACTTTATGCAGATATTTATTGAACTGTTTAAGGGAGAAATGGGTTTCCCTGGTGGCTCAGAGGTAAAGAATCTATTTGCAAATGCAGGAGACCTGAGTTCAATCCCTGGGTTGGGAAGACCCCCTGGAGGAGGGCATGCAACAGAATCTTGCCTGGAGAATCCCACAGACAGAGGAGCCTGATGGGTTGCAGTCCATGGGGTTGCACAGAGTCAGACACAACTGAAGTGACTAAGCGGCAGCAGCAAGGGAGAAATACGTTGACTAGAATTTACTTTTATTCTTTTTTTTTTGTTTTTGGCCTCACTGCATGGCACGTGGCTTCCCTGGTGGCTCAGATGGTAAAGAATCTGCCTGCAATGCAGGAGACACAGGTTTGGTCCCTGGGTCAGGAAGATACCCTGGAGGAGGGAATGGCAATCCACTCCCAGTATTCTTGCCTGGAGAATTCCATGGACAGAGGAGCCTGCCATGGCACGTGGGATCTTATTTCCCCACCCAGGGATCAAACCCATGCTGCTCTGTAGTGGAAGCTATAACCACTGGACTGCCAGAGAATGTCCAGGATTTGCTTTAAAACCGTATAACAAAATATAAAGGTGAATAAATGCACAAGAAACTAATAGTCATTAAGTCTAGAACAGCACTATCCAATGGAACTTTCTGTAATGATGGAGATGTTTGTATCTAAGCTGCATGATACAGTAGTCATGAGTCAAGCGTGGCTGCCGAGCCCCTGCAGTGGCTACTGAGACAAGAAACTGATTTTTTCCGATTAGTTCAAGTTTAGATAGCCACCTGATGATGACTGTATGAGGTTTCATTTATCATCTTTATTTTCATGCATGCTGAAAGATTTGTATTTTTTAAAAATGTATAAAAATGACTTAGAGAAAAGACCATATTTTGTCCCTGGATAATGTTGGACACGTGGCTCGATCTCTTTTAGTTTTCTCATCTGTAAAATGGGTATTCCGACTGCTGCCTTCCTCATTCTCTATTGTAAAGCCTACAGTTTCATGTGCTGCCTTGGCCTGTTTGAGCCTCAGAGCCCCAAAGGCCTTACAGTGGGTTCTCCTGTTGTTGCCTTCATATAGGTCCCCTTCCAGAGGGAGAGACTCCCTACCTTGTCACCCATGGGAGCAGCCTCAGGGTCCCTAACATGCACCTGAACTGTCTCTATAAAAGAAATACACGTGTCTTAGGCAAGGAGGCAAAGAAGCCCTCCAGTTCTAATAAAAAACCTCCAGACGAATTTGCGGAAAACCAAAACTGTATCTTCTAGCTGTGTTTACGTGACAGGAACGAGAGGGCTTAATCACAAGAAACTGGAAGAAGCTGACTGAACTTCAAAACTGGGACAAAGTTCACTCTAGAGCTCACTACCATCTCACTGTGATGAAATCTCCACCTGCTGGCACCATATTGGTTCAACCTGCTTGGACCCAGACACCGAATGGGCAGACAAGACAGAAAGACGCATGGACTGCACACAGGGAAACCACCACCCATTCCCATGAATCAGGACGACAAAATACCCCTGCCCCCAGCAACTGCCTTCAACCTTTTCTGTAAAAGTCTTGTCCCCACTTGTATCCAGGGAGGATAAAACAGGGAAACCACAAAGCCAAAACTGCTTCCTTTGAGGACAAGGATCCATACCCATCACTGGGTACTTGCTGATTAATTCAAAACTAACTCAGGACAACTAGGAAGCTGCAGCTGACAGATATGGGCTCCTCCATGAGAGGAATGGAGTTTCCCATGGACAGAGGAGCCTGGCTACGGTCCACGCGGTTTCGAAGAATCAGACATGACTGAGCAACTAAGCACGCATAGATAAAAGGAAGACAACGTGTGTGCCTATAGCTTGCTTGCAATCCTTAATCACCAGCTCAGTCTAGTCACTNGTATCTCTTCACGGCTGCTCCAGCAAAGTGCAGCCGCTGCTCCTTACCTTGGATGAGGGGTATCTCCTCACCACCTCCCCTCCTGACCTTGAATGTGGAGTAGCTCCTGTCGGCCCTCCTGCGCCTGCACAGCCACTGCTCCTTAGACGTGGGGTAGCTCCTCTCAGCCACCTGCCCTGACCTTGGGCAAGGGGTAGCTCCTCTCAGCCACGCTTCTGCGCGGTTCATTGCAGCCAGCGTGCTTCTGCTGCACAGTCCATCACAGCTGGACCAAGCCACCTCAAGCTTAGGAGAGACCACCTAAGGCAAGATAAGGGAGTACAGGCCCTGCACATACCCTTAACCTTATCAGCAACCCCACCCTTGAACCATTGCTCATCAAATCCTCCTTGGTTGGGATACACAGTTTCTGGGGCAGGAGCCGCTGTGTCCCCCTTTGCTAGGCAAAGCTACAAAGATATTCTTTTCCTCTTTTGGGGCGTTGTGCTGGTTTCAGTTGCAGCCTGCAGGATCTTCAGTCTTCTCTGTGGCACTCAGGGTGTTTTAGTTGTGGAATATGGGACCTAGTTTTGTGACCAGGGATNAAGGCAAGATAAGGGAGTACAGGCCCTGCACATACCCTTAACCTTATCAGCAACCCCACCCTTGAACCATTGCTCATCAAATCCTCCTTGGTTGGGATACACAGTTTCTGGGGCGGGAGCCACTGTGTCCCCCTTTGCTAGGCAAAGCTACAAAGATATTCTTTTCCTCTTTTGGGGCGTTGTGCTGGTTTCAGTTGCAGCCTGCAGGATCTTCAGTCTTCTCTGTGGCACTCAGGATGTTTTAGTTGTGGAATACGGGACCTAGTTTTGTGACCAGGGATCAAACACGGGCCTCCTGCACTGGGAGTGCAGAATCTTAGCCTCTGGGCCACCAGGAAAGTCCTAAGTTATTATTTTCTATTTTACCTAAAACTCCATCTCTGAGATTCCATTCACTACTGGTGCACAGAGGCTGAGCCTTTGGCGTTTGAATCCCCAACTACCCCTATCCTGGGGCTTTCCAGGGATCTTTTTTCCCTGATACACCCAAGTGTGGTCAGGACCAAGATGAGGTATTTCACCAGTGATGGTGAAAAATGAATTAATAATTAATCAAGAAAGAAACAGCAATTTTTTTAGAGCCAATGAGGATTATATCTTGAGAGACAGTCTTTCAGAAAGTTTCGAGGACTGTTCTGCCTGTTAGCAGTCAAATCACAATTATATACATCTTTGAAATAAAGGGTTATTGTATGTCAAATGACATATTGATGGTTTACACAATCCAGATTCACATTGTACAATGCAAATAATGTCACCTCAACTCCTTAAAAAATTAATAAAGACTGTTATCAATAGGGACAGAGTAAAGGGATAAAGTAGGTAATTTAAAAGTTAATCCCACTAAGGGTTTATAAGTAAAGAGAAAAACTGTAGGCGACCCCTTTAAGTTAATGATCACTCAAGAAAGCAGGTTTGTTTAAGCTAAAAATCAAGAGGGCTTTCTCAGCAACAAAACCATGCACAGAAGCAGGAAACATGTACCCAAACAATAAAACAGTGGTGGCAGGACCCACATCCTGCCCAGTGAGCTTCGTAAGTTAATGACCCTTAGGGCATGCTCTGTGCACATACAAACAATAATTTATGGACAGGTGATGTTACAAAGTGAAATCCTCATTGTACCAAGATCTGAAATAATTTTTCCATAGTGCCGTGACTGTCCCAGCATGACCATGTAGGGACAAGAAAACTCTCCCACCTGACATGGAGGAGGAACCAATGATGGAAGCGTGATATCTGCTCAAGAATGAGGAAAAAGTTAGTCTTTTCTCCCTCCCCACTTCTCTTTTGATTATAAAACTGTAGCCCACTAAGACCTGAGGTGTGGCACCCTCTCACTTGCATATTTGTAAACCTCACAAGCATCCTATTCTAATAAATCACTTCTTACCTATCACTTTGCCTCCCACTGAATTCTTTCTGTGCTGAGACATAAAGAACTGAAGCTCCTTAGAACCCTCCAAAATGCCACCTAATGATTTCATTATCTCTTAGGGAGGTCTGGTAAATGCACATGCATAATACATGGTAAAAGGAGGAAAAGAAGCCCAAATGGGCAGAGAAAAAAATTTATGTTTAAATTCTTCTTGTCTTGCCATAACAAGTGACTTTTATTTCATCCCCAGGTGATAAGTCTGATCACTGACTCAATGGACACGAATTTGAGCAAATTCTGGGAGATAGTGGAGGACAGGGAGAAGGCAATGGCAACTCACTCCAGTACTCTTGCCTGGAAAATCCCATGGATGGAGGAGCCTGGTAGGCTGCAGTCCATGGGGTTGCGAAGTCAGACACAACTGATTTACTTCACTTTCACTTTTCACTTTCATGCGTTGGAGAAGGAAATGGCAACCCACACCAGTGTTCTTGCCTGGAGAATCCCAGGGACGGGGGACCCTGGTAGGCCGCCGTCTATGGGGTCGCACAGAGTCGGACACGACTGAAGCGACTTAGTAGCAGCAGCAGCAGTGGAGGACAGAGGAGCCTGGCGTGCTGCAGTCCAAGGGGTCACAAAGAGTCAGCCATAACTTAAGCGACTGAACAACAACAACAAAATAAGTCTGATGCTAGGTCAGGAACAAGGGACGTGAGAGTTTCTTCTCAGCTTTAAAGGATGTGACTCCTGATGCAAACAGACAACAGGATACTTAGGTTCCAGGTAACTTCATTCTCCCCTCTTTGTCACTCTTGTATTTAAAATGTCTTCTTCTCACTGCCTTTCTTTATTAACCTTAGTTTCTGTTGGAAAGTCAAATCCCTCCAAGGAAAGTCATCATGTTCAGAGACAAATGAGCAGAAAATCTGCTCCTGGCTAATTGGGAAATGTACCATGAGTACAAAAGTCTTCTATTCGAAGAGGCCCCTGTGGTCCTGCCCTTGTTTCCTGGGGAGGAAACTAAAGATGAAAGTGGGGGGAGAAAACTGCTTATGTGTTGATGTTCCCATTTTTCCCTTGTCATTAATTTCCCCATAATAATTTTAATCATCATGGTAAAACATTCATTGCTTAATGCTGATCCTTTGATTTTGAAAAATGGGCCTTTGGACAAGGAGATAATAACTTTCAATAATGTCCTTAAAATATCTTGAAATAATATCATATAATGAGGACAGACACTTGGCAGTGTACAGAAGAAACTTCAAATAACAGTCTTATAAGAGCAGTGGAGTAGGAAATAGCAACGCACTCCAGTATTCTTGTGGGAAATTTCCATGGACAAAGAAGTCCAGTGGGCTACAGTCCATGGAGTTGCAAAGAGTTGGATATGACTGAGCATACATGCATGCATATGAGAAAAGAAAAAATATATATTTTTCATTTTCCCCCCAAAATGGAAGTGGTTTTGGTGTGCTTTGCAAAGTTGTCAGGAGCCCAGGAGCCTTTTACTTTACTGTGTTTTCATCTCTAAGATGCCGTTCTTGTTCCCACGGTCCAGGGCCCACATTCCAACAAGTAGGAAGGGGTAAATGAATGACAAAAGGAAAGACCACACATACGTTACTAGCTATGAATTAGAAGCTGTCCACAGCACTTCCTCTCACGGCACATTGGACAAAATGTAGTCACATGGACAGATCTTACTGCAATGGAGGTTGAGAGATGTAGTTTTCATATGGGAAGCCTGTCCAGCAAAAAAGACGAAGAAAAAACTCAGGGGTATCTTAAAAGAAAAAATGGAAAATGGCTTTTAGAGAATGTAAAGCCAATTGGAGTGTGGCTAGGTAGCTGAGTATTTGCAATTTACAGACCTGACTGATGATTTTACTGATTTTTTTGTTTTGTTTTGTTTTTTGGCTAAATGTTCCTTTAAGAGAAGGAAATGGCAACCCACTCCAGTGCTCTTGCCTGGAAAATCCCATGGATGGAGGAGCCTGGTAGGCTACAGTCCATGAGGTCGCGACGAGTCGGACATGACTGAGTGACTTCACTATCCAAAACAAAGTTATTAAATACTTGGAATTCTTTCCATTGAATTATATAACAAGTGAAAAAGGTGAGTTCCTTTTTGTGAAAGTAAATCTGTGTGGGTACATGTCAGGGAACGTTTAGCAGTAGGATTCCTGTGTGCTGTTTTCTGTCTCATGAGCCCTCTGTTCCTTATCAGTTCTTGGTAACAGGAACAAGTGGAGCAGCACGCTGCTCCAGGACTGAGGTCATGGGATGGAATGCATGCATGGATTTCCTTTATTAACTTTTCCATATGGTCAAAGTGATTAATCACGACCCTCTTTCTTAAGATATGGATTGTCTTCTGGCCTTATGACCCCTATTACTCCTTGTTTCCTTGATAACTTGTAAGTCTGGTCTTTTGATCTTTATCTCTGCTGAAAAAGCTACCTTGTAAAACAGCATATATATTCACACAAAGTTCAATAAAGCACCCTTGTTCCACTAGAGACTTGGGTCCCCATGTCCTTCTTTCTCTCTCTCTCTCTCTCTCTCTGNAAGTGATTAATCACGACCCTCTTTCTTAAGATATGGATTGTCTTCTGGCCTTATGACCCCTATTACTCCTTGTTTCCTTGGTAACTTGTAAGTCTGGTCTTTTGATCTTTATCTCTGCTGAAAAAGCTACCTTGTAAAACAGTATATATATTCACACAAAGTTCAATAAAGCACCCTTGTTCCACTAGAGACTTGGGTCCCCATGTCCTTCTTTCTCTCTCCCTCTCTCTCTCTCTGACTAAGTTCTCTGGAGCGTGGAAACCTGCCGAGCTTACTTTCCTGACCAGGCTTTCAAGACCTCCTTGAGAGGATGCCCTGTGCCTTCTTGAGTGGTACAAGCCCTGTTCTAGGGCTTTACTGGTTTTCTGTGTAACCCAGGGAATATTAGTCTCTTTCCCTCTTTCACTTTCTTATCGTCAACTCCCGACCACCAGCTTCCGGTCCATTAAAGGACCGCAACAAGTACACATTTATGTTTATATATCTATTTGCCCTGGAAACTTCTGAAAGGATACTCAGAAGGCTGTTATAAATAACTGACATTCTTGAAGAGTGGAATAGGCTGTGAAGAGAAGCCTTCATTTTAGTCCTTTTTATATTGCTAAATACACTTACCATGTATATTTATAATAATGAGATCTATTTAATAAAAATAAGTGAGATTTTGGCTTTGATTCAAAAGCATACAATTTAAAGTTGGAAAGGAACTTAGAGGAAATTCAAGTCAAGATATACTATCAAATAAGGGGGGAAAAGGTAATTGAAGATTCCTTTGACTACCACCATCTCGTTTCAGTTTTTAAATTATATATGGTGATGAAATAAAAATTCATATTTTAAAACAAGATGAGAAATTTTAACATGAAACTTTTTCTCTGTCCTTTGGCCTCTTTCCTCCCCTCTGGTATGTACTGTACCATTATGCATTAACTAAGCCTCCCTAATGGCAAAAATACCTGGTCAACCATAAAGATCAATTTTTCTTCTGGCACCAATTATCCTTAGCAAGTAACATTCATTTCTCAATCCTGTAAGGGGTCACGATGACTCACCACACACCTTATATGTGCAGACATCTTTGGTAAACTTTATGTATTGATACAGTGCTAACATTATTTCCCTTAAGGACTGGTGCAGAACAGACTGGCCAGACAACCTGAGGAGATACTGGCCCACACAAAATGGGAGTTCTTAGCTTAAATATTTACTTTGTTATTGTTGTTATTTTAGCCACTAAGTCGTGTCCAACTCTTTAGCGACCCCATGGACTGTAGCCCACCAGGCTNTACTTCACTTTCACTTTTCACTTTCATGCGTTGGAGAAGGAAATGGCAACCCACACCAGTGTTCTTGCCTGGAGAATCCCAGGGACGGGGGACCCTGGTAGGCCGCCGTCTATGGGGTCGCACAGAGTCGGACACGACTGAAGCGACTTAGTAGCAGCAGCAGCAGTGGAGGACAGAGGAGCCTGGCGTGCTGCAGTCCAAGGGGTCACAAAGAGTCAGCCATAACTTAAGCGACTGAACAACAACAACAAAATAAGTCTGATGCTAGGTCAGGAACAAGGGACGTGAGAGTTTCTTCTCAGCTTTAAAGGATGTGACTCCTGATGCAAACAGACAACAGGATACTTAGGTTCCAGGTAACTTCATTCTCCCCTCTTTGTCACTCTTGTATTTAAAATGTCTTCTTCTCACTGCCTTTCTTTATTAACCTTAGTTTCTGTTGGAAAGTCAAATCCCTCCAAGGAAAGTCATCATGTTCAGAGACAAATGAGCAGAAAATCTGCTCCTGGCTAATTGGGAAATGTACCATGAGTACAAAAGTCTTCTATTCGAAGAGGCCCCTGTGGTCCTGCCCTTGTTTCCTGGGGAGGAAACTAAAGATGAAAGTGGGGGGAGAAAACTGCTTATGTGTTGATGTTCCCATTTTTCCCTTGTCATTAATTTCCCCATAATAATTTTAATCATCATGGTAAAACATTCATTGCTTAATGCTGATCCTTTGATTTTGAAAAATGGGCCTTTGGACAAGGAGATAATAACTTTCAATAATGTCCTTAAAATATCTTGAAATAATATCATATAATGAGGACAGACACTTGGCAGTGTACAGAAGAAACTTCAAATAACAGTCTTATAAGAGCAGTGGAGTAGGAAATAGCAACGCACTCCAGTATTCTTGTGGGAAATTTCCATGGACAAAGAAGTCCAGTGGGCTACAGTCCATGGAGTTGCAAAGAGTTGGATATGACTGAGCATACATGCATGCATATGAGAAAAGAAAAAATATATATTTTTCATTTTCCCCCCAAAATGGAAGTGGTTTTGGTGTGCTTTGCAAAGTTGTCAGGAGCCCAGGAGCCTTTTACTTTACTGTGTTTTCATCTCTAAGATGCCGTTCTTGTTCCCACGGTCCAGGGCCCACATTCCAACAAGTAGGAAGGGGTAAATGAATGACAAAAGGAAAGACCACACATACGTTACTAGCTATGAATTAGAAGCTGTCCACAGCACTTCCTCTCACGGCACATTGGACAAAATGTAGTCACATGGACAGATCTTACTGCAATGGAGGTTGAGAGATGTAGTTTTCATATGGGAAGCCTGTCCAGCAAAAAAGACGAAGAAAAAACTCAGGGGTATCTTAAAAGAAAAAATGGAAAATGGCTTTTAGAGAATGTAAAGCCAATTGGAGTGTGGCTAGGTAGCTGAGTATTTGCAATTTACAGACCTGACTGATGATTTTACTGATTTTTTTGTTTTGTTTTGTTTTTTGGCTAAATGTTCCTTTAAGAGAAGGAAATGGCAACCCACTCCAGTGCTCTTGCCTGGAAAATCCCATGGATGGAGGAGCCTGGTAGGCTACAGTCCATGAGGTCGCGACGAGTCGGACATGACTGAGTGACTTCACTATCCAAAACAAAGTTATTAAATACTTGGAATTCTTTCCATTGAATTATATAACAAGTGAAAAAGGTGAGTTCCTTTTTGTGAAAGTAAATCTGTGTGGGTACATGTCAGGGAACGTTTAGCAGTAGGATTCCTGTGTGCTGTTTTCTGTCTCATGAGCCCTCTGTTCCTTATCAGTTCTTGGTAACAGGAACAAGTGGAGCAGCACGCTGCTCCAGGACTGAGGTCATGGGATGGAATGCATGCATGGATTTCCTTTATTAACTTTTCCATATGGTCAAAGTGATTAATCACGACCCTCTTTCTTAAGATATGGATTGTCTTCTGGCCTTATGACCCCTATTACTCCTTGTTTCCTTGGTAACTTGTAAGTCTGGTCTTTTGATCTTTATCTCTGCTGAAAAAGCTACCTTGTAAAACAGTATATATATTCACACAAAGTTCAATAAAGCACCCTTGTTCCACTAGAGACTTGGGTCCCCATGTCCTTCTTTCTCTCTCCCTCTCTCTCTCTCTGACTAAGTTCTCTGGAGCGTGGAAACCTGCCGAGCTTACTTTCCTGACCAGGCTTTCAAGACCTCCTTGAGAGGATGCCCTGTGCCTTCTTGAGTGGTACAAGCCCTGTTCTAGGGCTTTACTGGTTTTCTGTGTAACCCAGGGAATATTAGTCTCTTTCCCTCTTTCACTTTCTTATCGTCGACTCCGGACCACCAGCTTCCGATCCATTAAAGGACCGCAACAAGTACACATTTATGTTTATATATCTATTTGCCCTGGAAACTTCTGAAAGGATACTCAGAAGGCTGTTATAAATAATTGACATTCTTGAAGAGTGGAATAGGCTGTGAAGAGAAGCGTTCATTTTAGTCCTTTTTATATTGCTAAATACACTTACCATGTATATTTATAATAATGAGATCTATTTCATAAAAATAAGTGAGATTTTGGCTTTGATTCAAAAGCATACAATTTAAAGTTGGAAAGGAACTTAGAGGAAATTCAAGTCAAGATATACTATCAAATAAGGGGGGAAAAGGTAATTGAAGATTCCTTTGACTACCACCATCTCGTTTCAGTTTTTAAATTATATATGGTGATGAAATAAAAATTCATACTTTAAAACAAGACGAGAAATCTTAACATGAAACTTTTTGTCTGTCCTTTGGCCTCTTTCCTCCCCTCTGGTATGTACTGTACCATTATGCATTAACTAAGCCTCCCTAATGGCAAAAATACCTGGTCAACCATAAAGATCAATTTTTCTTCTGGCACCAGTTATCCTTAGCAAGTAACATTCATTTCTCAATCCTGTAAGGGGTCACGATGACTCACCACACACCTTCTATGTGCAGACATCTTTGGTAAACTTTATGTATTGATACAATGCTAACATTATTTCCCTTAAGGACTGGTGCAGAACAGACTGGCCAGACAACCTTAGGAGATACTGGCCCACACAAAATGGGAGTTCTTAGCTTAAATATTTACTTTGTTATCGTTGTTATTTTAGTCACTAAGTCGTGTCCAACTCTTTAGCGACCCCATGGACTGTAGCCCACCAGGCTTCTCTGTCCAAGAGATTTCCCAGGCAAGAATACTGGAGTGGATTGCCAATTCCTTCTCCAGGGCATCTTCCTGATCCAGGGACTAAACCCAAGTCTCTGGCATTAGCAAGTGGATTCTTCACTACTGAGCCACCAGGGAAGCTAACCACTTACTTATGACCATATGAATGTTGCTGCTGCTGCTAAGTCACCTCAGTTGTGTCCGATTCTGTGCAACCCCATAGACGGCAGCCCACCAGGCTCCCCCCTCCCTGGGATTCTCCAGGCAAGAATACTGGAGTGGGTTGCCATTTCCCTTTCCAATGCATGAAAGTGAAAAATGAAAGTGAAGTCACTCAGTCGTGTCTGACTTGTAGTGACCCCATGGACTGCAACCTACCAGGCTCCTCCATCCATGGGATTTTCCAGGCAAGAGTACTGGAGTGGGCTGCCGTTGCCTTCTCCGATATTAATGTTACTAGGTATATTACTTATATTCTGACTATTTTACAAGGTTATTATTTCTTGCATTACTAAACATGTAATTGAGCCTCAGATAAAATTAGTGATGATTAGGCAATTTGAAAGGTCAATAGTGTAACACTAGATATGGGAAGAAGTAACAAGAGGAAAAGATTTCCTGGACCACATCAGACTAGTAAGACAGGCAAGGTGGTCCA
>SJYW01007441.1:30185-45373 GCA_006410735.1 Raphicerus campestris
GATAAATGGATGGATGACTGGATAGATGAATGGACAAATGGATAAACACATAAATGGATTTACCAGGAAAGATAAGCCCTTATATATTCGATTTTTATCTTCCACCCTTGGCTTACAGTATGGTTATAGGGGTCAAGTATGAAGGTACTCAGATCATCCAATCAGTCTATAATATAGAGCTTCTGAAGATACTGTATTATCTTGGATGTCTAGGCTATTGACCCTCCACAAACCAAGAGAGTTGTGGGCAAGTTTATTATTCACATAAAGAACTGCTGGGGAGAATAGGGTGGGCACAGACAGGTCTAGACTGCCTGAGGGAGGCAGAGAGAGTGGGTGGGGAGAGCGTTATAGCACATAAGGGGCAAGGGCAGAGATTCCTGACCTATTAATTTCGCACCAGCACAAAGAAGGAAGGACACGTTGGTTTTCTTACTTGACCTGACTTAGGACCAAAGGGCAAAGGTGAAAGTGAATATGCTAATTGCTCGGTCATGTCTGACTCTTTGCAACCCCATGAACCGTAGCCAGCCAGGGTCCTCTGTCCATGGGATTTCTCCAGGCAAGAATACCAGAGTGAGCAGCCATTCTCTTTCCCAGGGGATCTTCCCCACCCAGGGCTCAGACCCAGGTCTCCTGAATCGCAAGCAGATTCTTTACTGTCTGAGCCACCACGGAAGCCCAAAAAGGGGAAAGGGAAGATGAGACCAAAAGAGATCAGCAGTCAAACATCAAAAACTGCAGTCAGGCTTCACACATGCTATCATAAGGATGAAATGGAAGAATGTAGATAGCTTTGAATTTTTTATGAAAACTGTTTCTATTTCACATTTGTGTGTGACATCATCATCATTCACAGTGTGATAGAACAAGGGTCACCCAACTTTTTCTGTAAAGATGGTGACTATTTCAGGATTTGCAGTCCATGCCATCTCTGTCACAACCACTCAGCTCCACTCTTGTGACCCAAAACTGATCCTGAGTGGCCTCGGCCTGCAGTGGTTTGAAGCAGGGTTTCCGTTCCCAGCCAGAGACTGAAGTCGTGGCAATGAGAGAGCTGAAACCTGGCCACTAGGACAGTCTTCAGGGACAAGGCCTTGGCCCTTCAGCTTTGCAGGAAAAAACTACCAGAGATGGAAAGTAGGGAAACAAAGTGTTTATTCAGAGGAAAAAGAGTCAGTGTGGATAAACACAGGCGGCTCAGAGACGGAGTCGCACCCTTGGGGTAGTTCAAGTCACTTCTGTGGGGCATTTCTTCCAGGTCTCCTTTGGCCAGTCATTTTGATTGGCCTGGTTCTGAGTCTGTATTTGGTACATCTCAGGATCCTCCCATGTGTGCATGCGCATCTCTTAGCCAAGGTGGATTCCAGCAGAGGCCTCTGGGTAGCTTGACATCACTTCCTTTTTGACCTCCAAGGAGCCTTTTCGTCTATGTGTAGTCAGAAAGGTCTCCTTGACTTCAGGAATGTGAAATTATGTGGCCTCTTATCTCTTATCCTGGCAGGGATCAGCCTCTCCTGTTATTCTCCTGCTATCTTCGTCTTGGGGTCCACTGGGAATGAATTCCAGCTGCTCAGCCAGGGGCCCCTTCTGCCTCAAAACCTCCAAAGACAATATGTCTACAAAATGGGCATGGCTGTGTCCTACAAAATTTCATTGACGGACACTGAAATTTGAACATGTAATTTTCATATGTCATGAAACCTTCTTTTTCTCAACCCCTCCCCTGCAAAAATGTAAAGCCATTATCAACTACAAACTGGCACTTACCAAGAGCAATGCCAATGACTGAACAATAAAGGCATTTGCCATCTGCCTCTATGGAGACTGAAGCCCATGCTGCTGTAGTTGTTGACCTTCAACAACCCCTGAGGGAGTTCAGGGTGGAGTGAGGCACTTTGTGCTCCAGGGAATCTGGTGGGACAGGTCTTTAGATAGTTGGATGTTTTTAGGAACAGAGTTTATGATCTCAATCCTTGCATCTCCTCATATTTAGAGAAGCACTAAATCCCTTCATGGTGACATCAGATCCTCATGACTAACAAAAGTCCTTTTGTAAAATGAGTTCTTCATGGTGTTGAACTCCCCCTTCACCAAAACCTTATAAATTGACCTTCCCTCTCTGCTGCTTTGGAGCAGTGTCTCAGCGCTGAGATACTGCCTCCTGGGCTGCAGTCCCCATTGAGCCCCAAATAAAACTTAACTTACAGCTCTCAAGTTGTACATCTTTTCTAGTTGACACCATTCTTAGTTCATAGGCCACACAAAGAAAAGCAGCAGGTCAAACTGGTCCACAGGCCATAGTATATCAACCTCTGAGATCAGTTATTATTATATTGTTGTTCAAAAATATTCTCTCCCCCTCCACCATTTCCATTGGTGGAGTATATTTCCCACCTCCATTGATGCTTGGCCAGATGGCTTGCTTTGGATTCCGAGATCTTAGCAAATATGATGGATGTAAACCAAAGTGTGACATTGTGATTTATAATAAGAAAAATATGTTTGGTCATCAGTCTTCATTTTGGCACAGAGCTCTAAAACCCTGGAATTCCCTAAGTGATAAAAGCAATAAAACAGTCATTTGCTATTCATAACAGGTCCCTTTAAATCACACATGACTTTATGTAACTGGGGTAACTTTTGGAAAGCCCTTAAGGATAGGGACTGGTTTGACTCTTTGCAACCCCATGGACAGTCTCTTGCCAGGCTCCTCTGTCCATGAGATTTCCCAGGCAAGAATATTGGAGTGGGTTGCCATTTCCTTCTCCAGGGGATCTTCCCAACCCAAAGATTGAACCTGGGTCTCTTGCATTGCAGGCAGATTTTTTTTTTTTTTTAACCATGTGAGCAACCAGAGCCCAAAGGATATGAGTTGGTTGCCAGGGGAACCAATCTGGATTACAAAATTAGAACTTTCAGGCCCACCCCTCGACACACATCTGGGGAGGAGAGAGGGATGGGTGGTGAATCAATCACTAATAGCCAACGATTTAGTCACTTGTGCCTATATAATGAAACTTGAATAAAAGTCCCCGAACCGTGGTTTTGCAGAGCTTCTGGGTTGGTGAATACATGGAGATGTGGCAGGGTCATGTGGTCAGAACAGTTGGTCAGCACAGATAACAACCTGGACTTGTGATTAGAGTCACAAGGGAGCGGGAGGGTAAGTTTTGTGGCACTAAATCCCTAACCTGTAGAACCAGAGGTTATTTCCAGGTAGATATATCAGAACTGAGTTATATTGTAGGACATCCAATTGGTGCCTACTAAGAAATGGGGACTTGCTTGGTGGTACTGAAAAGAACATGTCATGGAAATTCCCTGGCAGTCCAGTGGGTAGGACTCTGCATTTTCACTGACAAGGACACTGGTTCAATCCCTGGTCAAGGAACTAAGATTCCACAAGCCAGGAAATGCAGATAAAAAAAAAAAAAAAGATGTCAGAAAATGTTTCTGAGATACCTGTACCACTGGGCTCACCTTCTTGCTGTTCTGCCAATACCTGAGAGGGCTGCTCATGGGTAGTTGTTGCCACTTCTGCCTGGGCCCTAGAATGAATATATAAGAAGCAGACATAAGACCCAGTCTCAGTGATGAGCCTGGCCCACCTAGGGCAGCTCTGCAGCCTGAATCAGAACTACGCAGTCAAGTTCACCAGTTCAGTTCAGTTGCTCAGTCGTGTCTGACTCTTTGAGACCCGACAGACTGCAGCACACCAGGCTGCCCTGTCCATCACTAACTCCTAGAGCCTACTCAAACTCACACCCATCATGTTGGTGATGCCATCCAACCATCTCGTCCTCTGTCATCCCCTTCTCTTCCTGCCTTCAATCTTTCCCAGCATCCGGGTCATTTCCAGTGAGTCAGTTCTTTGCATCAGGTGGCCAAAGTATTGGAGTTTCAGCTTCAGCATCAGTCCTTCCAATGAAAATTCAGCATTGATTTCCTTTAGAATTGATTGGCTGGATCTCCTTGCAGTCCAAGAGACTCTCAAGAGACTTCTCCAACACCCCAGTTCAAAAGCATCAACGCTTCGGCACTCAGCTTCCTTTACAGACCAGCTCTCACATCCATACAAGACTACTGGAAAATCCATATCCCCAGCCAAATCTGCAGGTGCCTGAGAGACAAATGCTTACCATTATATGCCACTGAGACTTTATAGCTGTTTGTTACTTGGCATTTACTGATTGATACAAACAACATCATCAATTTTTAAATTGTATCTCTGCTGTGCATTGATGTTATTATCAGGCACCATACAGATTGCTTTATCTTATTTAATCCTCATTTTAGGAGAGGAGTATTATTATATTCCTCTTTTATAAATCATGAAACTAAAGCTCAGAAGTTCCCAAGAGGGCTGAAGACCTAGAAAGAAACCTAAGTTTATCTGACTTCAAAGCTATTGCCCTTTTCATTATGGCTTCAAATAACAGTAGTGCCCACTTGCTTATGAACATGACCACTCTGAGCATCAACTTTTGCATCTGAAAAACTCAGGTAACAAATACAAACTTCATAGGGTTCCTTTGGGAAGTAAATGAGATAATGGCTATAAGCCATTGATTTCAACAGTCAGTGACAAATGGAGCCTATTATGTTATTAATGATTAGAAAATTATTAAATAATACTAATTAATTGATATTAATTAAGCATTACTATAACTTGCTCAATGGTTCAGTGAGTAAAGAATCTGCCTGCAATGCAGGAGACACAGGAAGGAGATGAGGGTGTGACTGGGTCAAGAGATCCTCTGGAGGAAAAAACGGCAACCCATTCCAGCATCTTGCCTGGAAAATTCCATGGACAGAGGAGCCTGGCAGTCTACAGTCCACAGGGTCTCAAAGAGTCAGATACGACTGAGCACACAAACCTTCTTGTTGTTAGTCACTAATTCATGTCCAAGTATTGTTAATCAGTCACTAAGTATTACCAACCCCATGGACTGCAGCACGCCAGCATTCCCTGTCCTTCACTATCTCTTGGAGTTTACTCAAACTCATGTCTATTGAGTCAGTGATGCCATCAAACCATCTCATCCTCTGTTGCCCCCTTCTCCTCCTACCCTCAATCTTTCCCAGCATCAGGGTCTTTTCTAATGAGTTGGCTCTTTGCATCAGGTGGCCAAAGTATTGGAGCATCAGTCCAGCAATAGTCTTCCCAGTGAATATTCAGGGTTGATTTCCTTTAGGATTGACTGGTTTGATCTTGCAATCCAAGGGACCTCAAGAGTCTTCTCCAGCACCACAGTCCGAAAGCATTAATTCTTCAGTGCTCAGCCTTCTTTATGGTTCAACTCTCACCATCCCACAATTCCACCCTTGGTTATACATCCAAAGAAAATGAAAATACTAATNACAGTCCACAGGGTCTCAAAGAGTCAGATACGACTGAGCACACAAACCTTCTTGTTGTTAGTCACTAATTCATGTCCAACTATTGTTGATCAGTCACTAAGTATTACCGACCCCATGGACTGCAGCACACCAGCTTTCCCTGTCCTTCACTATCTCTTGGAGTTTACTCAAACTCACGTCTATTGAGTCAGTGATGCCATCAAACCATCTCATCCTCTGTTGCCCCCTTCTCCTCCTGCCCTCAATCTTTCCCAGCATCAGGGTCTTTTCTAATGAGTTGGCTCTTTGCATCAGGTGGTCAAAGTATTGGAGCATCAGTCCAGCAATAGTCTTCCCAGTGAATATTCAGGATTGATTTCCTTTAGGATTGACTGGTTTGATCTTGCAATCCAAGGGACCTCAAGAGTCTTCTCCAGCACCACAGTCCGAAAGCATTAATTCTTCAGTGCTCAGCCTTCTTTATGGTTCAACTCTCACCATCCCACAATTCCACCCTTGGTTATACATCCAAAGAAAATGAAAATACTAATTCAGAATGATACATACACATCAATGTTAATAGCAGCAGTATTTAAAATAGCCATGATATGGAAGCAACCTAAGCATCCATCAAGAGATGAATGGATAAAGAAAATGTGATGTGTATATATACAAGTGAAAGTGAAAGTCGTTCAGTTATGTCCAACTCTTTGCAACGCCGTGGACCTTAGCCTGTCAGGCTTCTCTGTCCGTGGAATTCTCCAGGCCAGAATACTGGGTAGACTTTCCCTTCTCCAGGGGATCTTTGCAACCCAGGAATCAAACCCAGGTCTCCCTCACTGATTCTTTAGCGTCGAAGCCACCAGGGCAGCCCAAGAATATTAGAGTGGGTAGCCTATCCCCTTTTTAGTGGATCTTCCCAACCCATGAATCAAACTGGAGTTTCCTGCATTGCAGGTGGATTCTTTACAACCTGAGCTACCAGGGAAGCCCGTATATATACAATGGAACCCTTAAAAAGAATGAAATTCTGCCATTTGCAGCAATGTGGATAGACCTATAGAGTATTGCGCTTAGTGAAATAGGTCAGAGAAAGACAAACACTCTGTTATCACTCTGTTATCTTATATGCGGAATATAACAAATAAAACAAATTAATACATATAGCAAAACAGAAACAGACTCACAGATATAGAGAACAAACTAGCGGTTACCAACCGAGAGCAAGAAGCAGGGAGGGGCGAAATACAGGGGTGCAGGATTACGAGATACAAACTATTCTGTTTAAAATAGATAAGCAACAAGAATTGTACAGGCTCAGTACTTGTAGCACATGGGCTTAGCTGCTCTGTGGCATGTGGGATCTTCCCAGACCAAGGATGGAACCTGTGCCCTCTGCATTGTCTGGTGTATTCCTAACCACTGGACGACCAGGGAAGTCCCTACATGTCTTATTATAGACACAGCTTGTCTATTTGTTTCTCTTCCCCAACTCTGTAGATTTTGAATGCCCAGAGGGGATGGGGTCTAATTCACTGAATTCCCATCAACTGGCATATAGTAACAGTCAATACCCAATAGCTGATTTTATTAATCTTGCCATTGAGGTTGTTGTTTTATTAGAGTACAATGGCTACCTCATAGAGTCACCTAGCCTCTTCAGTGACATGAGCTATGCAAAGCCACTGAGTGGATGATTTAATGAATATTTTTTAGTCTTCCCTCCCCTTGAGTCCAAAGAAGGCTACTATCTTGTCCAAAGCACCTTAACTCTTTAGAACAGAATTCAAGTGTCCTGGTTTTCCATCCTCAAAGAGCTCTTTAACATACTGAGGACTGAGACAAAAGAATTTCCAAGCCTAGAGACAGATTTGCAAGTCTGGCTTCCTGACTCCCTTTTCATATCGTGTTCCCAGGTCACCCTTTCCCCACAGCTGCATAAAACAGATTGAATCAAACGAACCCCATCTTCCCCGCTGTGTTTCTCCGCTGGGGCCAGGAGGAGCCCGGCTATGCAGTGCCAATGATGACAGATAACAAAGCTCTGTTCTTTTCCTTCCCCCCCAAAACAGCCACCCAAGGTCACAGAGAGCCTTTACGGTGGGGGACTTTAAAGTTACCTGAGCAACTTCACAGTGCAAGACCTGACAAACACCGCTTCCAGGTCAGCATCCACAGTGATTAGCCATGATGTGATANCAAACACCGCTTCCAGGTCAGCATCCACAGTGATAAGCCATGATGTGATGAAAATGACCTTACCTCTGTGATCTTCTTCCCCCAAGCCCCATAACCCTAATCATGAGAGAAACACAAGGCAAATCCCAATAGAGGGACATTCTACGACATACCTGACTAGTACTTCTCAAAACTGTCATCCAAACAAAGAAAATCTGAGAAAGTGTTGCAGTCAAGAGGAGCCTACAGAGACACGACAATTAAATATAAAATGGGGGACTTTCCTGGTGGTTGAGTGGCTAAGACTCATTGCGCCCAATGCAGAGGGCCCAGGTTCCATCCCTGGTCAGAGAACTATATCCCACACAAGTAATTATCCCACGTGCCTCAACTAAGACCTGGCACAGCCAAATAAATAAATATATATCTTTAAATGTAATACAGGATCCTGGGGCAGAAAAAAGACACTGTAAAAACTAAGAAAATCTGAATAATGTGTGGACTTTAATAAATAATAAAGCATCAGTACTGGTTCATTAGCTGTAATAAATATACCATCTAATTTAAGATATTAATAGGAGAAACTAAATGCAAGGCTTATGGGCTATCCTCGCAGTTTTTCTTTAAATCTAAAACTATACCTAAAAATTAATTTTATTTGAAAACAAAAAATCAGGCTTCCCTGATGGTCTAGTGGTTAAGAATCCACCTGCCAATGCAGGGGGCACAGGTTGGATCCCTGGTCCAGGAAGATCCCACATGCCACGGGGCAATCAAGCCACTGCACCGCAACTACTAGCCAGCACTCCAGAGCCTGCAAGCTGCAAATACTGAGCTTGTGTGCGGAAACTACTAAGCCACACTCTGCAACAAGAGAAGCCACAGCAATGAGGAGCCCTCGTGCTGGAATAAAGAGTAACTCTCACTCACCACAACTAGAGAAAGTAGCAACGAAGACCCAATGCAACCCAGACCCAGCACAACCGAGTAAATAAATCAATCTTTTTAAAAAATTGACTAGCTTTCAATCTCTCAAAAATATGATGTTAATGTATAATATTTCCTAAAATATTTGTATTTACAAGTTTCCAAATAGACCCCATGAATAAAATACAGGAAAAGCTACAGAGAAATTGATTTCTCTAGAGAGTAAGAAAATAACACCCAGTGCTGATTCAATGATATGAGGGATCAAAGGAAGAACAAGCTGAGGGAAGGAGAGTTATTCCAATCAGTCTCCCACTGCAGATACCATAAATAGAAAGATGAAATCAAGCTGTGAATCTCTCTTTGAGAAAGGGGAGGTGATCAACAGCATACATCTTGTTTCACTGCCCCACCAAGATGACACTCTTTCCAAAGAGGGAAAAATGAGCTGCCAATGAGAAATCATTTGGATGACAAAGAAAGACATCTCAGAAACTTCCAAATCAAGTTCGACTGTTAGTCCATGTGCCAAGCTGTGGTTATATGTCATTTCTTCTCCAGAAGATGGAGCTTTAGTCTAAAACATGGATGCAAAGAGAATCTGGCAAACTGGGTTCAGAATGATAGCATTCAAAGAAAATGTATAAGACTGGGTCTGTATCAAGGAGGTTACAAAAGCATTTTTAAATCGCCTTGGAGATTTCATTCGACCTGATTCTCCCATTATAAACAGCCATTGCTTCAACTGTTTTTAGCCAGGCAAAAAGGAAAATTTCAGTGGGAGTCATAAAAAATGACTATGTATCATCTTGTTTTAATGTGGCATTTGTCTCTCCAGAAGTCTAAATGCTGACTATTAACTTGTGGTGCAGTTTGTATGTTGAAGGAGGTGACATTTAAATTCACTCTTCTGGTAAATTTATTACACAGAAACGAATTTTCTCTAAAATATTCAAACGTAAAAGTCATCTCTTATGCTTTATTCTAAAACAGATCAGTTGGATTTAGCCCCCAGGACACTCTTGTGGACTGAATATTTGTGTTCCCTCAAACATTGAGATCTTAACCTCAACCTAAAGGTGTTAAGAGGTGGGAACTTTGGAGTGGGGTTAGTGTCCTTATAAAAAAGGACCGTGAAAGCACTCTTCTGCCACATGGGAACACAACTCTCTATGAATGAGAAAGCTGACTCTCATAGATATTGAATCAGCCTTGAATTTGGACTTTCCAGCCTCCAAAACCATGAGAAATAAATACATGTTTAAGCCACTTGTTTTATGATATTCCATTTCAGCAACCCAAACAGTGACGATATGACGGTTTAGTTGCTAAGTCGTGTCTGACTTTTGCGACCTCACCAGGCTCCTCTGTCCATGAGATTTCCAAGGCATGAATACTGGAGTGGGCTCCCATTTCCTTCTCCAGGAGGTTGTTCCGACCCAGGGATGGAACACAAGCCTCCTGCATTGCATGAGACTTCTTTACCACTGAGCCACCAAGGAAGCCCCAACCCAAACAGGCTAAGACATATATATATCTTGTCTCAGAGGCTCATCTCTGAGTCATCATATTGACCACAGCAATGTCTCATGAGAAGCCAGGATGGCTCACGTGCCATCCCTGTTTGTAGCCAGCAATGTGCCATCATGTGACTGGCCACGGTCTACCTTTCCCCAGGTCAGGGCATCTGAATAAGATTTACACTCTGTTAGCTGGGAAGAAGAGAAGAAGATATACGTTTTTAGGCAATAAACAATGTCTGCCACACTAGAGGAATCTGTTGAATGGTAGGGATATTTAATAATATCCTAAAAACTGAGAAGAAAATTTGAGACCAGAAAACTAAGCAGGCAACTCCATAAAGTGAAATTATGAAGTTTATTGTGGGTAACTTACATACTGGCAGGACTGGGCAGATGACAATCCAGAAGCATTCACAGCTGGACTCTGAGCCTTTAAAAGGGATACAGTGGTATTTAAAGGAGCCAAAGCTGAAGATATAATCTGAACACTAAGGGAAAAGCACATCTACAATGATGGGAATTGAGGGGTTTTTTCCTCCCCCAGGGAGTCTCATGATCATTCACCATCTCTGTGAGCAAAGACATTCTTCCAGTTTCCGCATCAGAAAAAGCCAAGGGTAAAAGTTAATAGGAAACTTATCTGGCTCGGGCACATTCCTTATGAGTAAGCTAAAGTTCAGTCATGCAGAAAGGGACAGGGGTAGGACTGAGGGCCAAAGGTGAAACGGACAGAATGAAATCAGTACGCTTCAGCCACACTACCAGTTAGCTACTGCTGCATAACAAATGAGTCCAAAACTCAATGACTTAAAACAATAGGTATTTGGAATCGATAGGTCAGCTGGGTGGTTCTGCTGGTCTTAATAGGCTCACACATCATCAGTGATAGGTGTGGGCTGGGTAGGTGGCTCTGCTCATCTGGGCTGGGCTTTCTCACATGACAAGAGGCAGGTTGGGTATAGGCTGAGGTGCCTCAAATTTGCCAACAAGGTTTTTCACTCTCCAGTAGTCTAACTTGGGTTTGTTCATATGACAGAGTTGGGATTCCAGAAGAAAGAGCAAAAGCTGAAAGGTCCTCTTAAGGTCTAAGCTCAAAACTGACACACTTTCAATTCTTCTGCATTCCCTTAGTCTGAACAACTCCCCAGACTGAAAGGCTGGGGAAACGGCTCTAACTCTTGATGCGAGGAGCCACAGAGTCACATTATAAAGGGTGTGGTTAAAGGAAGAGATAAAAGATTTAGGATGTTTTATGCAATCAAGCTGCTACACATTTTTAGTATTGAGAAACATTGAGCACGCTTGTAAGGTGAGGTCATGTTTGTAAGTGGAAATGGATCACAACTGAGATGGAAAAATTGACCGTGCAAAAGGGAATTTCATTATCCTTGCAATCACACAACCCCACAATTTACACAATTGGGTTATTTGGACCATAGTGTTTTGGTGGGAATTTTATTGCATTATATACATGTGATATATATATGCTAGCAATCTAGTCTCCAAGGACTGATAAAGCCTATCAGTCAAGCAAAGCTATTGATTGGGTGTACTGCAGTAGAGGAGAGCATCATTTACAAGAGTGTTGGTAGTATCTCAAAATGGGGAAATTAGTGTTGGAAAGGAAAAGCTTTTCCTCTGTCTCCTTAGGCTCTTTATCAAGACACCTGTGAATTGCACTTTGCTGCTGTTACTGTTTAATCACTAAGTCAGGTCTGACTCTGCAACCTCATGGACTGTATAGCCTGCCAGGCTCCTCTGTCCATGGGATTTCCCAGGCAAGAATACTGGAATGGGTTACCATTTCCTTCTCTAGGGGATCTTCCCAACCCAGGGATCGAACCTGAGTCTCCTGCACTGACAGGCAGATTATTTACCATTCAGTCACCTGGGAAGCCCTGTGAATTGCACTAGCAAAAGACAAATTAATAGGGGAAAAAAAAAATCACACAGTTTGTAGTAATGGGAGTTCACAGAAAAGAAGTGAAAACTTGGAAATGTTGTTCAAGGACTTATGTATCCTTTTGGGGGGCTGCGATGGGTCTTCATTGCTGCCCTCAGGCTTCCTCTAGTTGCGGTGAGCAAGGGATACTCTAGTTGTGGTATGCAGGTTTCTCACTTCAGTGGCTTCTCTTGCTGAGGAGCACATACTCTACCTGCTTGTGCTTCAGCAGTTGCAGCTCAAAAATTCTGGAACATGGACTTCAGTAGTTGCAGCACACAGGCTTAGTAGTTGCAGCGCACTCGCTTAGTTGCCCCTGTGGCGTATGGAATATTCCCCGACCAGGGATGTGGATTTTTAACCACTGGACTACCAGGGAAGTCCTAAGTACACTTTCAAAAAAGAAAAGAGAGTTTGGGCTTCAAGATACAATAAATTATGGGGAAATTACTAGAAAATATACAGAGAGAACTAATAAGAGAACAGGAGTTACTTTAGTGAGGTCTATGTATGCAAACTCACTTTGGTACAGACTCCCCACATTCAACAAGAGTCACTTTTCTCTTGCGAGTAGTGGGGGAAAGGACTGGGTGCCATCCTCAAAGGGAAATGTATGCCCTGCTTTATAGTGCTTCCTAGGCGGTGCAGTGGTAAAGAATCTGCCTGCCAATTCAGGAGACACACATTCGATTCCTATGTCAGGAAGATCCCCCAGAGAAGGAAATGGCAGCCCACTCCAGTAGTCTTGCCTGGAAAATCCCCCGGACAGAGGAGCCTGGAAGGATACAGTCCATGGGGTCACAAAGAGGCAGACACGACTGAGCACACACACAGGGGCACTTCAGTCAGATAAGGGGAGGGCAGAGACCTCTTCCTCCACCTGTTGACTCAACTGCCTTCACGGAAAAATAAACACCAAAATGGCATATTTTGATGTGTCATATTCTGATCTTTTTTAGCAGAGGGTATTTGCAGGACTTTATGGCCTGGGTTGGGTGATTTTAATGTAGGTTTTGCAAGGTAGGAGACCATGTAGCCTTGGGCATAGCTTGTGACATAATAGCTTTGGGTAGGTGGGCCTGGTGATTCTAAGATCTTAAAAGTAAACTGTGATGAACAGTCTATTTTAGCTAGGTCGCAGTCTTATCTTCTAAGAGCAAGCATTTCCTGGAATCAATAGCTAACTGTTTTATGCCTGGTTTCTGTGTTATTTAACGTACGCATGGATACACATTCCTGGTCCCAGTATAGTTTAATTCAGGCACAGGAAATTATGTCAGTTTCTGTTCCCATATATATTCAATTTGTTTTATTTATCTCCTTTTCTCCAACTCCACCTGTCTCCGGGTGAAATAGTCCACGACCTTACTTCTCAAAAGTATGAAACAATTTTTGAACTGCACACAAAGTGTGTGTAAATTCAAGCAAAACAGGCAACACAACACTGAAAAAGTTCTAGGCAGGGAATTAATTTAAAGGCCTGATTTCACTATTTTTGCAAACAGGACACAGACTCCCACACATCCTCTTTTAAAAATCACTTCATCTTCAGAAAAGCTAGATTTCTCAACCAACGTTTGGTACATTTTTACAATAACACTCTAAAAAGCTCTGACATTGACAGATTCCAAAGAAAACGAGGCAATATCTAAAACTTAGAATACTACTCATGGAGCATATGGCTAGACGCTTTATTTAAAGGAAAGGACAAGGAATCCAGAAAGACTATAATTAGAAAAACTTCATGCACTGCTCACAAAAACAAGTAGCTTTCCTGGTACCTGAATGTTTAATATAATGGCCTCTGACATTTTGAAAAATGGCTATATTGTACCAAGTCAATAAAAGTGAAAAGGCATGGTCTGTGAGCAGAAAACTGTGTGATGTGACATGTTTCTGGTTGTTTCTAGATGGGGTAAGATGATGGGCGGCAAGTCCCTTTTTTGTTGCCATGACAACCATTTCCTTTCAGTTAAGCTCCATTCAGTCGCTCAGTCATCTCTGACTCTTTGAGACCCCATGAACCGCAGGTGCGTTCATGAGCTGGCATGCTGCAGTTCATGGCGTCGTAAAGAGTCAGACATGACTGACCGACTGAACTGAACTGAACTGAACTGAACTGAATTGTAGCACACCAGGCCTCCCTGTCCATCACCAACTCCCAGAGTCCACCCAAACCCATATCAATTGTGTTGGTGATGCTATCCAATCATTTCATCCTCTGTCATCCCCTTCTCCTCCTGCCCTCAATCTTTCCCAACATCAAGGTCTTTTCAAATGAGTCAGCTCTCCTCATCAGGTAGCCAAAGTATTGGAGTTTTAACTTCAACATCAGTCCTTCCAATGAATACCCAGGACTAGACTCCTTTAGGATGGACTGGGTGGATCTCCTTGTACTCCAAAAGGCTCTTAAGAGTCTTCTCCAACACCACAGTTCAAAAGCATCAATTCTTCAGCGTTCAGCTTTCTTCACAGTCCAACTTTCACATCCATACATAACCACTGGAAAAACCATAGCCTTGACTAGATGGACCTTTGTTGGCAAAGTAATGTCTCTGCTTTTGAATATGTTGCCTACATTGGTAATAACTTTCCTTCCAAGGAGTAAGAGTCTTTTAATTTCATGGCTGCAATCAACATCTGCAGTGATTTTAGAGACCCCCTAAAATAGTCTGACACTGTTTCACTGTTGCCCAATCTATTTCCCATAAAGTTGTAGAACCAGATGCCATGATCTTCGTTTTCTGAATGTTGAGCTTTAAGCCAACTTTTTTACTCTCTTCTTTCACTTTCATCAAGAGGCTTTGAGTTCCTCTTCACTTTCTGCCATAAGGGTGGTGTCATCTGCATACCTGAGGTTATTGATATTGCTCCCAGCAATCTTGATTCCAGCTTGTGCTTCTTCCAGCCCAGCATTTCTCATGATGTACTCTGCATAGAAGTTAAATAAGCAGGGTGACAATATACAGCCTTGAGGTACTCCTTTTCCTATTTGGAACCAGTCAGTTGTTCCATGTCCAGTTCTGACTGTTGCTTCCTGACCTGCATATAGATTTCTCCAGAGGCAAGTCAGGTGGTCTGGTATTCCCAACTCTTTCAGAATTTTCCGCAGTTTATTGTGATCCACACAGTCAAAGGCTTTGGCATAGTCAATAAAGCAGAAATAGATGTTTTTCTGGAACTCTCTTGCTTTTTCCATGATCCAGTGGATGTTGGCAATTTGATGTCTGGTTCCTCTGCCTTTTCTGAAACCAGCTTGAACATCTGGAAGTTTA
>SJYW01007441.1:46050-61686 GCA_006410735.1 Raphicerus campestris
ACCAGATGCCATGATCTTCGTTTTCTGAATGTTGAGCTTTAAGCCAACTTTTTTACTCTCTTCTTTCACTTTCATCAAGAGGCTTTGAGTTCCTCTTCACTTTCTGCCATAAGGGTGGTGTCATCTGCATACCTGAGGTTATTGATATTGCTCCCAGCAATCTTGATTCCAGCTTGTGCTTCTTCCAGCCCAGCATTTCTCATGATGTACTCTGCATAGAAGTTAAATAAGCAGGGTGACAATATACAGCCTTGAGGTACTCCTTTTCCTATTTGGAACCAGTCAGTTGTTCCATGTCCAGTTCTGACTGTTGCTTCCTGACCTGCATATAGATTTCTCCAGAGGCAAGTCAGGTGGTCTGGTATTCCCAACTCTTTCAGAATTTTCCGCAGTTTATTGTGATCCACACAGTCAAAGGCTTTGGCATAGTCAATAAAGCAGAAATAGATGTTTTTCTGGAACTCTCTTGCTTTTTCCATGATCCAGTGGATGTTGGCAATTTGATGTCTGGTTCCTCTGCCTTTTCTGAAACCAGCTTGAACATCTGGAAGTTTACGGTTCACGTATTACTGAAGCCTGGCTTGCAGAATTTTGAGCATTACTTTACTAGCGTGTGAGATGAGTGTGATTGTGCGGTAGTTTGAGCATTCTTTGGCATTGCCTTTCTTTAGGATTGGAATGAAAACTGACCTTTCCCAGTCCTGTGGCCACTGCTGATTTTTCCAAATTTGCTGGCATATTGAGTGCAGCACTTTCACAGCATCATCTTTCAGGATTGGAAATAGCTCCACTGGAATTCCATCACCTCCACTAGGTTTGTTCGTAGTGATGCTTTCTAAGGCCCACTTGACTTCACATTCCAGGATGTATGGCTCTAGGTGAGTGACCACACCATCGTGATTATCTGTGTCGTGAAGCTCTTTTTTGTATAGTTCTTCTGTGTATTATTGCCACCTCTTCTTAGTATCTTCTGCTTCTGTTGAGGTGAGGTGAGGTGAAGTCGCTCAGTTGTGTCCAACTCTTTGCGACCCCGTGGACTGTAACCTACTAGGCTTCTCTGTCCATGGGATTCTCCAGGCAAGAATACTGGAGTGGATTGCCATTTCCTTCTCCAGGGAATCTTCTTGACTCAGGGATCGAACTCGGGTTTCCTACATCAAAGGCAGGCGCTTTAACCTCTGAGCCACCAGGGAAGCCCCGAGCTTGTTAGGTCCCTATTATTTCTGTCCTTTATCGAGCCCATCTTTGCATTAAATATTCCCTTGTTATCTCTAATTTTCTTGAAGCTATCTCTAGTTTTTCCCATTCTGTTGTTTTCCTCTATTTCTTTGCATTGATCAACAAAAGTCCAAAATGCAGTACTTGGATGCAGTCTCAAAAATGACAGAATGATCTCTGTTCATTTCCAAGGCAAACCATTCAATATCACAGTAATCCAAGTCTATGCCCAACCAGTAATGCTGAAGAAGCTGAAGCTGAACGGTTCTATGAAGACCTACAAGACCTTTAGAACTAACACCCAAAAAAGATGTCCTTTTCATTATAGGGGACTGGAATGCAAAAGGAGGAAGTCAAGAAGCACCTAGAGTAACAGGCAAATTTGGCATTGAAATACAGAATGAATAGGGCAAAGACTAATAGAGTTTTGCCAAGGGAACACACTGGTCACAGCAAACACCCTCTTCCAACAACACTAGAGAAGACTCTACACATGGACATCACCAGATGGCCAACACTGAAATCAGACTGATTATACTCTTTGCAGCCAAAGATGGAGAAGCTCTATACAATCAACAAAAACAAGACCAGAAGCTGACTGTGGCTCAGATCATGAACTCCTTATTACCAAATTCAGACTGAAACTGAAGAAAGTAGGGAAAACCACTAGACCATTCAGGTATGACCTAAATCAAATTCCTTATGATTATACAGTGGAAGTGATAAGTAGATTTAAGGGATCAGATCTGATAGATAGAGTGCCCGATGAACTATGGATGGAGGTTCGTGACATTGTACAGGAGACAAGGATCAAGACCATCCCCATGGAAAAGAAATGCAAAAAAGCAAAATGGCTGTCTGGGGAGGCCTTACAAATAGCTGTGAAAAGAAGAGAAGTGAAAAGCAAAGGAGAAAAGGAAAGATATAAGCATCTGAATGCAGAGTTCCAAAGAATAGCAACTTCTCAATTATGTGAACAAAAAATTCTATATTTCTTGCTTACTCTAGTCCAGTTTGTGTTTCTATCCTTTTCCAATGAAAAATCATTTAAAATATGTTTGGTTGTGGTGGTGATGCTGGTGTATACCCTTTTGTTTTGATATCTTTCTATAGACTTTGTTTTTGAAATGACCACTACTGAATTCCTATGGGCAACAAAGTTTTTTGTCTGACAATAGAGTTTTTCCACAGAGACTCTCCAGAACTGGTGATTGACAATGGTCATAGGTACAGATTTTTGTTAAATTCTGATGTTCTCTGTATAACCCCATCTATAGTCAAAAACCGCGGTTGGGGAAGGAGGTAGGATTGGAGTGGTGCTCCAGTGAGGGAAGAGAAATCAGTGACCTTGTCAGCCATGAGAACTCAAAAAGGAATACAGAATCGTTATAAAGTCCCTGGCTTTCCACATGACCCTGGACTTCAAAGACCAGGGTATTAGAAGGGTCCGCAATTTCATATTTTCTCAGTCTTCCCATCTCTTAAGCCTCTCTCCTTAAAGCTACATGAGAATATATTTTATTTAGGGGCCAGCTGCTCTGCCCAAGGAAAATGGAAAACAAGCATGTCTCTGAGGATAACAAATGTGGTTGACCTTGGGTGGAAGGAGTGGCGCAGATAAAGGTCCTTGAATGAGGAACAAGGAACTGAAAAATATCACATGTCTTTGGGAAAGAGAGAATCATTGTAGAACAAGATAAGTGAGTGCTCTGAGCCTGTGTTGGGATGGAAAACACAACCCCCCTCAGCCCTTGGGCAGGAAGAGGAGGATAGTGGGCCTGAATGGTCCAGGGAAAAGCAGCTCAGAGAGAAGGGAGCGGGGATCAGGGATCTTTAGTAACCCATGTCTGCAGCGGCTTCTTGGACCTCAGTAACAAGGATGTGTCTTTACTTTCATTGGTTGGGAAACTGATGTGAGAGGCTGAAAAATTCCTAACAGAGCTAAGACTATGTGCCAGGTACCATTCTAAGTGTGTTTCATCTGGTAACACATGTAATTCTGTCAAAGAAAATGCAGTAAGGTAAAGTGGCAAAAACAAGATTGACTCAGAATTATGGCAACAGAGGTAAAGAGACCTCTGTGTGGAACAGGGCCCAAGTCTGAAATCAACAAGGACCAGTTGGGGGACTCCTAGCCAGGAGAAAGGTTGTGGTTGGGGGCTGGAAAATCAAGAGGAAACACTGGGGATTCTGCCTAAAACAACCTCACAGGATTCTTGCTGAAAGTGGAGCAGAGTGATCAGACATCACCTGGGGGATGGGGATAGATGAGGAATTTGATCAGACATCCTTGGTGATCAGATGCTGAGGGTGGGGGATGCTGGTTCAGCTGACTTAGCCATTTTTGCTAAGACTAAGCCATTTTGACTTGGCCATGCCAAGAAGAGGACGGGAGCCCCAAAACTAAGTTCTCCTTGGGAAGAGAGTTTAGAGGAGCTGATTAAAGGTTGGTCAAGGAGAGAGCCTTTGTCAACCTTTAAAACAGCTCTACGAAATAGATAATGTTATTCCCTTTTACAGATGAGAACACTGGGGTGTAGAGAGTCTGGCCAACCGTAGATTCAGTTCTCTGTGCTTAGGCAGCGTACTTCACTGAGGGCACGGTGTGAATATATTAACCTGCTATAGATCTAACTACTTTTTGCCAATCAGCAGTCACACAATTTCTAACTTGAACCTCAATTTTAGCTCCTTGGAGAATGACTACCTCCCTCTTCGAGGTAATGCTCCAAGGCCTCCCAAAATGAAATTCACATCTTTTCAAGTAAAGGGGATCCAGACAGGCCACCCTGAAACATTCCACTTTGGCCTAAGAATCATTTTGAACTGAAGACGTTTGTGCTCCTGAAATCCCTCAAAGGTAGAATCTCCTGAAAGAATTCAGTTGTCCTAATTGCCCTCTCTAGGAGCCACTTGAGTCTTCTCCTGAGGGGAGAAGTCAGTGCCCCACCCAGACAGACTGTCACAGGACTGTCCTGTCTTGCATCTAACCTTTTAAGGACTCATCGAGCTTTCCAAAGCATCATTTTCTTCTCTATAGTGATTCTCATTCTGTTTCCCCTACTAGGGAACATAGATCTCAAATTCTATCTACTCCTCTGTGCTAGTTGTTATTGTTTAATTGCTCAGTAAGACCCTATGGACTGTAGCCTGCCAGCCTCCTCTGTTCATGGGATACTCCAAGCAATAATACTGGAGTGGGTTGCCATGCCTTCTCCAGGGCATCTCCCCAACCCAGGAATCAAACTCTTGTCTCTTGTGTCTCCTGCATTAGCAGATGGGTTCTTTACCACTGAGCCACCAGGGAAGCCCCCTGAGCTACTTACCTTTCTCCCACGTGTATGTGCAGTGTGCATGCTAGCACATTTCTATTGGATTGATCCTTGGGTTTTTTAAAATTAATTTATTTTCTATTGAAGGATAATTGCTTTACAGAATTTTGCTGTTTTCTGCCAAACCTCAACATGAATCAGCCATAGGTATACATATGTCCCCTCCCTTTCAAACTTCCCTCCCATTCCCCTCCCCAATCCACCCTTCTAGGTTGATACAGAGCCCCTGTTTGAATTTCTTGAGCCATACAGCAAATTCCTGTTGGGTATCTATTTTATATATAGTAATGTAAGTTTCCACATTACTCTTTCCATACATCTCACCCTCTCCTCCCCTCTCCCCAAGTCCATAAGTCTATTCTCTATGTCTGTTTCTCCACTGCTGCCCTGTAAGTAAATTCTTCAGTACCATTTTTCTAGATTCCATATATATGTGTTGGAATATGGTGTTTATCTTTCTCTTTCTGACTCATTTCACTCTATATAATAGCTCCTAGGTTCTTCCACTTCATTAGAACTGACTCAAACGTGTTCCTTTTTATGACTGAGTAATATTCCATTGTGTATATATACCAGAACTTCTTTATCCATTCATCTGTTGATGGACATCTCAGTTGCTTCCATGTTCTAGATACTGTAAATTGTGCTGCAGCGAACAATGGGATACATGTATCTCTTTCAATTTTGGTTTCCTCAGGGTATATGCCTAGGAGTGGAATTGCTGGGTCATATGGTGGTTTTATTCCTAGTTTTTTAAGGAATCTCCATACTGTCTTCCATAATGGCTGTATCAATTTACATTCCCACCAACAGTGCAAGAGAGTTCCCTTTTCTCCACACCCTCTCCAGCATTTATTGTTTGTAGACTTTTTGATGATGGCCATTCTGACCAGTGTGAGGTGATATCTTACTGTAGTTTTGATTAAAAATATGGAATGCTTCACAAATTTGTGTGCCATCCTTGCGCAGGGACGATGCTAATACTCTCTGTATCGTTCCAATTTTAGTATATGTGCTGCTGAAGAGAGCACTGACTGATCCTTGTTAATCGGTCTTTTGTTGGTCTCATTTACAGGGCCCCAGTTGAAAATGCCTAAGATGGGTAGAGGGGAAAGATTTTTTTATTCCCCTACACAATTCAGACCATCTTAAATATACCCTCCCTGTTTGGTGAAAGTCCATCCAGTCTTTTTTGCTTTTGTGAAGCAAGAGGTAATTAAAAACTGGTTCCATTTATCCAGAAGACAGACTTCATGATGTGGTCACATTTTCTGATGTCTCTACTCAGAGGTCTGGATCCTAAAGGGTTGGGAGGAAGGGTTATACTGGATAGCATGAAGTTTCTTTGTGGGTTGTTTGGGTTTTGTTTGTTTGTTTGTTTTTAAATCTAGAGAGTTCACTTGGAGAAGGAAATGGCAACCCTCTCCAGTATTCTTGCCTCAGAAATCCCATGGACAGAGGAACCCAGAAGGCTATAGTCCATTGGGTCAGACACGACTTAGCAGCTAAGTAACAGAGAGCTCACAAAAATAGGGGGAGGAGCAAGATCAGGTTCTAGAAAGAAATATCTGGTTAAAGATTGTGAGTCTAAGTCACAAAGATGGTTAAAGATTGTTAGGCAATAAAATTCATGACTAAGTTATTTGGGGTAAATGTTAACTTCATAGGGCCATTAATCAGATAAAACCAACAATTAACAAAGACATCAAACAACGAAATTCCACTTCTATAGACAAGTTGCTCAAGCCTGTTGCCTGTTATCTGCACAGTGGAACTTGGCCTTGTCTCAATTTTCGGGCAACTTTTATCTTCTCAACAAATAATGCTCTTTACATCCCCAGCTACTTCTCACACCCTAATTTCTTGGGTAAAGAAGTCCATTGTGAAAATTAAGGCCTGTTGAACACGTGAAACATAAAATCTTTCCTACCACACAACTCAATTTACCGTATTTCTTGACTCTTACTACAACACAGGTATAAACAGCATATGACAAAATTTGAATCATAATATGCTTGCCCTTCTAGCCTCTTTCTTGGTCTATTTTGAATGGTTTTCTTGTTATTGCATCAGACATAATGGCGATATCTGTTACGACCCTCTAAGTAGCAAGCAGTAGACATCCATGTTCACTGTCTTGAACAATAAGAAAGACATGCATGCTAAATGCCATCATTCATGTCCGACTCTTTGTGACCCTATGGGCTATAGTCTGCCAAGGCTCTTCTGTCCTGGAATGCTTCCAGGCAACAATACTGGAGTGGGCTGCCATACCCTTCTCCTTAGGATCTTCCTGACCCAGGAATCAAACCTGCAGCTCTTATGTCTCCTGCATTGGCAGGTGGGTTCTTTGCCACTAATGCCACCTGGGAAGCTCACTCAGTCGTGTCCGACTCTTTGCGAAACCATGGACTGTAGCCTACCAGGCTCCTCTCTCCATGGGATTCTCCAGGCAAGAGTACTGGAGTGAGTTGCCATTTCCTTCTCCAGGGGATCTTCCCAACCCAGGGATCAAACCTCTCCCGCATTCCAGGCAGATGCTTTAACCTCTGAGCCACCAGGAGACCAACTGTAATAAGGATATATTATCCCACAAAATTAATAAGCCCAGCAACAGACAGTATTTAGCTGAGACTGATACAGCAGGTCAGCCATGTCACCAAAGACCTGGTTTCTCTTGATTTTTCTTCAGCTTCCCTAAAACTGGCTTTGAAGTAAGACTAAGAAGGGGTTCAGAACATGGCACCCCCAAACACGTCACTTTGACATATTGATCAACTTAAGCTACTGACATCTGAGAAACAGCAGATGCAGGAATGTCTCCGTGACCACTGCTTTCTCTTTTTAAAATATGTATTATTTATTTATTTGTTTGTACTGGGTCTTAGTTGTGATCTAGCTCCCTGACCAAGGATCCAACCTGGGCCCCCTCCATTGGGAGGAGGAGGAGTCTTAGCCACTGCACTACCAGGACAATCCCTACAAACATTCTTAAGTCAGTCATGACTCCTGAGAAATAAAACAGTTTTTGCTGGTTGCCTGAAGTTGATCAGGTACCACCCTCAAGTCTGTAGGTGGGATCTCAACCATACCTCAACTGTTTGGCTAGTTTTATGTAAGAAAATTCAGTGGACTGATGCCAATAGGAAGGAAATGGGTGATTGGCAACAAGCAATAAGATTCAATTACAATAGCTTAACTTTTAATTGTGAACACTATACCTCTACCTTCTAAAATACATTGAGACAAAAGATTTAAATATTGGTGGGAAGCTTTCTGGGCTTCCCAGATGACGCTAGTGGTAAAGAACCTGCCTGCCTATGTAGGAGGAATAAGAGAGCCGGTTTGATCCCTGGGTCAGGAAGATTCCCTGGAGGGAGGGCCTGGAAACCCACTACAGTTTTCTTGCCTGGAGAATCTCATGGACAGAGGAGTCTGGCAGGCTACAGTTGATAGGGTTGCAAAGAGCCAGACACTACTAAAGTAACTTACCATGCATACAAAGAAAACTTTGTAAAAGTGCATCTGTTTAAAAACAGTATGGAAGTTCTTCAAAAAATAAAAAAAAAACTAAAAATAGAACTACCATACAATCCAGAAATTCCACTCCTCAGTATATATCCAAAGAAGATGAAAATGCTATTTCAAAAAGATACATATACCCCAATGTTAATAGCAGCATTATTTACAATAGCCATGACATGGAAGCAACCATCAAGAGATGAACGGATAAAGAAGATGTGATGTGTGTATATACCCTAAAATAGAATGAAATTCTGCCACTTGCAACAATGTGGATAGACCTATAGAGTATTATGCTTAATGAAATAAGTCAGAGAAAAACAAATACTCTGTGTTATCACTTATATGTGGAATCTAAAAAATAAGACACACTAATATATATAACAAAAGAGAAACAGATTCACATATAGAAAACTAACAGTTATCAGTGGGGAACGGGAATGGGGAGGGGCAATACAGGGAGTGGTATGGGATTAAGAGATACAAACTATTATGTTAAAAGTAGATAAGCAACAAGGATATATTGCACAGCACAGGGAAATATAACCATTATTTTATAATAACTTTAAATAGAGTTTAATCTAAAAATACTGAATCACTATGTTGTACACCTGTAACTAATAAAATATTGTAAATAAACTGTACTTCAATAAAGTATATGGGCTGACAGTATACACACCAGGCCTGGAACAGTGTTTATTGGAGGAAATAATAGAGAAGGGGCAGTGGAGTTGTTTGACCCCACTCCCCTCCAATGCCCATTTTCATAAGGGGCAGAAAACAGACTTTTTAGAGTCAGATAAGGGTTCAGGAGATGAACTCCTGGCTTACTAGCTCTGTGGCTGAGGATGTACCAGCCTCCCTTTAATGTGACCTTGGTCTGTGGTCCAAGTCTTAAAAATACAGTCATTTAGTATGACAGACCACCTTGGCCTTGTTCTACCACATCAGGATGCTGCCAGAAAGGTTATTCTTTTCACTTTCGGCTTTAACCAGTTTCTGTAACCTAAACAGACTCTTTCCATAGGAAGCTAACTTCGTCTTTAGGAGGCCAGTCTGCAGGGAAGCAGCATCTGGACAAGTTAATCCTTGCCTTTCCGTCCATCCCTTGATTTCAAAAGATAGTTTCTGTGTGTCCTATTCCTCTTTACCACCTGACTTGTACCTGTACCCGTTGAACCCATAAGGTTGTAAGTCTCTGGCTTTGCNCCTTGCCTTTCCATCCATCCCTTGATTTCAAAAGATAGTTTCTGTGTGTCCTATTCCTCTTTACCACCTGACTTGTACCTGTACCCGTTGAACCCATAAGGTTGTAAGTCTCTGGCTTTGCTGTAGTAGATACTGAAGGATGGTTAAAACATGAGCAGCCAAAGAATTAACACCTGAGGGACTTCCCTGCCTGTCCAATGGCTAAGACTCTGTTCTTCTGAAACCCATATGGATGAAATGAGGTCAGGGTGTGTGTATTGTACCCAAGCTCATGGCCCCTACAAGGGAGAGGAATTTCCTCACTGAGCTGGGCAGTTAGCAGCGACCACTCAAGGCTTGTGATGAGGAAGGAGCATTTTATTGAAAAGAAAACAGAAAGACTTCTGACATAAACATCAGAAGGGGGTAACAGAGAATACCCCCATCGTTATCTTGAACAGAGCATTATATTCTTTTCAAAAGAATATCTCAAGGTTGTAAAAGTTTTACCAGACCCTTTCACAAGGCATACATCCCGAGGTAACATCAGTACAAGATTAGCCAGCAGGAACAAGTTCCTACTAAGAAGGAAAAACATGCTTTCAAACAAGATATACTGTTGCTATATAATCATTAACACACAGGGCCTACCTGTGACTGGTAACACAAAGAAAGTATATACCTCCCTAAGAGCCTTGGACTACTTATCAACCTGCCTGATGTTAACTATATCACTTCTAATTCAGGGGGCCCATGTTCAATCACTGTTCAGGGAACTAGATTCCACATTGCCACAACTAAAGATCTCACATGCCACCACGAAGAACCAGTGCAGCCAAATAAATAAGTATTTTAAAAACAGAAGAAGTATTTAAAGTCCTCCCAAATACCAGGGACTAAGGGATCCCAGAGCAGATAAGACAAGAGGTTCCAGGCTGCTGGTCAGAGCACTTTAGTCAGCCATTCTACCTGTTTCTATATATAGGAATCTGATTGTTCTACCTTGCTACCAGTGTGATTCTAAGCACAACACAGTTTGGTCAGGGTATAATCCACACCTTATCTAGTTTGCCAAGATGCTGAAACTTGAGCCACTTCACTTGCTTATCTAGTCTAGCAGCAACAGATCCCATATGGATGTCACCAGTTCATGAACTCCTCAAACTCAGAAATGAAACCTCATGTGAAGCTGAAGTTTCATGTATTGGACTAGCCAAAAAGTCCATTCATCTTTTTCTGTAAGATGGAATACCCTACAGTATTTGGCCAACCTAATACTTTGTACAGCAACCACTTCCATGCCCAAGGATGGTTGCGGATCCTAGGAGGGAGTCCTGGAAAATATGGATGGCTACCCCAGAGTGAAGACCATATTCACTAAGGGCAAACTGGAGACGACTATCTGTCTAGACAGTTAGAAAAGTCCAAGGTCACATAGTTCATTCCAGGAAGTCATAGTCATTCATGGTCACTGTCAGAGGTGTTTCTACTGGAGGGCATAAGCTTTGAGTAGTTAAATAAGACTGAATCTGTAGCTATGACTGAGGAGTGTGCATAGCCTGGAGAGGAGACAAGGTGCTTTGTAAGCCCAGAAACCTGAGTCCTTTCTTAGTGCTTTCACGGGCAGGCATTAGGTCGGGTAACATGACAGAGGATGCCAAGGCACAAAGAGGGCTGGGAGCAGACCTGGCATGTGATACTCTCCCCTCCACATTTGAGTCTAGACTAATCCTCCTCATCTCCAGCCCCACCTTAGAGACTATCAGGGAGGAAGAAGAAGTTTTCCTCTACCCTTCCTGGTTCTTCTAGCTGGTCTAAGACTTAAAATGACATGAGACGTGGTACTCCCCTGGAAGTCCAGTGGTTAATACCTCAAGCTCCCAGATATTAGTGTATGTAAAATAACAGCCAAGAGGAATTTTGCTGTATGACTCAGGGAACTCAAACAGGGGCTCTATGACAACCTAGAGGTGTGCGATGGGGAGGGAGGTGGGAGGGAGTTCACATATGTATACCTATGACGGATTCATGTTGATATTTGGCAGAAAACAACAAAATTCTATAAAGCAATTACCCTTCAACTTAAAAAGAAATTAATTTTTTTAAAAAGACCCCAAGCTCTCAGTGCAGCAGGCCCAGATTCAATCCCTGATCAGGGAACTAAGATCCCACAGGTCACGTGGAATGGCCAAAAAAAATGTGCGTGTGAGTTGTTTAGCTGTGTCTGACTCTTTGCTACCCCATGGACTGTAGCTGGCTAGTCTCCTGTGTCCATGGAATTCTCCTGGCAAGAATATTGGAGTGGGTTGCCATTCCCTTCTCCAGGGGAATCTTCCTAACCCAGGGATCAAACTCACATCTCCTGCATTGCAGGCAGATTCTTCACCATCTGAGCCACCAGGAAAGTTCCCCCCACCCCAGCCCGAAAAAAAGAATAAATAAAAATTAAAAGACATCAATTTTTCAGCATTGGGAGATCGTGTACACCTGTGGCTGATTCATGTTAATGTATGGCAAAACCAATACAGTATTGTAACGTAGAATAAAGTAAAAATAAAATTTAAAAATATATATATTAAAAGTGAAATGAGATAGATTAACAGAAGAAAAACAAATAAAAGTTCAATAACATGCATACCTGGGAAAGACCCAGGAAAACTGTGCAACTCACCAAAATGGTTAAAAAATCTTAAATGCAAAAGAGAGTAAAGATAAAAGAGAATTTTAGAAGTAGTGGTTTGGGACTTCAAGAGTGAGGAAAGCAATTGACATTGAGATGGAAAAGCAAATGTTTGCTAAACAAATGTCTACAGAGCCTTGCAGTTCATGAGACAGAGAATGGACTCTGCTTTCTAAGAGTTTCACCCACCATTCCTACTCCATATTCTTCTCAGTTATCTCTGGTGACAGCTCCACTCTGGGAATAGGCTTTCTACCTAAATTCTTTCAAGCAGTTAGGGAAAAGGTCAAAGTTTCTTCTTGAGTCTTTGGGTGGGTCTTGAATGTTTTCAGTTCTAAATAATCTGTAGGGACTTCTCTGGTGGTCCAATGGTTAAGAATCCGCCTGCTGATGTAGGCTTCAGATTTAATCCCTGGCCCAGGAAGATTCCCCCATGCCTCAGAGCAACTAAGTCCGTGTGCCACAACCACTGAGCCTGAGCTCTACAGCCCATGCTCTGCAACAAGAGAAACCACACAGTGAGGAGCCCACGCAGCACAATTAGAGATAACCCACTGCACAATGGAGACCCAGCACGGCCAAAGATGAATAAAGTTTAAAAACAAAACAAAAACACATAATTTGCATGTCAAAGAGACATTCTGGGGTGCTGAGTTGCGCTCGCCTACAAGTTTTGCTCTGCTCTCAAAGCAATCTAGGGAGCCTTTTCTCCAGCTTTAGATCAGGTTGTATTTTCACAAACACCAGAGGAAGTGCTCAGCTTGTGTTTGAAAGAATGTCAAACAGAAATAACTGCTCTTACTAAGAATCACATTCAGGCCAATAAGATAGATAATCATCCAATGATAAGCATCACTTCCAAAGTGAGGCCTGGGCATTACAGCAGATTCCTGTCCCCTATGCATGCTCAGGAGGGACACAAAGGCCACTGAGGGCAAAATCGAGGGCCACAGGGACAGTGCTTTTCTTCTGGCAGCCGGCGCACTCGCTCTCCTAAGCATTATTCATTTAAATTGAATATCTACTATGTGACTTCACCTGACAGTCTGTTTTTTTGTGTGTAATTAGCTGATGTTGCAGTTTGTCTATAAATTCAAGGAGAAATTAAGCAATTCCTGTCAACCAAAGGCTCTTCTACACCAATATGAAAATACAGTTTAATACGAAGTAAGCATGATAGTATTGATAGTATTTACGTGAAAGCCAGGCAGCACAAAGGTGACTGCAAAGTCTGAACAGAGTCTGACATCAATGTATATAGAAAATTATAGGCAAGAATAATTAAAACCACCTTCATTTCTGAGATAGATTGTCTCTATATACGTTCAAAGCTAGCCCAGAGGGTAAATGTGTTTACAGCTTAAAGGATCAGAAAGCAGATTTGTATTGCAAAATCAAAAGGTTAGCCCTCCTATGGGGCCTATTCCGCTTCCTAGAAACATCCCAAGGTGAGGGAGAGGAGGTGTCAGGGTGGAAAAAGTTTTCCTAGACCTTCTTAGAGACTCTAGGTCTAAAAATTGAACCCACAGAAACAGGAGAAGAGCATACAAACTTATTTAATATAAGTTTTATGTGACACTGAGGCTTCATAAGGAAATAAAGACCTAAAGAGACTTATACTAGGTTTGATGAAGGTGTGAAGGAAGAAACAGACAGAACAGACTGCATCTTGAAAGCAGGACTCCATCTTGGGCCAGACTTTGGACTTTGAGCTATACTCGCAGTATCTATGGAAACGATATATAAACTGGAAAACCAGGCTCCCAGAAGGAAGAGCCCCAGGGCTTGTACCTGGACTCTCCTTCACCTAAAAGAATACCCTAATTATCTGTGTAACCGAATAGAATCATACATTCTATTATGCTTATTGGGGTATGACCACAGGCCTATTGATAATTGTCCACTGTTAACTACCTAGGCTTAAGGCATACAATCACAGGTTAACTTTGATTGTATCTTTCTTTTCCTTTGTTCAGACTAGTTTCAGGGAATTTAGGGAGGTGGGTTTGGGCTTGTATACTTAGGGTATATAAGGTTTTCACAAAAACTGGTCAGGGTCCTTGGCTAAAAGGAGACCCTGACTTGGGCCCGCCGGTGTAATAAACTGCACTCCACTATCTGCATTGTCCTTCTGAGTGAGTTTGTCTCCCGGAATGTGCGGCTACAACAGGTGGACAGTCGTTGAGGACAAGTTAAGGAGTTGTTGTTTAGTCGCTTAAGTCGTGTTCGACTCTTTTGTGACCCCGTGAACTGTATCACCCAAGGCTTCTCTGTCCATGGGATTTCCCAGGCAAGGATTGTAGGGTAAGGGAACTAGAGAAAGCGAGGTTTGGAGAAAGAATGAGACCGGCACTTCACAAGAACAGATCACCTTTAATGAGGCGAGAAGGGGCAGCAGTCAGATTAGTGAGCTGCTGCACTAACCCAAGAAAAGAGCAAGGCTCTATAGGCATATATGTGGAAATCCACTGTCTGAAGGGGGCCTATTCTTCTCCAAGGTGGTTCAGAGTAGTTATCTCTTAAACGGCTGGGGCAAGGAATTCTGGAGATCGGCCAGAGGCTGGGACCGGCTNCATATATGTGGAAATCCACTGTCTGAAGGGGGCCTATTCTTCTCCAAGGTGGTTCAGAGTAGTTATCTCTTAAACGGCTGGGGCAAGGAATTCTGGAGATCGGCCAGAGGCTGGGACCGGCTGGGAGCTGGGTGTTATCAATCTTACTGTCCATTTTTTTCTTGGGGTGAGAGAGTTCTTTGTTTTGCATAGAATGGTGGGGAGGAGCTGGAGGGGAGTTTTAACTCCAGGCTATTTTGAGCTGTAAAGCTTTCCTTCAAGGATACTGGAGTGGGTTGCCCTTTCCTTCTCCAGGGGATCTTCCTGACTGATGGGCTGAACCTGAGGCTCCTGTGTGGCAGGTGGATTCTTTACTTCTAGCCACCTGGGAAGCCCTAGTCATGGAGTGTGAGGTCTAACTGAAGTAAATTGGGGGAAACTTAGCAAGACTGGTTGGTTAGGATTCTTCTTGGTGTCCCTCTGTCTTCAGAGACAAGAATGCTCCTTTCCTAGGTATAGGGAGGGCACTTCTCACCTGAGGATTTTATGGCCTATTTCTGGAAAAGAAGGTGGAGGAGGGGAGGAGAAGGTCTGAGCAATTTCGCTTCTTCTACTGTTTACTCAAACTCTTTCAGCTTAAAATATTCAATATGTCAAGGTACCATTGTTAGACCTCGCGGCCTTTTCTCAGGATCTGTCGCTCCAAAGACCACAGTGACTCGAATTCGATGCAATAGGCAAGAGGATTTATTAGGCCGGCGCGCCGGGGTTCAGTCTCCTCGGGAGGAGTGAACCCCCCACACANGATCATGGGCCCTATTTTTCACTTCTGTCCAATGGTCTATCATCAGAGACAAAGGGGTCGTTACAGTCTGTCCCATCGTTGGTTTGTCACAGAAAAGACAAGTACAGAGAAAGACAAACAGAAGTTACTGAGGTGGCAGAAGGATTAGACAAAAGCAGCTGCCGCAAGTTTCGCCCCCGGCAAGCCTTCTAGACAGACGAGCTTCTCAGCTCCACGGACAGGCTATACCGGAGACTCTACTTGACTCAGATGGAGGGGAGTCGTCACGACCCCTCTCCCAGATTGGCGTCCCAGGCGTCCCCAAGGCTCGCCGCAGATCTGTTATGGTGAAGGGGGGGG
>SJYW01007441.1:73892-89125 GCA_006410735.1 Raphicerus campestris
GATGGCTGGATGGCATCACTGACTCTGAGTGAACTCTGGGAGATGGTGATGGACAGGGAGGCCTGGCGTGCTGCAATTCATGGGTTCGCAAAGAGTCAGACACGACTGAGCAACTGAACTGAACTGAACTGATAGTCCATGGGGTTGCAAAGAGTCGTACACGACTGAGCAACACTCACTTTCATACTAAATATATATGTGAATTATATAGATATATACATATATGACAAAGGAAATGGCACACTACTCCAGTACTCTTGCCTGGAAAATCCCATGGACGGAGGAGCCTGGTAGGCTGCAGTCTATGGGGTCCCTAAGAGTCGGACAGGACTGAGCGACTTCACTTTCACTTTTCATTTTCATGCACTGGAGAAGGAAATAGCAACCTACTCCAGTATTCTTGCCTGGTGAATCCCAGGGACAGGGGAGCCTGGTGGGCTGCCGTCTATGGAGTCGCACAGAGTCGGCTACGAGTGAAGCGATTTAGCAGCAGCAGCAGCAGCATGTGTATATATATATATATTTATGTATATATATATATATATATATATACATACACACACATATATATATACACATACATGCTAAGTCACTTCAGTCTTGTCCAACTCTTTGCCACACTTTCGTCTGAGTTTCAAAGGACTGTTTAACAAAATAGGCCACTCGTTATATACAAATAAATGATGCCAATATTTATTAAATAATTATCTATTTTACATTCAATACACTAATATTAAAAGAAAAGAGAAATAGAAACAGCAGAAGATACATCACCAAATTGAGTTTTGACTGACATCCAGATTAAAACAGTGCTGGGAAGTCACGTGTCACAGCACATCTGGAGTCCCAGTTTGGAAGTTTCCAGGCAGCGCAACTGCTCTGTAGGTGAGACTTCAAGCATTGTATTCTGGGTTCCTGTTTATAATCCCAGGACACAAACTGATATCATCATTAATCTGTGAGTAAACAGCAGCTCTGGTTTCTCGTTAATGTTGTTTGTTTTGTCTCCTAAAACCTGGACTGTTGTTAAGCCTGGGGCTTGGTTGGCCAGCGCCCATCCAGGGGCTCAGGAATCTCAAGATTAATCCCCCATCTTATCTATGGGCTTCAGGTCTTGCACTCACAGCAGGCAGGCACTCACAGTCAGGGCAGTGTCCAGGCAGATTGGAAGCAAGGTCAGAGGTCTGTTCTGTTTCGTCTCTGAAGCCTAAACAAGACTATTTAATTTCCCTAACAGTGACTCTATGGACTGTAGCCCTCTGTCCATGGGATTCTCCAGGCAAGAATACTGGAGTGGGTTGCCAAGCCCTCCTTTAGAGGATCTTCCAGACCCAGGGATCAAACTCACATCTCTTGTGGCTCCTGCACTGCAGGCAGCTTCTTTACTGCTGAGCCACTGGGGAAGCCCCATGTGTGTGTGTGTGTGTGTGTGTGTGTAATACTGCCAAGCTATTTCCCAAAGTGGTTGTACTATTTTACATTTCCACCAGCCAAATATAAGAATCTAGTTGCTAGACATCCTCATCAACACTTGGTATTGTGCAACTTTTTTTAAAATTGGGAGTATAGTGATTGACAGTATTTCAGGTGTACAGCAAAGTACTTCAGTTATACCTACATGTATATATTCTTTTTCACACATTTTTCCATTATAGATCACTATAAGATACTGAATATAGTTCCTTTTGCTATACAGTAGGTCCTTGCTGTTTTGTGTATCCTTTAAATTTTGGACATTCTACATATTGAGTGACTAAGAGAACAAGAAATATCATGTGACATCCCCTACATGTGAAATCTAAAAAGAAATGATACAAATAAACTTACTTACAAAACGGAAAGAGACTCACAGACTTAGAGAATGAACCTATGGCTGCCAAGGGAAATGGATAGTTTGGAATTGACAGGTACACACTGCTATATTCAAAATGGATAACCAACAAGGACCTACTGTATAGCAAATAAATAAATAAATAAAATTTATAAATCAACATACACTTTCATAAAATGAGAAATGTATGCTTAACATCATATATCACTCAAGGCCTTGAAAATAAAAACTATAATACCAAAAAAAATTTTTTTCAACATTCTTGAGAGTGTATAATGATATCAGAGTTCTGTGTTGCATTTCCCTGATGACCAACTATGTTGAAACTTTTTCATGTGTTTAAGGATCATTCTGAGACAGGCTGAACCTGGGACCTGGGACTCTGCTGCAATACTTATACCTGGATAAATATTTCCTTGAGCAACAAAATACCTACAAACCATAAGGGACTCAAAATAACTGAATGCATGCTCGGTTGTAGTAAATTACGGAAAAGATACAAAGAGACCAAAGAAGTCCAACTGCCACTTCTGAAGAGCCAGGAGCATAAACAGGATACTAAGCATGACCTCAGGAGTACATCAAGACTTTTATTGTCACCCTGCTTATTTAACTTATATGCAGAGTACATCATGAGAAATGCTGGGCTGGAGGAAGCACAAGCTGGAATCAAGATTGCTGGGAGAAATATCAATAACCTCAGATATGCAGACGACACCACCCTTATGGCATAAAGTGAAGAAAAACTAAAGAGCCTCTTGATGAAAGTGAAAGAAGAGAGTGAAAAAGTTGGCTTAAAGCTCAACATTCAGAACACTAAGATCATGGCATTTGGTCCCATCACTTCATGGGAAATAGATGGGGAAACAGTGGAAACTGTGGCTGACTTTATTTTTCTGGGCTCAAAAATCACTGCAGATGGTGATTGCAGCCATGAAATTAAAAGACGCTTGCTCCTTGGAAGGAAAGTTATGACCAAATTAGAAAGCATATTCAAAAGCAGAGACATTACTTTGCCAACCAAGGTCCGTCTAGTCAAGGCTATGGTTTTTCCAGTAGTCATGTATGGATTAGAAAGTTGGACTATAAAGAAAGCTGAATGCCAAAGAATTGATGCTTTTGAACTGTGGTGTTGGAGAAGACTCTTGAGAGTCCCTTGGACTGCAAGGAGATCCAACCAGTCCATCCTAAAGGAGATCAGTCCTGAGTGTTCATTGGAGGGACTGATATTGAAGCTGAAAGTCCAATATTTTGGCCACCTGATGCAAAGAGTTGACTCATTTGAAAAGACCCTAATGCTGGGAAAGACTGAGGGCAGGAGGAGAAGGGGACGACAGAGGATGAGATGTTTGGATGGCATCACTGACACAATGGACATGGGTTTGGGTGGAATCTGGGAGTTGATGATGGACAAGGAGGCCTTGCATACTGTGGTTCATGGGGTCACAAAGAGTCGGACACAAGTGAACGACTGAACTGAACTGAAGCATAACCTCTGTACATAGCACAGAGTGGGTGGGAAAGCCACCTAAGCCATCCCTCTGAACTGACCCCTGGACTCGCCCCTACCCTTACCCCATATAAAGAACCATCTCATCCCATCTTAGGGAGGGAGCAAGGGAATCTGTTACTTGTTTACACTCCCTCCTGCTGCCACAGGAGCCACAATAAAGCCTTGCCTCAATTTTTTGTCTGGCCTTTTATCAATTTCTATTGATTAAGGAAAGCCAGGAACCCTGGTTGATAACAACTCCAAGGTGAAACAATAAATGAACTTAAACCCAAAGGCAAAAAATGAGCAAAAAAGAAAACACAAGCTTCTAACTTGTACCCTGAAACCTCTAACCAATGGGTTTAAAGACCACTTGCCTCTAATATTTAACTTCATTCACTTCCTAAAGTTCAGATATGGTGAACCTCTTCCTGGTTCTCCCATTTTTAGAAAGGTCTGTGCAGTTTCCACCATTCAGATAACACTGTGGCATAGCTACAGTCCTGCACCACAGTTCCTCAGCAAAATGGAACCAGATGTAGAGTGAACAATCCCCTTGTTCTTGTGTAGACCAAGACTTGAAAGCAACCTATAGAGTTTGTCCCACTGATGTGGACATTGTAAAAATATTTCACTTATCATAGTTCAGAAACTGATATTTTTTAAAGATAATTTAAGTGCTGAGATTTGTTTTATGTGCATCTTGCATTTAATTGGCTGAAGATACAACTGAATTCTTAAGAAAAAATATCAAATGCCTTCAAGAAGTGGGCTTTGATTGGATTGATAGAAGAGAGGATACTTATGTTACAGTTACAAAAAGAGGAGTGACTTGTTAAGGAAATTAAAATGGAACAAGTCTTGTACAGGCTTCAGAAGTAAGAGAGTATCAGGCCTCTGACCTGTTTCTGACCTGCCTGAACACTGCCTAGATTCTGTGCCTGCCCACAAGCATAGCAAGTCGTGTGGCACTTTAGATAAGAAGGGGAGCAAAAGGGGGAAGGGATTGTTATGGAGTTTGGGATGGACATGTACATACTGTATAGCATGTGGAAATCTGCTCAATGTTATGTGGCAGCCTGGATGAGAGGAGACTTTTGGGGAAGAATGGATACATGTGTATGTATGGCTGAGTCCCCTCACTGTTCATCTGAAACTATCAGACATTGTTAATCAGCTATATCCAATACAAAAAAAATTTTTTAAGTTGGGGGTTGAGGGTCTTCGAATTTTTGAATTCCTGGAAGTCTGGTCAACCCTCTGGGGTCTAATGAAATCCTATGACTCACAAGAAACAAACAGCATTGTAATAAATTAAAGTAAAATCAGAGCTGCATTTTTGCAGACAAACTAATGATGATATCAGTTTGTGGCCTGGGATGATAAGCAGGAGCCCCTGAAACTGCAGTTTGCAGTCTCACCCATGAAGTGGACACACGGCCTGGGAACATTTCCCAAGTGGGACTCCAGATTGCTGTTAACAAGTGAATTCCCAGCACTGTTTAATTCTGGATGTTGGTCAGCTCAAATTGGTGTTGTATGTGCTGTTATTTTTCTCTATTGTTTATATTTCATTTCTTTTAATGACTGTATATTGAAATTAGGTCAAATAATCTTCTATTAAATATTGAAATTGTTCTATTAAATATTGAAATTGTTGTGTATGATGAGTGGTTTCTTTTGTTAACAAATCCAAAACAAAAGTAAAACTTTCCACAAAACATGACTATAAATCAACTAAAACCAAAACAAAACAGGTATTGCAACAGATTAACTCTTTTTTAAAAAAAAATGTGTTTGTTTTCGGCTGTGCTGGGTCTTCCTTGCTGCATGCAGGCTTTCTCTAGTTGTGGCGAGCGGGCACTACTCTACTCGCAGTGTGCAGGTTTCTCACTGCAGTGGTTTCTCCTGTTGCAGAGCACAAGAGCATGGGCTCAGCAGTTGTGGTGCACAAGATCAACTGCCCCACGGCCTGCGTGATCTTCCCGGATCAGGAACTGAACCCGTGCTCCCTGTGCTGGCAGGCAGAATGCACCACCAGGGAAGTCCCAGATTAACTTTTAACAGAAGTCCATGACTGGGAAATGATGCAGATTTTGGACAAACATAAGCCTGAGGCAGGAACCTGTGATGTAGAGCAAGTTATGGCATGATCAGATGTACCATGGAACCAAACGTGATACCTGCCTCACTTGAATGGATGTTTTGAGAGCTATTATTTAACCCTGCCACAGGAATGATGCATGCTAAGCAGAGCCCACTCCTTCACTCTGAGCCCAAGAATGGAAAGACACATCTGGCAGAAGTAGAGCCACTACTGACTTGTAACTGATGTGGGCTGAACTGGGTCCCCCGAAAAGATAAATCACAACCCCCAGTAACTGTGAATGGGACTTTATGTGGAGATAAGCTCTTTGCAGATATAATTAGTTAAAATGAGCTCATACTAGATTATGATGTGCTGTTAATCCAATACAACTGGTGTCCTAAGAAGAAGAGAGAATACAGAGACACAGGCAAGGGGGCCATGTGAGCACAGAGGCAGAGGTCAGTGATTTTCTAGCTACAAGATAAGAACTCCAAGGACTGCTGGCATCCATGAGAGGCCAGGAGAGGGGAATGGAACAGATTCTTTCTCAGCCCCCCCAGAAGAAGTCAAGCCTACCAACATTTTGGTTTTAGACCTCTGCCCCTAGAATCATGAGAGAATACATAAATTCTTTAGTCACTCAGTTTGTGGTACTTTGTTATGGTAGCTCTATTCAGCAGCCAATGTAAACATGAGCGAGTGAATAATTAACCACTGTTCTTGGAAATCATTAAGATGTTAGTGTTATTTTTTAAATGGTTAAAAGTTAATGTGTGCATCATGGAAACTAAAAAAACACAGGAAGCAAAGTACACAAACGTCATCCATCAGCTCAGTTCAGTCGCTCAGTCGTGTCAAACTCTTTGTGACCCTATGAACCACAGTATGCCAGGCCTCCCTGTCCATCATCAACTCCTGGAGTTAACTCAAACTCATATCCATTGAGTCAGTGATGCCATCCAACCATCTCATCCTCTGTTGTCCCCTTCTCCTCCTGTTCCCAAACCCTCCCAGCATCAGGGTCTTTTCCAATGAGTCAACTCTTCGCATGAGGTATACAAAGTATTGGAGTTAAAGCTTCAGCATCAGTCCTTCCAATGAAAACCCAGGACTGATCTCCTTTAGGATGGACTGGTTGAATATCCTTGCAGGCCAAGGGACTCTCAAGAGTCTTCTCCAATACCACGGTTCAAAAGCATCAATTCTTTGGCGCTCAGCTTTCTTCACAGTCCAATTGTCACATCCATATGTGACCACTGAAAAAACTATAGCCTTGACTAAATGGACCTTTGTTGACAAAATAATGTCTCTGCTTTTGAATATGCTATCTAGGTTCATCATAAATTTCCTTCCAAGGAGTAAGCGTCTTTTAATTTCATGGCTGCAGTCACCATCTGCAGTGAGTTTGGAGCCCCCCCAAAAAAAGTCTGACACTGTTTCCACTGTTTCCCCATCTGTTTCCCATGAAGTGATGGGACCAGATGCCATGATCTTAGTGTTCTGAATGTTGAGCTTTAAGCCAACTTTTTCACTCTCCTCTTTCAGTTTCATCAAGAGGCTCTTTAGTTCCTCTACACTTTCTGCCATAAGGGTGGTGTCATCTGCATATCTGAGGTTGATATTTCTCCCAGCAATCTTGATTCCAGCTTGTGCTTCTTCCAGGCCAGCGTTTCTCATGATGTTCTCTGCATATAAGTTAAATAAGCAGAGTGACAATATGCAGCCTTAATGTACTCCTTTTCCTATTTGGAACCAGTCTGTTGTTCCATGTCCAATTCTAACTGTTCTTCCTGACCTGCATATAGGTTTCTCCAGAGGCAGGTCAGGTGGTCTGGTATTCCCATCTCTTTCAGAATTTTCCACAGTTAAACATCATCCATAATCACAAGTATTTCACAGCTTGATGTATACTTCCAGGTCCTATGCTTGTACGCACAGAACTAAGCAAATATTTTTACATGGTTGAGACTGTACAGTATGTATCAGTCATTGTCACACATCATGATCATGCAAATGTGTCAATTCCAGTCCGAAAGTCATAAGTATTTTGATAACCAAGAATACCCTGCACCCATCTGCTCTCTATGCCTGCGTCTTCATTGCTGCCCTGAAAATAGGTTCATCAGTACCATCTTTCTAGATTCCATGTATGTGGGTTAATATACAGTGTTTGTCTTTCTCTTTCTGACTTACTTCACTCTATATAATAGGCTCTAGGTTCATCCACCTCATTAGTACTGACTAAAATGCATTCTTTTTATAGGAGAGAGCTCAGTCTGGTGCTCTGTGACAACTTAAAGGGGTGGGATGGGGTGGGAGATGGGTGAGTGGTTCAGGAGGAAGGGGACATACGTATATCTGTGACTGATTCACGGTGATATATGGCAGAAGCCAACAATGATTGGAAAGCAATTGTAAAGCAACTATCCTCCAATTAAATAATTAACCAGTTAATTAAAATGAGGAATACCCTACACTAACTCAATAAGGAAAAAATAAAAGTCCTTTTCTGGGTGTGATGGTTAATTTTTTGTATTAACCCAGACTAAACATTGTTTCTGGATCCAATTCTAATAAGTTAATCAGTCCTACTGGTTCTATTCCTATGGAGAACTTGAGGACAAAAACTGTCACAGAAGACAAAAATGATAACAAATTTCTTACACAAAGATACTAAAAATATTACACTTAAAATATTACATTCCCTTATGCTCAATAGTGACTGAGACATAAAGTGATAGAGTACAATAGATTTTTAAAAAATATTTTTATATTTTCATTTATTTGGCTGCGCCAGGTTTTGGCAGCAGCACACAGGATCTTGAATTATGGTATACAACTCCTACTTGTGACATGCAGGATTCAAGGCCCCCTGTGTTGGAGGGTGGAGTCCCAGCCACTGGACCACCAGGGAAGTCCTGAGAATAAAATGACTTAAGAGAATTCATTATCATATATATTCTCTTGAAATATTATCAAGAAAGAATGTTTCCACTGAATTATTTAACAATGCATTCCTAAAGTACAGCCAAAAGAACTGTGAAGTGAAGTGAAGCACTCAGTTGTGTCTGACTCTTTGCGACCCCAAAGACTGTAGCGTACCAGGCTCCTCTGTCCATGGGATTTTCCAGGCAACAGTACTGGAGTGGATTACCATTTCCTTTTCCAGGGGATCTTCCCAACCCAGGGCTCGAACCCAGGTCTCTCGCATTGTAAATAGACGCTTTACCATCTGAGCCACCAGGGAAGTCCTCAAAAAGAACTGTATACACACGTAAATTATAGAAATGTAAATATGAACACATCTGTCCACATTCCTCCCCACCACCAGCCTAATGTGCAAGTGCAGACGTCCAATGCTCAGAGGTGGTTTAACAATGCCATACCCAAGATACTCCTTTCTACTAATTACTTTTTAAAGATATTTACTTGATTAATTCACTAACTCCACTTTTTATCATACATTGTCAGTTCGAGACATCCAAAAAGCTTAGATGTTGCAAAATAAAAGAGTAGGCTTTATCCACAATAAACTCAGGCACTTGATAAAAAATTTATACATAGAACTATGGATATAATCCAAGACTATGTCCAGATATGGAGATGCTAGTGGATAGGCCCCTCCTTCCATCCTTCAGCTTCTTCCTCTCCCATCATTTTAATGACCAAGTATAGAAATGCATCATCCAATGTCAAAAGGTAAACGAACAAAAAGCTAGTTTACAAATTTTACTCATGACATATACTAGCAATCTCTTTAACACCTGGAAAGACTAGCTGTTGTAAAATTTTAACTCATTCCACTTTTATATACACCACATCGTGTGTGCATCCTCAGTCGTGTCTCTTTGGGACCCCATGAACTGTAGCCCACCAGGCTCCTCTGTCCGTGGGATTTCCCAGGCAAGAATACTGGGGTTGCCATTTCCTCCTCCAGGGGATCTTCCTGACCCAGGGATTGAAGCATCTCTTGCAACTCCTGCATTGCAGGCAGAATCTTCCCCTGCTGAGCCACCAGGGAAGCCCTTCTACATACACCATTGTTACTCAGTCATATCCAACTCCATGAACTGCAGCAGGCCAGGCTTCCCTGTCCTTCATTATCTCCTGGACTTTGCTCCAACTCGTGTCCATTGAGTTAGTGATGCCACAGACACCACAAAATAAAACCAACTGCAGAGAACACGAGAGAATGATGATTTGAACTGAACTGAAGTATAAACAGACTGGCCTTGGGCCCTTCGCCCTGTATTCTCCTCCCTTTTCCCTGAACCAGCACAAACACCATGTGTTCTGCTCAGAGAGATAATCCGTTCACTCCACTCCCAAAACACACCACTTCATATGAATTTTAACAAATGGATATGTGCAAAATATCTTACTTCACTATCTCCACTTTTAATATACTTTCTTATTGGTACACTTAAAAATAATTTCTTCTTTATGTATTTATTAATATACTTTTAAAAATATACTCCACTTTTAATATACTTTATGTACTTCTAAACATCCAGAAAAGCTCAATGTTTTAAATAAGAACTTAAGTTTGTCCATCATAAACACAGTGCTGCTGCTGCTGCTGCTGCTAAGTCGCTTCAGTCGTGTCCGACTCTGTGTGACCTCTGAGACAGCAGCCCACTAGGCTCCACCCTCCCTGGGATTCTCCAGGCAAGAAGACTGGAGTGGGTTGCCATTTCCTTCTCCAATGCATGAAAGTGAAAAGTGAAAGTGAAGTCGCTCAGTCGTGTCTGACCCTCAGCGACTCCATGGACTGCAGCCTTCCAGGCTCCTCCATCCATGGGATTTTCCAGGCAAGAGTACTGGAGTTGGGTGCCACTGACTTCTCCACATATACAAATAGGGTTGAATAAATGACAGCCATGTAACAATGGTTGTATCTGAGAGTGACTTCTAGTTAGGAATATTGTAGTCTAGAATCCTTCATTTCTATTCATTTCTTCTCTTCAAAAAGGACCAGCTGAATAAGATGTAGTTTTATGATTTAATTTCCAAAGACATTTTCAGAAGACAGTCTTTCTCTGAACTTTAACCGAACGTGAACAACATCTGTTTCTTTACTAACTTGACTTTTGTTTCTCTTCAAATTGAGACAGTAACATTGACATATATACATTACCATGTGCAAAATAGATAGCTGGTCAGAAGCTGCTGTATAGCACAGGGAGCTCAGCTCAGTGCTCGTGACAACCTGGGGCAGGGGTCGGGAGAGGGACGGGATGAGGGCATGGGAGAGAGGTTCAATAGGGAGGGGACACACATATGTATATAGCTGACTCTCGCTGTTGTACAGCAGAAACCAACACAGTATTGTAAAGCAATTACCCTCCAATTTAAAAAAAAAAGAAAGAATAAAATCTGCCAACCCAGAAATCCTCTCCACAAACAGAAGAAGAAAACAGTCGTATTACTGGATTCAGTTCAGTTCAGTTCAGTCGCTCAGTCGTGTCCAACTCTTTGTGACCCCATGAATAGCAGCACGCCAGGCCTCCCTGTCCATCACCATCTCCCAGAGTTCACTCAGACTCACTCCCACCGAGTCCGTGATGCCATCCAGCCATCTCATCCTCCGTCGTCCCCTTCTCCTCCTGCCTCCAATCCCTCCCAGCATCAAAGTCTTTTCCAATCAGTCAACTCTTCACATGAGGTGGCCAAAGTACTGGAGTTTCAGCTTTAGCATCATTCCTTCCAAAGGAATCCCAGGGCTGATCTCCTTCAGAATGGAGTGGTTGGATCTCCTTGCAGTCCAAGGGACTCTCAAGAGTCTTCTCCAACACCACAGTTCAAAAGCATAAGTTCTTCAGCGCTCAACTTTCTTCACAGTCCAACTCTCACATCCATACATGACGACAGGAAAAACCATAGCCTTGACTAGACGGACCTTAGTCAGCAAAGTAATGTCTCTGCTTTTGAATATACTATCTAGGTTGGTCATAGCTTTTCTTCCAAGGAGTAAGCGTCTTTTCATTTCGTTTCACTTCATTTCATTTCATCTGCAGTGATTTTGGATAAGAATTAAAGAAGCATGTAATGCTCACTGTAGGGAATCCACCATTAGGTTGGAAGAACAAGAAGAAACCTCACCTTTTCTTCAGGGCACCCTTCCTCATGCCAAGCAGACAACCTATTATACATGTTCACAAAGTAATAAGTGATTGCTATAAGTGTTCAAGTGCAAGGACTTCTTGATGGCATGGTTCATCACACATTGTCCATATTATTAAGTTCACCTGGTAATTGAGATGACCATCAGTGTTTGCTAATTGGATTTAATCAAAGGAAAATTAAACTTATTCTGAGCATTTATGATGGAAGGTAGTTTTGCAAGTTAGTTAGAGCCCACTAAAGCTGGGCTGCTACTCTCTCACAGGAACTAGGGGATACGGGTTATCTTCCTGGATAATCATATTTCAAAGAGATGGCTTCCAAGCCCTTGAAAAAGACATTCCTGGATTTATGTACAATACAGCTAAAGTTAAATGAAATGCACATAGCACACTGGGCAATGTTAATATGAAATCTCCTAGTACATGACAGCAAAACATCTTTTGTAATTTTTTCCTCCAATCTCACTCAACCCAGTGAAAAAGTACAAAAAGTAGACTGTTCAGAGATGGTTTAACAATTTCATTTGCAAAGATGGTATTTCTCATAAATTTTATTTTTTATAAAAAATTTTTTGTTGGCCACGTGGTACAGTATGTGGAAACTTAGTTCCCTGACCAGGGACAAACCCACGTGCCCTGCACTGGAAGGTAAATTCTTAATCACTAAACCACCAGGCAAGCCCCTCTCCAGAACTTTTTATTATCCCAAACTGAAACTCTGTAGCTATCAAATATTAACTCCTCATTACCACACTCCTCCAAACCCTTGATAACCAAAACTGTACCTTCTCTAGGTCAAATTCTCCAAGAATTTGACTATTTTAAGTACCTCATGTAAGTGGTGTATGCACACCAAGTCATTTCAGTCGTGTGCAACACTTTGCCACCACATGGATAGCAGCTCCCCAGGCTCCTCTGTCCATGGGATTCTCCAGACAAGAATACTGGAGTTGGTAGCCATTGCCTTCTCCAGGGCATCTTCCTGATTCCAGGGATTGAACCCACATCTCTTAAGTCTCCTGCATTGGCAGGCAGGTTCTTTACCATTAACGCCACCTGGGAAGCCCTGATATAAGTAGAGTCATATAATATTCCCATCAACTTTTTAAAAATATGTATTTATTTGACTGTGTCAGGTCTTCATTGTGCTATGCAGGATCTTTAGTTGTGGCATGTGAATTCTTGGTTGTTGCATGTGGGATCTAGTTCCCTGGCCAGGAATTGAACCCTGGCCCCCTGCACTGGGAACCCGGGGTGTTACCCACTGGACCACCAGGTAAGCACCAATTTTTCAAAGCTCTTTATAAAATGTCATTCTACTACTAATTTTAGATACATGAAACATTTCTAAACATCTTAAAAGATTAGACATTATACTTCAAATCAGAGTTTAATTATCCACTATATATACAATACTGTTGAGTAAAATGGCACATACACTCACACACATAGCACTGGTTACAATTGAGGTATCTTTTAAATATGACCATTTTGACCTTGAGCCATTTCTTCCTTACTTTCTTCTCTCCAACACAATCCAGTGGGCAAGTTCAGGCACATATAATGCTTATAGATGGTTGAACAAATGAATATTCAACAGTTCTATATCAGTAACTTCTTTTTTTAATATTATATTTATATTATAAATATAAATATATTATAAATAAATATTAATATTTATTTGGCTGTGACAGGTCTTAGTTTCCATATGCAGTATCTTCTATCTTAGTTGTGGCATGCAGGAACTTTAGTTGTGGCATGTAAGTTGCGCCAAGTGGGATAAGTTCCCTAACCAGGGATTGATTAGTTCAGTTCCCTGACCAGGGATTGAAGCAGGCTCCCTGCCTTGTGAGCACATACTCTTAGCCACTGGGCCTCCAGGGAAGTCCCAGTATATATTGGTAATCTCTTAACTACCCAGAGACGTGATCCTACCAAATTAGGGCTCATTTGTCTATTATATACATTATATACACATCAAAACAAAATGCATAAAGTATACCAAAAATGATTCTGTCTGTAACTATGCAAAAGAGAAGAGTGAAAAAGTTGGCTTAAAGCTCAACATTCAGAAAATGAAGATCATGGCATCTGGTCCCATCACTTCATGGGAAATAGATGGGGAAACACTGGAAACAGTGTCACACTTTATTTTGGGGGGGTTCCAAAATCACTGCAGATGGTGATTGCAGCCATGAAATTAAAAGACGCTTACTCCTTGAAGAAAAGTTATGATCAACCTAGATAGTATATTCAAAAGCAGAGACATTACTTTGCTGACTAAGATCCGTCTAGTCAAGGCAATGGTTTTTCCTGCGTTAATGTATGGATGTGACAATTGGACTGTGAAGAGGTCTGAGCGCCAAAGAATTGACGCTTTTGAACTGTGATGTTGGGGAAGACTCTTGAGAGTCCCTTGGACTGCAAGGAGATCCAAACAGTCCATTCTGAAGGAGATCAGCCCTGGGATTTCTTTGGAAGGAATGATGCTAAAGCTGAAACTCCAGTACTTTGGCCATCTCATGCAAAGAGTTGATTCATTGGAAAAGACTGATGCTGGGAGGGATTGGGGGCAGGAGGAGAAGGGGACGACAGAGGATGAGATGGCTGGATGGCATCACGGACTCGATGGGAGTGAGTCTGAGTGAACTCCGGGAGATGGTGATGGACAGGGAGGCCTGGCGTGCTGTGATTCATAGGGTCACGAAGAGTCGGACATGACTGAGCAACTGAACTGAACTGAACTGAAGCATATTAGCATATTATATTTTGCACTTCCTCCTCTCCCACCTCCTCCAAACCACTGAACAATATAGACAGTAGTATATTGCTATGAAAGGAAAATCAAAATGGAGTTAGAAGTAGCAAGAGACCGCCTCTATTAATAAAATGTATTTAGGAGGCCATTGAGGAAATGTGACTTATATTCATCCAGCCAGGTGGAATCTTACCTTTGGACCTTGTATTGTCTTAATGCAGACATCTAGAACATCTGCACAATGTTCCAGAAACTCAAGATACTTATCAGACTCTCACTCAAAATAACTCGTGATAGCCTGTCCATTATTGTTGCTGTTCATTCACTAAGTCGTATCCAACTCTTTGTGACCCCATGAACTGCAGCAAGCCAGGCCCCTCTGTCCTCCACTATCTCCAGGAGTTTGTTCAAATTCATTTCAGTTGAGCTGGTGATGCTATCCAACCATCGCATTCACTGCTGCCCCCTTCTCCTTCTGCCCTCAGTCTTTCCCAGTATCACGGTCTTTTCTAATGAATTGGCTCTTTGCAGCAGGTGGCCAAAGTATTGGAGCTTCAACTTCAGCAACAGTCCTGACAATGAATATTCAGGGTTGATTTTCCTTAGGATTGATTGGTTTGATCTCCTTGCAATCCAAGGGACTCTTAAGAGTCTTCTTTAGCAACACAATTCAAAAGGATCAGTTCTTCAGCACTCAGTCTTCTTTATGGTCCAACTCTCACACCCATACATGACTATTGGAAAAACCATAGCTTTGACTATACAGACATCTGTAGCCAAAGTGATGTCTCTGCTTTTTTTTTTTAATTTATTTTTTATTGAAGGATAATTGCTTTACAGAATTTTGCTGTTTTCTGTCAAACCTCAATATGAATCAGCCATAGGTATACATATATCCCCTCCCTTTTGAACTTCCCTCCCATCTCCCTCTCCATCCC
>SJYW01007441.1:103011-134640 GCA_006410735.1 Raphicerus campestris
GTTTTCATTCCAATCCCAAAGAAAGGCAATGCCAAAGAATGCTCAAACTACTGCACAATTGCACTCATCTTGCACGCTAGTAAAGTAATGCTCAAAATTCTGCAAGCCAGGCTTCAGCAATACTTGAACCGTGAACTCCCTGATGTTCAAGCTGGTTTTAGAAGAGGCAGAGGAACCAGAGATCAAATTGCCAACATCCGCTGGATCATGGAAAAAGCAAGAGAGTTCCAGAAAAACATCTACTTTTGCTTTGTTGACTATGTCAAAGCCTTTGACTGTGTGGATCACAATAAACTGTGGCTAATTCTGAAAGAGATGGGAATGCCAGACCACCTAACCTGCCTTTCAAGAAATCGGTATGCGGGTCAGGAAGCAACAGTCAGAACTGGACATGGAACAAGAGACTGGTTCCAAATAAGAAAAGGAGTACGTTAAGGCTGTATATTGTCACCCTGCTTATTTAACTTATATGCAGAGTACATCATGAGAAAGGCTGGACTGGGAGAAACACAACCTGGAATCAAGATTGCCGGGAGAAATATCAATAACCTCAGGTATGCAGATGATACCACCCTTATGGCAGAAAGTGAAGAAGAACTAAAGAGCCTCTTGATGAAAGTGAAAGAGGAAAGCAAAAAAAAAAGTTGGCTTAAATCTCAACATTCAGAAAACGAAGATCATGGCATCTGGTCCCATCACTTCATGGGAAATAGATGGGGAACAGTGGAAACAGTGTCAGACTTTATTTGGGGGGGCTCCAAAATCACTGCAGATGGTGATTGCAGCCATGAAATTAAAAGACGCTTACTCCTTGGAAGAAAAGTTATAACCAACCTAGATAGTATATTCAAAAGCAGAGACATTACCTTGCTGACTAAAGTCCGTCTAGTCAAGGTTATGGTTTTTCCTGTAGTCATGTATGGATGTGAGAGTTGGGCTGTGAAGAAGGCTGAGCGCCAAAGAATTGATGCTTTTGAACTGTGGTGTTGGAGAAGACTCTTGAGAGTCCCTTGGACTGCAAGGAGATCCAAGCAGTCCTTTCTGAAGGAGATCAGCCCTGGGATTTCTTTGGAAGGAATGATGCTAAAGCTGAAACTCCAGTACTTTGGCCACCTCATGCGAAGAGTTGACTCACTGGAAAAGAGTCTGATGCTGGGAAGGATTGAGGGCAGGTGGAAAAGGGGACGACAGAGGATGATATGGCTGGATGGCATCACTGACTCAAAAGACGTGAGTCTGAGTGAACTGCAGGAGATGGTAATGGACAGGGAGGCCTGGTGTGCTGCGATTCATGGGGTCGCGAAGAGTCAAACACGACTGAGCGACTGAACTGAACTGAGGGATAATTCTCTGGTAGTCAGTCTAGGGTCTTTGAGTCAGTGCTCCTACTCCAAAGGTTCAGGGATTGATCTCTGGTCAGGAATGAAAATTCCACAAGTGGTTTGTTATGGCATAAAGTGAGATTAAAACAAATTCCCCAAAACAAGAAACCAAAGATGAACCTCAGACCGATGGTAGTTACACTATCAGGCAAATAATAATTAAAATAATGGAATATACATATACACCTATAAGGAAAGTCAAAACAGTCCAACAAAATAAAATACAGTAGATTGCCCTGGCAAACAAAGGAAATAAAAAATTATATTTACCGCATAAGAATAAAACTAACCGGAAAGCAAAAGTGAAGCAAGGTGCTAACTGGGGAATAAAGGAATGAAACCAAAACTAACAAATATGTTGAGAGGAAAGGAAAGAAAGAAAAGAAAGCAAGAATAGATATATGAAGTTAAATAGATGTAGATAAAGAAGATTTATAGACATTAAGGATTAACTGCAAGGGGAAAAGAACAGTAGGAAAGAAAAACAAAGGAATAAATGTAGAAAAAATATAATAGGTTTTAAAAAATTAAAATTATAGAAAAAAAAGTAATAAGAAGAAAGAAAAAAAAAAGGAAAACTCCACAGAACTGAAAAACCTAAGGCAGAGACAGAGGTGTATAACAACAATAAAAAGTGTGACTGAATATACACATATATATAAGCAAAATCAAAACAGTCCAACAAGATAAAGTACAATAAAGTGACCCAGCAAACAAAGGAAATCAAGAATTATATTTACCACTTAAGAACAAAACTAACTAAAGCACAAATCAGAAAACAAAATTAAAGCATGGTGCCGACTGGGGAGTAAAGCAATGAAAATAAAACTAGCAAGTATGTTGAGAAGAAAGAAAAGAAAGCAAGAATAGATATGCAAAGTTAAACAGAGGTAGATTAAGAATATTTATATACATTAAAGGTTAACTTCAAGGGGAGAATAACAGTAGGAAAAGCAAACAAAGGAATAAATGTAGAAAAATAATAATAGGTTTAAAAAATTAAAATAAAGAGAGAGAGAGAGAGAGAAAGGGTAAACTCCACAGAACTGCAAAAGCCCAACATAGAGGCAGAAGTTTACAACAACAGTAAACAGTGTGACTGAATATACACATATACATATACAACCACAAGCAAAATCAAAGCCGTCCAACAAAAATAAAGCACAATAGATTGACCCAGCAAACAAAGGAAAGCAAAATAATATTTACCAATTAAGAACAAAACTAACTAAAGCATAAACAGAGGTTTATCACAACAATAAAAATTATGACTGAGGAAAAAAAAAAAGCTCAAAAGCTTAATTAGATTTTATAGCATTATTAAAATCAACAACTAAAACAGAGGGGCAAAAGAAAAAAAAATACAAAATAATCTACAGAACAAGTCAAAACAAGAACAATAAATGTTTTTCTTGAGTCACTGCTGTCAGAGTCCTTTCTCTCGCAGGGAGTCACAGTCCACCTCACCTCCCTAGGGATGCCCTCCAACACTGTGCTGATGTCTGATCGTATTCTGGGGGCAGCTCAGATTCTAATCTGGTCCTACCCCTGTGTGTTCTTGCCTCCAACATCCACAGCTATCAAAACTACTGTGTTTTCTTTTGTGGGAGCTCTCAATGACCTTTTATATATTCCATAGACACATAGTCTGCCTAGTTGATCATGTGGATTTAATCTGCAGCTTGTACAGCTGGTGAGAAGCTTTTGGGTCTTCCCCCTTAGCCACACTGCCCCTGGGTTTCAACTGTGGTTTTATTTCCACCTCTGCCAGGTGTGGAGGCGGTGCAGCTGATTGGGTCTCAGGGGTTCTGGCAGCACCAGGTACTAAGGAGAGTTGGCAGCTAGGGCAGCAGGAAATATAGTGCTCTAGAAGGGTGTGGCAACCAGTATTAGCCAATATGCTCTAGTATTCTTGCCTGGAGAACAACCCTGACAGAGAAGCCTGGCAGGCCACAGTCTATAGGGATGCAAAGAGCTGGACACGACTGAACCTACCTTGTGTGTATAGATGCAAGATTTTTTTTTTTTTTTGCCTGTGGCAGCTCTGCCCCAGTGAGAGTGGAGCGTGAAGATGGCACAGCTGTTTGGCTTGCAAGGACCCTGGCGGCACCAAATGTGCAGGGACACAGGCTGCTTCCACTCCAGGAGTTATGGCCCTATCTGAGTCATTTTTCAAGCCTCTTATATCTGGCGATCAGAAGGAATCTTTGGCCAGTCTTTCTCCCTAGCTCTGTCCATTCAAGCACTTAGAGGGTTCCCTTGCCTGGGATCCTTCTCTGTTGTTCGGTACATCAGGCACATAAAGAGGCCCCCTGTGTGGGGTCCTACTCTGTAGTTCAGTGCTTCAGGCATTTGATGGGCTAGCCTCTCTTGTTCAGCTGCCAATGCTGGCGTGTGGGAAGAGAGAGGCTATGGTGATGGCTCCACCCCTAGGCATGATTCAGCAAGATCACCTTGCTTCCATGGCTGCCTGGCTTTCCTCCACAGGCATTTCATACCACAGTCTCCTCCCTCACATCCCCTCGATCCGTCTCTCCACAGTCAACAGCAGTCCTCACCCTGGGATTGCTCCACAATCCCTAAATTCCAGATCCTAGCCACTGCGCCTTCCAGGGAACCTGCGTCCCTGTCCAGGGTATGTATGGCGGCTGCAAGGACTCTCTGATTCTCATTCCATTTAGGCTGCCACAGATCAGCTGTTTCACTCCCAGCATTAAACATTTCTCCTCTGACTCACATAACTGCCCCAATGTGGGGATCAGACCCCTGCTTCAGTTCCCCCACTGGCTGAGAGTTGGTCCAGTCCTACGAACACTCCTGTTTTTCCTCCTAGTTCCTTCGTCCTATCGAATTTTGCGAGGTTCTATATATTCTTTTCCACTGGTCAGGTCCTCCTGTCTGTTCTCAGCTGGTGTTCTGCATGCACTTCTGTGTCTGAAGGTATATTCCTGATGTATCTGTGGAGAGAGATGTACTCCACATCCACCTACTCCTCCACCATCTCTTTCTCCCAATGTCCCCGCTTTTTAATACTCTGTCTAGGTTTGTCATAGCTTTCCTTCCAAGGATCGAGCATATTTTAATTTCATGGTTGCAGTCACCATTGGCAGTGATTTTGGAGCTCAAGAAAAATAATTTCTGTCACTGCTTCCACTTTTTCCCTTTCTATTTGCCATGAGATGACACCACCCTTATGGGAGAAAGTGAAGAGGAACTCAAAGCCTCTTGATGAAAGTGAAAGAGGAGAGCGAAAAAGTTGGCTTAAAGCTCAACATTCAGAAAACGAAGATCATGGCATCTGGTCCCATCACTTCATGGGAAATAGATGGGGAAACAGTGGAAACAGTGTCAGACTTTATTTTGGGGGGCTCCAAAATCACTGCAGATGGTGATTGCAGCCATGAAATTAAAAGATGTTTACTCCTTGGAAGGAAAGTTAAGACCAACCTACATAGCATATTTAAAAGCAGAGACATTACTTTGCCAACAAAGGTCCGTCTAGTCACGGAGAAGGCAATGGCACCTCACTCCAGTACTCTTGCCTGGAAAATCCCATGGATAGAGGAGCCTGGTAGGCTGCAGTCCATGGGGTCGCTAAGAGTCAGACACGACTGAGCGACTTCACTTTCACTTTTCACTTTCATGCACTGGAGAAGGAAATGGCAACCCACTCCAGTGTTCTTCCCTGGAGAATCCCAGGGATGGGGGAGCCTGGTGGGCTGCCGTCTATGGGGTTGCACAGAGTTGGACACGACTGAAGTGCCGCAGCAGCAGCAGCAGCAGCAGCAGTCAAGGCTATGGTTTTTCCAGTGGTCATGTATGGATGTGAGAGTTGGACGGTGAAGAAAGCTGAGCGCTGAAGAATTCATGCTTTTGAACTGTGGTATTGGAGAAGACTCTTGAGAGTTCTTTGGACTACAAGAAGATACAACCAGTCCATCTTAAAGGAGATCAGTCCTGGATGTTCATTGGAAGGACTGATGCTGAACCTGAAACTCCAGTACTTTGGCCACCTGATGAGAAGAGTTGACTCATTGGAAAAGACTCTAATGCTGGGAAGGATTGGAGGCAGGAGGAGAAGGGGATGACAGAGGATGAGATGGCTGGATGGCATGACTGACTTGATGGACATGGGTGTGGGTAGATTCTGGGAGTTGGCAGAGGACAAAGAGGCCCAGCGTGCTGCGATTTATGGGGTCATAAAGAATCAGACACGACTGAGCAACTGAACTGAACTGAAGGGACTGGAAGCATGATCTTAGTTTTTTCAATGTTGAGTTTTAAGCCAGCTTTTTCACTCTCCTCTTTCACCCTCATCAAGAACCTCTTTATTTCCTCTTCACTTTCTGCCATCAGAGTGGTATCATCTGCATATCTGAGGTTGTTGATATTTCTCCTGGCAGTCCTGATTTCAGCTTGTGATTCACCCAGCCTGGCATTTCACATGATGTACTCTGCATATAAGTTATATAAGGAGGGTGACAATATACAGCCTTGTTTTACTCCCTTCCCAATTTTGAACTAGTCCATTGTTCCATCTCTGGTTCTGCTGCTTTTTGACCTCCATACAGGTTTCCCACAAGAGAGGTAAAGTGGTCTGACATTCCCATCTCTTTAAGAATTCTTCCAGTTTGTTGTAATCAAACAGCCACACAGTCAAACGCTTTAGCATAGTCAGTGAAGCAGTAGATGATTTTCTGGAATTCCCTTGCTTTTTATATGATCCAAAGAATGCTGGCAATTTGATCTCTGTTTCCTCTGCCTTTTCTAAACCCAACTTATACATCTGAAAGCTCTTGGTTCATGTACTGCTAAAGCCTAGCTTGAAGGATTTTGAACATAATATTACACCTTTCTCATGTCAGAGTACAAACTGTGATTTTAGCTTTTATAAGCCCCTGATCCTTTCTCTTCCCTACATCACTCTTTCAACTTCACCCAAATCCACGTCTTCCAAATTGCAGATTTAAAGATTTCAGAGGGATGGTATGGTGAGGGAGGAGGGAGGGGGGTTCAGGATGGGGAACACGTGTATACCTGTGGCGGATTTATGTTGATCTTTGGAAGGAATGATGCTAAAGCTGAAACTCCAGTACTTTGGCCACCTCATGCAAAGAGTTGACTCATTGGAAAAGACTCTGATGCTGGAGGGATTGGGGGCAGGAGGAGAAGCGGACGACAGAGGATGAGATGGCTGGTTGTCATCACTGACTCGATGGATGTGAGTCTGAGTGAACTCCAGGAGTTGGTGATGGACAGGAAGGCCTGGTGTGCTGCGATTCATGGGGTCACAAAGAGTCGGACATGACAGAGTGACTGAACTGAACTGATGGCAAAACCAATACAATATTGTAAAGTAATTAACCTCCAATTAAAATAAATAAATTTATATTAAATTAAAAAAATAAAGATTCCAAATAAGCTGTCATATGAAGCCTTCTGCATTTTTTGGTTGACACTGCTCACAGAGATGGTTTAGCAATTCCATTGCCAAAAGACAGTACTTCCTATGAACTTTAGCACAAAGATATTTATAAAATGATATGTCACTCTAAACATATATTGGGCACTTTAAAAGATCTAGATAGACTAGATGTTTCAAATAAGGACTTTGTCCACTATACACACTCTTTGTGACTCCATGGGGCATTTCTTCTGGGCTTAGGGTAGACATGGACTGTAGCCCACTAGGCTCCATGGAATTCTCCAGGCAAGAATAATAGAGTGGGTAGCCCATTCCCTTCTCCCTTGGAATCTTCCCCACCAAGGGATCAAACCTGCATCTCCTGTGTCTCCCACACAGGATTCTTTACCATCTGAGCCACCAGAGTAGTCCACTATACAAAAAGCAGTCCTAAGTAAGTTGCACACATATGATAACAGTTATGATCTGGAAGTATTTTCTAACTATGAACATTCTGGCTTCAAACCCTTCTTTATTCTATCCCTCCTCCACTGACCCAGTGAACTACACCACTCAAATTTCAGGAGACAATCTTTCATAGGAATTTTAACACAAAGCACACAAAATGTATTAACATCTATATTTTTCTAATAAACCTGAGACAGGCTGGGACTTGAGACCCTTTGCTGCAGTGCTTGCATGGGGACAACCATCTCCCTAAGCAACAAAATACAAAGAAATTATAAGGGATTAAAAATAAGTGTGTTCATACATCATAGGCCCAAGTTATGAACAAGATACAAAAAGGCCAAAAACATAACTGTCATTTCTGAGAAGCCTGGAACCAAAGCAGGGTACTACATATGCACCCTGCACACAGCACCACCACAGGGGTGGGCAGACCGTCTAACCCACCCCTCCAGTCTGACCCCTGCACCTACCCCTACCCTCACTCTGAGGCAGGAGATAGATGGGCCCCAGGCTGAGCAGCCAGAGTTCCTCCCAAGTGGACAGATACTCCAAAATAGCAGGAGCAAGAGAGAGGTTGAGCCCTGCCCAGATAAGNATGACAGAGTGACTGAACTGAACTGATGGCAAAACCAATACAATATTGTAAAGTAATTAACCTCCAATTAAAATAAATAAATTTATATTAAATTAAAAAAATAAAGATTCCAAATAAGCTGTCATATGAAGCCTTCTGCATTTTTTGGTTGACACTGCTCACAGAGATGGTTTAGCAATTCCATTGCCAAAAGACAGTACTTCCTATGAACTTTAGCACAAAGATATTTATAAAATGATATGTCACTCTAAACATATATTGGGCACTTTAAAAGATCTAGATAGACTAGATGTTTCAAATAAGGACTTTGTCCACTATACACACTCTTTGTGACTCCATGGGGCATTTCTTCTGGGCTTAGGGTAGACATGGACTGTAGCCCACTAGGCTCCATGGAATTCTCCAGGCAAGAATAATAGAGTGGGTAGCCCATTCCCTTCTCCCTTGGAATCTTCCCCACCAAGGGATCAAACCTGCATCTCCTGTGTCTCCCACACAGGATTCTTTACCATCTGAGCCACCAGAGTAGTCCACTATACAAAAAGCAGTCCTAAGTAAGTTGCACACATATGATAACAGTTATGATCTGGAAGTATTTTCTAACTATGAACATTCTGGCTTCAAACCCTTCTTTATTCTATCCCTCCTCCACTGACCCAGTGAACTACACCACTCAAATTTCAGGAGACAATCTTTCATAGGAATTTTAACACAAAGCACACAAAATGTATTAACATCTATATTTTTCTAATAAACCTGAGACAGGCTGGGACTTGAGACCCTTTGCTGCAGTGCTTGCATGGGGACAACCATCTCCCTAAGCAACAAAATACAAAGAAATTATAAGGGATTAAAAATAAGTGTGTTCATACATCATAGGCCCAAGTTATGAACAAGATACAAAAAGGCCAAAAACATAACTGTCATTTCTGAGAAGCCTGGAACCAAAGCAGGGTACTACATATGCACCCTGCACACAGCACCACCACAGGGGTGGGCAGACCGTCTAACCCACCCCTCCAGTCTGACCCCTGCACCTACCCCTACCCTCACTCTGAGGCAGGAGATAGATGGGCCCCAGGCTGAGCAGCCAGAGTTCCTCCCAAGTGGACAGATACTCCAAAATAGCAGGAGCAAGAGAGAGGTTGAGCCCTGCCCAGATAAGAGATAAAAGATCACATATTCCTCATTCTTGAAGTCAAAGAAACCTTCTCAACTACACATGCACAGAAAAGCTCCATGGAGGTCAAAAGAGAGGGGATGTCACTTCATACTCAGTGATGTCCACCTACCCATAGGTCTCTTGGGTAGAGTCCATCTTGGCTAAGAGTTGTACATACACACATGGGAGGACACAGGGATATATGAAATACCAGGCACAGCAAGATGATTGGCCAAAGGAAGCCCAGAAGAAATGCCCCATGAAAGTGATTCAAACTGAAATGGGGATCCAAGTTCTTGTTTGTGGAGCCACAGAATGAACCTGGCAAACACTCAAGGTAGTGAGCAGACAGGATTTATTTCAAAGAGAACAAAAGTACAAAGCTCTCAGCACAGACACTGAGAGGGGTGAAATGCCCACGAAAGCTGAATCCATAGTACTCTATACCCTTACTAGTATTGATCTGTATATTTCTGTTTGGTTCTTACCCTTAGCATATGTCATTTTTAACCAATTAACTTAAAGGTTCAGTTCAGTCACTCAATTATGTCTGACTCAGACCTCATGGATTGCAGCACGCCAGGATTTCCTGTCCATCACCAACTCCTGGAGCTTGCTCAAACTCATGTTCAGTGAGCCAGTGATGCCATCCAACCATCTCATTCTCTTTCATCCTTTTCTCCTCCTGCATTCAATCTTTCTCAGTATCAGGGTCATTTGTAATGAGTCAGTTCTTTGCATCAGGTGGCCAAGGTTTTGGAGCTTCAGCTTCAGCATCAATGAATATTTCCAATGAATATTCAGGACTGGTTTCCTTTAGGATAGATTGGTTTGATCTCCATGCAGTCCAAGGTACTCTCAAGAGTCTTCTCCAACACCACAGTTCAAAAGCATCAATTTATCAGTTGTTCAGCCTTCTTTATGCGTTCACCTTTCACATCTATAGATGACTACTGGAAAAACCATAGCTTTGAAAATATGGACCTTTGTCAGTTACAGTGCTTAACATTTCTGTTATTTCCTTTGATTCTCAGGTTCTTCATTTTCTCATTTATTCCCTGTCCTGTGAACTTTTCTTATGACCCCTGGCCATTTCACAATGGATGAGATGTATCGACTAAAAGTTAATGTTCACCTGTTGTTTTTCTCTCAGATATATTGGGTAGAAGTTAACTGTTAACCTTTCCCAGATCTGAGGGTTTGTAATTTATCAGACCAAGGACACATTCCTTTGAGTGCCAGGAAATCGGGACAAACAGTGTAGTCTTGGGTAAGTGGAATGGGATGTTTATTGTAAAAGGGTGAGATCTTAGGGATTCTACACTAACTGCCTAGAAATTCCTACCTCAAAAATACCACAAGGGTGTGACTTTCTCTCTAGGTCCACCTGTGTGTCTATCCACGTGTACTCTTTTCCCTAATAAACACTTCACATGTTTCACTGACTTTCTGGTTCTATGTGGAAATTGATAGGGCCCACATGGGGTCTCAAGGTTAAGATGGCTCATTATGTTGACCTCACAAACAGGAATAAAATCATAGTGATCCTTGAGACTGACCAAATTTCCCAAATGACATTGTTTTCTCACTGGCGCCTACCTTCTCAAAGCTACAAGACTACCAGATTCCAGACCTCGGGCTACCACAGGACTCAACTACAGGTTAAAAATTAACCATCCCTACAGATAATTTTTCATTGGCAGGGTATTAGAAAGACCCTGTCAGAAACGGAGGACGCTGGTTCTCCCTAAGGGCCAGTCACCTCTTTTCCCTCTAATAAATTTCCTTTTTCTTGCCTGACTGGCAGCTCACTCTCTTTTTCTCTGCACTCGCCTTACATTCTGGTGCCAAAACCTGAGCGGGAAGATCCACCCCAACTGGGTGGGCTCCTCTCACGAGCCCACCTCCAGTGGTCCCCTGCCTTGGACTTCACTGAGAAACTGAGATGAGTTCCTGGAAGGGACTCTCCACTTGCCTTGCTGTACTGACATCCACACACCAGCCCACTTTTCATCCATTGGTTACAAAGGTGAGTGAAATCCCATTCCCTTGGATCCTGTCTCTCTCACCTTGTATCGAAGTCCTAGTGCTAGACAGGAGGGTCCCTACGGCCCTCGGGTCCTTGGCCTTGTGCTCCAAGTGACTTTGAAATAGGGGATGCCCATTTCAAAGCAGACTATTATTACTCTCTGAGCAAGTCCTGAGAACGGGGACGCCTTTTCTCTCAGGCCTTTCTCCTCACTTTTTCTCACTCTTGTCTAACCTCCCTATTCAGCCACAATGGGAAATTCTCAATCCCAGCCCTCAAAATTGACTCCTCTAGGATGCCTTCTCTGAAACCTAAAAGGCTTGGGTTCCCAGGGGAGATCAGACCAAAAGGACTTACTTACTATTCTAACACTGTCTGGCTGCAATACAGACTTGATAATAGATTCCTGTAAGGTCAAGGTGAGGTTCAGAGAAAGAACAAGACTGATACTCTTACAGGAACAGATCACCTTTAATGAGGCAAAAAGGGGCAGCTGTCAGACCAGTGAGCAGATGTGCCAAGTCAAGAAAAGTGTAGGTATATATAGAAGACATGTACATGCAGAGATAAATTGTTTTTAGGGGGTCTGTTTATGGATGGAGGTTCTTGACATTGTATAGGAGACAGGGAACAAGACCATTCCCAAGAAAAAGAAATGCAAAAAACCAAATGGTTGTCTGAGGAGGCCTTAAACAGCTGTGAAAAGAAGAGAAGTGAAAAACAAAGGAGAAAGGAAAGATATACCCATTTGAATGCAGAGTTCCAAAGAATAGCAAGGAGAGATAAGAAAGGCTTCCTCAGTGACCAGTGCAAAGAAATAGAGGAAACAATAAAATGGAAAAGACTAGAGATTTCTTTAGAGATACCAAGGGAATATTTCATGCAAGATGGGCTCAATAAGGAACAGAAATGGCATGGACGTAACAGAAGCAGAAGATATGAAGAAGAGGTGGCAAGAATACACAGAAGAACTGTAAAAAAAAGAGCTTCATGACCCAGATAATCACGATGGTGTGATCACTCATCTAGAGACAGACATCTCGGAATGTGAAGTCAAGTGGGCCTTAGAAAAAGCATCACCACAAACAAAGCTAGTGGAGGTGATGGAATTCCAGTTGAGCTGTTTCAAATCCTGAAAGATGATTCTGTGAAAGTGCTGCACTCAATATGCCAGCAAATTTGGAAAACTCAGCAGTGGCCACAGGACTGGAAAAGGTCAGTTTTCATTCCATTCCCAAAGAAAGGCAATGCCAAAGAATGCTCAAACTATCGCACAATTGCACTCATCTCACACGCTAGTAAAATAATGCTCAAAATTCTCCAACTCAGGCTTCAGCAATACGTGAACCGTGAACTTCCTGATGTTCCAGCTGGTTTTAGAAAAGGCAGAGGAACCAGACATCAAATTGCCAACATCCGCTGGATCATCAAAAAAGCAAGAGAGCTCCAGAAAACATCTATTTCTGCTTTATTGACTATGCCAAAGCCTTTGACTATGTGGATCACAATAAACTGTGGAAAATTCTGAAAGAGATGGGAATACCAGACCACCTGACCTGCCTCTTGAGAAACCTATATGCAGGTCAGGAAGCAACAGTCAGAACTGGACATGGAACAACAGACTGGTTCCAAATAGGAAAAGGAGTGCCTCAAGGCTGTATATTGTCACCCTGCTTATTTAACTTCTATGCAGAGTACATCATGAGAAACGCTGGACCGGAAGAAACACAAGGTGGCATCAAGATTGCCGGGAGAAATATCAATAACCTCAGATATGCAGATGGCACCACCCTTATGGCAGAAAGTGAAGAGGAACTCAAAAGCCTCTTGATGAAAGTGAAAGAGGAGAGCGAAAAAGTTGGCTTAAAGCTCAACATTCAGAAAACGAAGATCATGGCATCGGGTCCCATCACTTCATGGGAAATAGATGGGGAAACAGTGGAAACAGTGTCACACTTTATTTTGGGGGGCTCCAAAATCACTGTAGATGGTGACTGCAGCCATGAAATTAAAAGATGCTTATTCCTTGAAGAAAAGTTATGACCAACCTAGATAGCATACTCAAAAGCAGAGACATTATTTTGCCGACTAAGGTCCGTCTAGTCAGCACTAGACTAGACCACAGGCTATGGTTTTTCCAGTGGTCATGTATGGATGTGAGAGTTGGACTGTGAAGAAAGCTGAGCACCGAAGAACTGATGCTTTTGAACTGTGGTGTTGGAGAAGACTCTTGAGAGTCCCTTGGACTGCAAGGAGATCCAACCAGTCCATTCTGAAGGAGATCAGCCCTGGGATTTCTTTGTAAGGAATGATGCTAAAGCTGAAACTCCAGTACTTTGGCCACTTCATGGGAAGAGTTGACTCATTGGAAAAAACTCTGATGCTGGGAGAGATTGGGGACAGAAGGAGAAGAGGATGAGAGGGGATGAGATGGCTTGATGGCATCACTGACTTGATGTACGTGAGTCTGAGTGAACTCCAGGAGTTGGTGATGGACAGGGGGACCTGGCGTGCTGTGATTCATGGGGTCACAAAGAGTCAGACACGACTGAGCCTGAGCAACTGAACTGAACTGAACTGATCTATGTCAGATTGAACAGTGTCTTGGCTCCTTCTCCTCAGACCCAGATAATTATCTAAAAGAATTCAAGTGTCTTACCCAGTCTTAGGACTTAACCTGGCATGGTATTTACATCATCCTTTCCTCCACTCTTCTCCCAGAAGAGAAGGAACAAGTATGGCAAATGTCTCAGGTGCATGCTGATGAGATACACAGGACAGAGGAAACTAAGCGGGCAACGGCTGTCCACCGAGATGATCCCAACTGGGATTATCAGGCAGGGAGATCTGGATGAGCAGCCTGTAATCATATGGTTGCTTGCCTTATTGTGGGCCTTCAAAAGGCATGGCATAAAGCTATCAACTTTGATAAGCTCTGGGAAATAACAAAGACTAGATGAAAACCCGGCACAATTTCTAGCCAGGTTAACAGAAGCACTACAAAAATATACAAAATTAGACCCCACTTCAGCACAGGGTTCAAGTCCTTAACACCCATTGTATCTCCCAGTTATCCCCAGATATCTGAAAGAAACTAAAAAAGGCAGAACAAGGCCCTCAAATCCCTCAACGAGACCTTTTAAATTTACCCTTCAAGATTTTCAGTAACCGGGAAGAACAGGCAAAGCTAGAGAAGGCCCTGAGATCAAGCCAAAAGCCACCTTTTAGCCACTGCCCCACATGGCTCCAAACCTCCATCAACCAACAAAGAAAGGAAGCTGCCTGGGACCTGCTTCAAATGCTAAAAAAAGGCCAGTGGGCCCGTTCATGCCTAAAGTCAAGGCCCCTTCCAGGTCCAGGTCCCAGCTGAGGCATAAAGGGACACTGGAAGGTTGACTGGCCAAATCATCCTCCAGGGATCTGGACATCCCCTCCTGGTCCCGAGCAGGAGTCCTCCAACCCAGCTCTGCCCAGCCTCCTTGGACTCGCTGCTGAAGACTGAAGGTGCCCAGGGCCCCAGGCCCCGATTGTCATCACCTCTATGGAGTCCAGGATAACTCTTACAGTGGCAGGCAAGCCAATCTCCTTTCTCATTGACACAGGGGCCACTGATTATGCTATGCCTGCCTACTCCAGAAAAACCAAGGTCTCCTAGGTCTGTTATGTGGGTTGACAGTTTAATATCTACATCATGAATAACCAAAACTCTGCCTTGCACACTTCAAGATACCCTCATTTTCCCATGCTTTTCTCATACTCCCAAAATGCCCCACTCCTATTCTTGGGAGAGACCTTCTCTTAAAATTCAAAGCCTCTATTTCTATCCCAAGCCCACCCTCTGATCTAGCCTGGTTACAGTTCCTCAACCCCACCTCCTCTTCCCTGGCCCCATTGTCCTCCTTGTCCATAAATCCCATAGTTTGGGATTCAGACAACACACCTGTTGCCTCTCACCATGCTCCAATTCATATCCATCTCAAAGACCCCTCTAAATCCCCCAATCAACTACAATATACCATGTCCAAAAATACATCAACAAGGATTAAAGCCTATCGTCACTAAACTCCTACATCAGAGTCTCTTGCACCCAATTCACTCTTCCTATTAACATCCATATCCTACCTGTCAAAGAGCCAAATGACTCCTATCGTCTGGTCCAGGACCTGAGACTTATCAATGTGGCTGTTATCCCCATACCCCCAGTAGTTCTAGATCCCTATACTCCTCTCTCTCAGTCCCTCTTCCACCATCCACTTCACTATTCTAGACTTCAAAGACGACATCTTTACTATCCCTTTACACTCACTCTCAAGACCTCTTTGACTTTACCTGGTCTGATCCAGACAATCATCTCTCCCAACAGCTGACATGGACAGTCCTCCTACAAGGCTTTCTTGATGGCCTTCATTTCTTTGGCCAAGCTCTCACATCAGACCTAACCTCTTTTGATCTTACTCCGAGTACTGTCTTCCAATATGTGGATGATCTCCTCTTTTGTAGTCCTTCACTTACACACTCTTAACAACACACTATACAACTTCTCAATTTTCTAGGTGATTGAGGCTATTGAGTGTCTCACACCAAGGTTCAGCTCTCTCTTCCTAGAGTCACCTATCTCAGAGTCCTTTTAACACCAACAAAAAGATATATTACTACTGATAGAAAGTCCCTTATATCCACCCTACCACTCCCTACATCAGAAACAGAGAGCCTGTCCTTCTTGAGGTTAGCTGGATATCTACACCTCTGGATTCCTAATTTTGCCCTCTTGGCATAACCCCTATATCCAGCCACCTGAGGAGATCTTTCAGAACCCCTAGAGCTAAACTCAAATGTCCCTTCAGCCTTTAACACCCTTAAGCAAGCCATTGTCTCAGCCCTAGATCTAACACTTCCTGACTTTCTCACCCCTTTATACTCTACACTACTGAGAGACAAAGAATTGCCCTAGGAGTTTGCGGACAAAATCAGGGCCCCTCCTTCACCCCTGTCGCTTATCTATCAAAGCAATTAGATGCCACAGTTAGAGGATGGCTGGCCTGCCGACGACGTGCTCTGGCAGCAGCTGTGCTCCTCGCTCAGGAAAGTAAAAATCTGACTTTTGCAGCACCCACTGTCATTTGTTCACCACAAGACTTTAAGGACTTACTTTCTCACAAATCCATGACCCTTCCTATCTCCTTCATGCATCCAACTAATTCATGTCACCCTTCTCGAATTTCCCGAGTTCTCCTTTGAACACTCTCCTACTCTCAACCCTGCCACCCTTATCCCTACTTCTGAGCACCACATTCATACTTGCAAAGAGACATTAGAAGACCTGATGCCCCACTTCTCCCACATTTCCTCAACCCCTTTAAATAACCCTAACTTTACTTGGTATATTGATGGCAGTTCCTCTTCAACATCATAAGGAAAAAACATAGCTGGATAATGTAATTGTCTCTGACACCAAAATTACTGAATTCCAACTTCTCCCCTTGGAAACCTCTTCGCAAAAGGCAAAACTTATTGCACTAAGTAGAGCCCTTACCCTCGCAGCTAACAAGGGAGCAAACATATACACTGATTCTAAATATACTTTCCACATAATACACTCACATGCTACTATCTGGAAGGAATGAGGGTTCCTATCAATTAAAGGCTCTCCTACAACTAATGCCCTGCTTGTACTCCAACTTTAACAGCAGCTAACATGCCAACTGAAGTAGGCATCATTCATTGCTGAGGTCACCAGGTGTCCTCAGACCCCATTTCGTGGGGCAATGATGCCACAGACAGAGAAGCAAAACAAGCCTCGTTCTGATCATCAACTCAACAATGTATAATAATCACCAACATAAAGCCCCTTTACCTCCCCAAGGGAAAAAGACGATTATTACAAGAGGGAGCACAACTACAAGGAGACTGGTTACAAAAACAGGGCCGCTATGTCCTTCCCCAATCTCAAGCCATACAGATTCTTATAGATATTCATCAGGCCCTACAGGTCAGTTCAGTTCAGTCGCTCAGTCGTGTCTGACTCCACGACCCCATGAACTGCAGCACGACAGGGCGCCCTGTCCATCAACAACTCCTGGAGTTCACTCAAACTCACGTCCATCAAGTCTGTGATGCCATCCAGCCATCTCATCCTCTGTCATCCTCTTCTCCTCCTGCCCCCAGTCCCTCCAAGCATCAGGGTATTTCCCAATGAGTCAACTCTTTGCATGAAGTGGCCAAAGTATGTGGGTTTCAGTTTCAGCATCAGTCCTTCCAATGAACACCCAGGATTGATCTCCTTTAGGATGGACTGGTTGGATCCCCTTTGCAGTCCAAAGGACTCTCAAGAGTTGTCTCCAACACCACAGTTCAAAAGCATTCATTCTTCAGCACTCAGCTTTCTTCACAATCCAACTCGCACATCCATACATGACCACTGGAAAAAACATAGCCTTGACTAGATGGATCTTTGTTTGCAAACTAATGTCTCTGCTTTTCAATATGCTATCTAGGTTGGTCATAACTTTCCTTCCAAGGAGTAAGTGTCTTTTAATTTCATGGCTGCAATCACCATCTGCAGTGATTTTGGAGCCCAAAAAAATAAAGTCTGACACTGTTTCCCCATCTATTTCACAAGAAGTGATGGGACTGGATGCCATGNGCTTCTGTTAGGTCCAGACCATTTCTGTCCTTTATCGAGCCCATCTTTGCATGAAATGTTCCCTTGATATCTCTAATTTGCTTGAAGAGATCTCTAGTCTTTCCCATTCTGTTATTTTCCTCTATTTCTTTGCACTGAGGAAGGCTTTCTCTTATCTCTCCTTGCTATTCTTTGGAACTCTGCATTCAGATGCTTATATCTTTCCTTTTCTCCTCTGCTTGTTGCTTCTCCTCTTTTCATGGCTATTTGTAAGCCCTCCCCAGACAGCCATTTTGCTTTTTTGCATTTCTTTTCCTTGAGGATGGTCTTGATCCCTGTCTCCTATACAGTGTCACAAATCTCCGTCTATAGTTCATCAGGCACTCTGTCTATCAGATCTAGGCCCTTAAATCTATTTCTCATTTCCACTGTATAATCATAAAGAATTTGATTTAGGTCATACCTGAATGGTTTAGTGATNACAGTGTCACAAATCTCCGTCTATAGTTCATCAGGCACTCTGTCTATCAGATCTAGGCCCTTAAATCTATTTCTCATTTCCACTGTATAATCATAAAGAATTTGATTTAGGTCATACCTGAATGGTTTAGTGATTTTCCCTACTTTCTTCAATTTCAGTCTGAATTTGGCAATAAGGAGTTGATGATCTGAGTCACAGTCAGCTCCTGGTCTTATTTTTGTTGACTGCATAGAGCTTCTCCATCTTTGGCTGCAAAGAACATAATCAATCTGATTTCGGTGTTGATCATCTGGTGATGTCCATGTGTAGAGTCTTGTGTTGTTGGAAGAGAGTGTTTGCTATGATCAGTGCATTCTCTTGGCAAAACTCAGCCTTTGCCTTGCTTCATTCTGTACACCAAGGCCGAATTTGCCTGTTACTCCAGGTGTTTCTTGACTTCCTACTTTTGCATTCCAGTCCCCTGTAATGAAAAGGACATCTTTTTTGGGTGTTAGTTCTAAAAGGTCTTGTAGGTCTTCATAGAACCGTTCAACTTCAGCTTCTTCAGCATTACCGGTTGGGGCATAGGCTTGGATTACCGTGATATTGAATGGTTTGCCTTGGAAATGAACAGAAATCATTCTGTCGTTTTTGAGATTGCATCCAAGTACTGCATTTCAGATCCTTTTGTTGACCATGATAGCTACTCCGTTTCTTCTAAGGGATTCTTGCCCACAGTAGTAGATATAATGGTCATCTGAGTTTAATCCACCCATTCCGGTCCATTTTAGTTCGCTGATTCCTAGAATGTCGACGTTCACTCTTGCCATGTCCTTCTTGGCCACTTCCAATTTGCCTTGATTCATGGTCCTGACATTCCAGGTTCCTATGCAATTTTGCTCTTTACAGCATTGGACCTTGCTACTATCACCAGTCACATCCACAACTGGGTATTGTTTTTGCTTTGGCTCTGTTCCTTCATTCTTCTGCAGTTATTTCTGCACTGATCTCCAGTAGCATATTGGGTACTTACCGACCGGCGGAGTTCCTCTTTCATTATCCTATCATTTTTCCTTTTCATACTGTTCATGGGATTCTCAAAGCAAGAATACTGAAGTGGCTTGCCATCCCCTTCTCCAGTGGACCACATTCTATCAGACCTCTCCACTATGACCCGTCCACCTTGGGTGGCCCCACACAGCATGGCTTAGTTTCATTGAGTTAGACAAGGCTGTGGTCCGTGTGATCAGGTTGGCTAGTTTTCTGTGATTATGGTTTCAGTGTGTCTGCACTCTGATGCCCTCTTGCAATGCCTACCATCTTACTTGTGTTTCTCTTACCTTGGATGTGGGGTATCTCTTCAGGGCTGCTCCAGTAAAGCATAGCCACTGCTCCTTACCTTGGAGGAAGTTGCCCCTCCTGACCTTGAATGTGGAGTAGCTCCTTTTGGCCCTCCTGCACCCGTGTAGCTGCCACTCCTTGGATGTGGGGTAGCTCCTCTAGGCTGCCGCCCCTGGCCTCGGATGTGGGGTAGTTCCACTCGGCCATCACCCCTGACCTCGGACATGGGATAGCTCCTCTTGGCTGCCCCCTGAGCCATCGCAGCCTGGTGTTCTCGGTTGCTGCCCCTGACCTTGGGCGTGGGGTAGCTCCTCTTGGCTGGACTTCCTACAAGTAGGCACTAAACCTCTTTATCATCTCTTAAGATCTCTTATCACCTATCCTAACCTTCTTTCAGTCCTGCAACAAATCACTGGGTCTTTCATTATCTGCTCATTATCAGTCTCACCACAGGGAGCCCTAAAGCCTATTCCCTCATTCCCAACACATCAGGCTTGAGAGCATATCTCAGGAGAAGACTAGCAAATTGATTTCCCTCACATGCCTCCAACACGAAAAATAAAACTCATGCTTACTCTAGTAGACACTTTTTCGGGTGGATTAAGGCTTTTCCTACGAGATCAGAAACTGCCACAGAGGTAACACGGTTTCTCATACGAGAAATCATCCCTCACTTTGGCCTCCCACTGTCTCTCCAATCCAATAATGGGTCAGTTTCTACCTTCCAAATCAACAGGTAGCCCAATCCTTTGGCATAACCTGGAAACTATATATTCCTTACAGACTCCAATCCTCAGGAAAAGTAGAAAAGGCAAACTCTATTCTCAAAACACACCTAACCCAACTCTCTCTAGAATTACAAAGGCCATGTGCTGAACTCCTTCCCATAGCTTTGGCTCACATTAGGACTACTCAATGGGACTGGTCTTTCCTCAGTCCTTTTGAGCTCATCATGTATGGGCTCCCTCTTCTCTTAGGTCAGTTCCCTACTGCCAGCCCCTTGCTGGGAGATTATCTTCCCATCCTTAACCTTATTAGACACTTCATGAAAGAACATGCAGGTCACTCTCTCCCAAAGTCTCATCAAACGAATTCAGCTGACTTAACACTCATACCTGGGGATCGAGTCCCGCTTAAGGCCTTACACCATAAGGATCTCCACTCCAATGGAGTGGTCCGTTTGAAGTCATTCTAACCATACCAACAGCTGCTAAACTAGCGGATCATTCCTCTTGGTTTCATATCTCTAGATTAAAGTGGACCCCAGGAGACTCTCCATCTCTGCCAAGAAACATTCCCCGCTTAGATGCTCCTCACTACACCAGCACTGTTCTAGGACCCACCAGGCTTTAACTAGATTGAATTCCAGAAGAAACAGCCAAAAACAAATATCAACAAGTAAAACAAAAACAGATGTATTAGCTACTAATTGGACTGGAATTTCCTCTACTTACCCTATTCACAATAGGACTTTACTCTGTGTTGAAGAACCTAGGTTAAAAACTAAAGTTTCTTTTGTGTGTTAGGACCCCAGAGGCAGGCCATGCCTCATGGAAAATAGCTTTCCCCTTATCTGATGACTCAGAGCCTCCTGATCTTTGACACAGCCCCACTATAGTAGTGTGTGAAGGTTTCTATTAATTCTTAACTGATGACTTATAGTCTAAATTCCTGGCTTTGGAAGGGACCCTCTAAATTGTCTTTCTGATAATCTTCTCTAAAAAATTGGCTAACCGCCGCCAGGTACGAGGTGGTCGGTCAGCCGTTTCGGCCTGGAAACTTCCAGACCTATCTTGCGGGGAGCTGCCTCAAAAGGGGGGCTGGAAAAACAGACATAGCCCTGGGAAAGCTCAAAGAACTGCTTTCCCTGCTCCGCCACCCCCCCTGATTGATAAGTAACCTGTGGCATTTCAAGCCTGAACTCCTTGAGGAAAAACAGATTGTTCTCTGAAGTAGTCATACGTGCCTGGAACCGGGACGCACCGCCCCGGAGGGAGTAAGACAGAATCCTACCATGATGCCAGCCAGCCAGATGATTTGTCTTGGGGTCTGGTAATCTAAGATAACAGCTGTATGTTTATGACTCTGTTTGATGTTTTATCTGCATTCCTTCTTTCTTGAATCTTTCTTTGTATGACATCACCTATATCTACCAGTAGCTTAGAAGTGTATAAAAACTGTTCTGTAACTAACATCGGGGTTCACTCCTTCCGAGGAGACTGAACCCTGGCGCGCCGGCCTAATAAATCCTCCTGCCTATTGCATCGAATTCGAGTCACTGTGGTCTTTGGAGCGACAGATCCTGAGAAAAGGCCGCGAGGTCTTACAGTGTCTCCTCCTGAGTAGACTATCATTCAAAAGCTTTCCTTCTGTTTTACCTACTTCTCCATAGTTCTTGTTTTTTGGGCATGGCCCTCCTCTTACTATGATCAGCCTAGATGAATTCATTATCCACTTTCCTTCACATAGTAACACAAGCCCTTACCTTTCCTGAAAATACCACTATTACTGATCTCCCCTTTCTCCTTGACTTTATAACCAATCTTTGGCTCCAGGGAGATTTCATAGAGTTCACACCAACCCAAATTGATTTCTACACTTGGATTCTTATTTTTATCATTTTCTCCCCTTAGACATGAGATGTCACATCATGATTTTGCTCTTACTCCCTCTTCTTTTACAGTGGAAACTTCACATTAATACCCTGCCTATAACTCACCCTGCCCCAAATCTTGCCTACCTACTCAGTACTCTAAATCTGACCCATCATTTACTCAGTACCTCAAACCCGACCCTGGCCAGTGATTGGATGGATTTGCTTATCCATCTCCTATTTCCACAGATCAATGGACTCACATAAACACTTCTCTTTATCACACATATAGAGAAGAATCTCTTTTTATCATATGTATGTTATTTATATTCAGTTGATCAAATTCACAATCCTGACAAGATACTGACCTCCCTCCTTATAGATCTCACTTCTACTCATTAAGGATGAGCTATAGGAGGACCCACCACCTCTGACATATGTCTACTACAACAACAGGCTCCTTTCTGTTTTTTCCAGACAAAACTCTATGAACAATTCTTACTGTCAACTAGGAACTATACCGCCACACCTCTGTAATCACACTTACACCTCTCCTTCCCTTCAGGCCCATCTGTCTATCATGTCTCAGGAACTGCAGGACATTCTGTTTCTCAGGGAGACTCCCTTCTGCATATGGTGTAAATACTCCTCTTGTAAGGGCTACACTGGCTAGTTCACTGTCAGGTTCAGAGACTACTAACAAGTTCCCAGTGAAGAGGAAAAGTTAAAATTCTACATAACCTCCTTCTTCTTCTGTCTCTGTAACTCAGCTTGCCCTTGCAAAGTCTAGATCACGTAGGTCATGTAGTCTCAGAAAGTGGGGACTTGCAATACTAGGAACTGGAGCTTATCTCACTCACCCTTGTCCTGCTCCTTGCAATCGCCCAGCCCCTGCAATCCTGCCTAATCATGCCTATCCAGGTCAGGCATCCCCCTCTCTATCTTGACCACTGTTCCTGCATGCACAAAACCCCTTAGTTTAAACCAGCCTCTTCACAGCTAGTGTTGCCCACTACAGTCTGTCTATAAAAACTCTGTAATCCCTTTTTTTCAGGGCTCAGAACTTGGAGTGTTAACTTCTCTGGGCCCGCTGGCATAATAAACCTGAGTTCTCCGACTCTCCGAGTGTAATGCTTGGTTTTTTCAGTACTAGTTCTGCAACACCTGAAAGACTCCTATTTGCTATTGATTTCAGCTGTTGTCTTCTTACTCCTGAAATATTTTTCTTATGTGGAACCACCACCTATTTATGTCTTCCCACTAATTGAACAGAAACATGCACCCTGGTATATCTGGCCCCAGATATTTCTATTGGTCCTAACAATCAGACCCTTCCTATCCCACTAACTCATAACTGACCCAGATGGGCAATTCCATTCATTCCTCTATTAATCAGTTTAGGAATAGCAGCTGGGATTGGGACAGGGCCTGCAGGACTCACAACCTCTTTAAATTACTATCAAAGACTTTCTAAAGACCTCACTGACAGCCTAGAAGAAAGAGCTAACAGCCTTATCACTATCCAAAACCAGCTAGATTCCCTGGCAGCCATGGTCCTTCAAAACAGTAGAGGATTAGACCTCCTCACAGCAGAAAGGGGAGGCCTATGCATACATATATATATGTATATATATATTGGAGAAGGAAATGGCAACCCCCTCCAGTACTCTTGCCTGGAGAATCCCATGGAGAGAGGAGCCTGGTAGGCTACAGTCCATGGGGTCGCAAAGAGTCGGACACGACTGAGTGACAAACTACTAACTACTACTATGCCTATTTTTGGAGGAAGCCTGCTGCTTCTACACCAATAAATCAGGCATTGTAAAGGAAGCAGCAAGAAATCTGACAAACAGGGCCTGCAAATACGTCAACACCTCAGTAATTCATGGGAAAATTGGTTAAGCAATTGCAATTGGATGCCCTGGGTCCTACCTTTTCTAGGCCCTCTCCTTCTACTTACCTTTATTCTAACTTTTGGCCCATGTTTAATGTGTCTTTTTTCAAAATTTCTTCAGGACCACTTACACGCATTCACCAACTAAACTATCCATGAGCTACTTCTAACTCACTCAGGTTATCAAAAACTTCGACCCCACACAAATCCCCTGGACCCACATTCCATCCTTTTCTTATCTCACCCCCACAATGGCCATGTCCCACAGGAAGCAGTTACAGAAGACTGACCTTCACCCCTTATCCTAAATCAAAAAGGCTAGAAAGATAGGGCCCCCTGGGGGCTCATTGATAAGATGGCTCATTACTTTGACATTGCGAACTAAGAATAAAATCACAGAGATCCTTGAGATTGACCAAACTGCCCTAAATGACATTCTGTTTTCTCACTGGCGCCTACCTTCTCAAAGCTACAAGACCACAAGATTCCAGACCTCCGGCTACATGACCACAGGACTCAACTACAGGCTAAAAATTAACCATCCCTACAGAGAATTTTCCACTGGTGGGGTATAAGAAAGACCCTGTCAGAAAGGGAGGATGTTGGTTCTCCTTAAGGGCCAGTCACCCTCTCTTTTACCTCTAATAAATTTCGCTTTTCTTGCCTGACTGCCCAGCTTGCTCTCTTTTTCTCTGCACTCGCCTTACTTTATTTCTACACAGCTGATGGGCCAGGGCCTACTCACTGGCAGCTGTTCCAGGTGGTTGAGTGGCTAGGATCCAGCTCACTCACTGCCATNGGCGCGCCGGCCTAATAAATCCTCCTGCCTATTGCATCGAATTCGAGTCACTGTGGTCTTTGGAGCGACAGATCCTGAGAAAAGGCCGCGAGGTCTTACAGTGTCTCCTCCTGAGTAGACTATCATTCAAAAGCTTTCCTTCTGTTTTACCTACTTCTCCATAGTTCTTGTTTTTTGGGCATGGCCCTCCTCTTACTATGATCAGCCTAGATGAATTCATTATCCACTTTCCTTCACATAGTAACACAAGCCCTTACCTTTCCTGAAAATACCACTATTACTGATCTCCCCTTTCTCCTTGACTTTATAACCAATCTTTGGCTCCAGGGAGATTTCATAGAGTTCACACCAACCCAAATTGATTTCTACACTTGGATTCTTATTTTTATCATTTTCTCCCCTTAGACATGAGATGTCACATCATGATTTTGCTCTTACTCCCTCTTCTTTTACAGTGGAAACTTCACATTAATACCCTGCCTATAACTCACCCTGCCCCAAATCTTGCCTACCTACTCAGTACTCTAAATCTGACCCATCATTTACTCAGTACCTCAAACCCGACCCTGGCCAGTGATTGGATGGATTTGCTTATCCATCTCCTATTTCCACAGATCAATGGACTCACATAAACACTTCTCTTTATCACACATATAGAGAAGAATCTCTTTTTATCATATGTATGTTATTTATATTCAGTTGATCAAATTCACAATCCTGACAAGATACTGACCTCCCTCCTTATAGATCTCACTTCTACTCATTAAGGATGAGCTATAGGAGGACCCACCACCTCTGACATATGTCTACTACAACAACAGGCTCCTTTCTGTTTTTTCCAGACAAAACTCTATGAACAATTCTTACTGTCAACTAGGAACTATACCGCCACACCTCTGTAATCACACTTACACCTCTCCTTCCCTTCAGGCCCATCTGTCTATCATGTCTCAGGAACTGCAGGACATTCTGTTTCTCAGGGAGACTCCCTTCTGCATATGGTGTAAATACTCCTCTTGTAAGGGCTACACTGGCTAGTTCACTGTCAGGTTCAGAGACTACTAACAAGTTCCCAGTGAAGAGGAAAAGTTAAAATTCTACATAACCTCCTTCTTCTTCTGTCTCTGTAACTCAGCTTGCCCTTGCAAAGTCTAGATCACGTAGGTCATGTAGTCTCAGAAAGTGGGGACTTGCAATACTAGGAACTGGAGCTTATCTCACTCACCCTTGTCCTGCTCCTTGCAATCGCCCAGCCCCTGCAATCCTGCCTAATCATGCCTATCCAGGTCAGGCATCCCCCTCTCTATCTTGACCACTGTTCCTGCATGCACAAAACCCCTTAGTTTAAACCAGCCTCTTCACAGCTAGTGTTGCCCACTACAGTCTGTCTATAAAAACTCTGTAATCCCTTTTTTTCAGGGCTCAGAACTTGGAGTGTTAACTTCTCTGGGCCCGCTGGCATAATAAACCTGAGTTCTCCGACTCTCCGAGTGTAATGCTTGGTTTTTTCAGTACTGGTTCTGCAACACCTGAAAGACTCCTATTTGCTATTGATTTCAGCTGTTGTCTTCTTACTCCTGAAATATTTTTCTTATGTGGAACCACCACCTATTTATGTCTTCCCACTAATTGAACAGAAACATGCACCCTGGTATATCTGGCCCCAGATATTTCTATTGGTCCTAACAATCAGACCCTTCCTATCCCACTAACTCATAACTGACCCAGATGGGCAATTCCATTCATTCCTCTATTAATCAGTTTAGGAATAGCAGCTGGGATTGGGACAGGGCCTGCAGGACTCACAACCTCTTTAAATTACTATCAAAGACTTTCTAAAGACCTCACTGACAGCCTAGAAGAAAGAGCTAACAGCCTTATCACTATCCAAAACCAGCTAGATTCCCTGGCAGCCATGGTCCTTCAAAACAGTAGAGGATTAGACCTCCTCACAGCAGAAAGGGGAGGCCTATGCATACATATATATATGTATATATATATTGGAGAAGGAAATGGCAACCCCCTCCAGTACTCTTGCCTGGAGAATCCCATGGAGAGAGGAGCCTGGTAGGCTACAGTCCATGGGGTCGCAAAGAGTCGGACACGACTGAGTGACAAACTACTAACTACTACTATGCCTATTTTTGGAGGAAGCCTGCTGCTTCTACACCAATAAATCAGGCATTGTAAAGGAAGCAGCAAGAAATCTGACAAACAGGGCCTGCAAATACGTCAACACCTCAGTAATTCATGGGAAAATTGGTTAAGCAATTGCAATTGGATGCCCTGGGTCCTACCTTTTCTAGGCCCTCTCCTTCTACTTACCTTTATTCTAACTTTTGGCCCATGTTTAATGTGTCTTTTTTCAAAATTTCTTCAGGACCACTTACACGCATTCACCAACTAAACTATCCATGAGCTACTTCTAACTCACTCAGGTTATCAAAAACTTCAACCCCACACAAATCCCCTGGACCCACATTCCATCCTTTTCTTATCTCACCCCCACAATGGCCATGTCCCACAGGAAGCAGTTACAGAAGACTGACCTTCACCCCTTATCCTAAATCAAAAAGGCTAGAAAGATAGGGCCCCCTGGGGGCTCATTGATAAGATGGCTCATTACTTTGACATTGCGAACTAAGAATAAAATCACAGAGATCCTTGAGATTGACCAAACTGCCCTAAATGACATTCTGTTTTCTCACTGGCGCCTACCTTCTCAAAGCTAAAAGACCACAAGATTCCAGACCTCTGGCTACATGACCACAGGACTCAACTACAGGCTAAAAATTAACCATCCCTACAGAGAATTTTCCACTGGTGGGGTATAAGAAAGACCCTGTCAGAAAGGGAGGATGTTGGTTCTCCTTAAGGGCCAGTCACCCTCTCTTTTACCTCTAATAAATTTCGCTTTTCTTGCCTGACTGCCCAGCTTGCTCTCTTTTTCTCTGCACTCGCCTTACTTTATTTCTACACAGCTGATGGGCCAGGGCCTACTCACTGGCAGCTGTTCCAGGTGGTTGAGTGGCTAGGATCCAGCTCACTCACTGCCATGGCCTGAGTTCAATCTGGGGCTGGGAACTGAAACCCTGCTTCAAGGTGCCACAGGTGGAGGTCACCTGTGATCTTATTTGGTGCCAAAACTGGGAATTCAAAGTAAACCCAGCTTATTCCATCTGCTCCTTTAGGCCTCTGACTTTCACTCTTGCCCTCTTCCCCTTGCTCGCTACTTTACTTTATATTGAAGTCCAACCCCGCAGGCCTTGTCCTGCCCTAGGACCCTTGCCAACATGCCTGCACACTTTTTTCCCAAGATGGATTCCAGCTCAGAGGCCAATGAAGGTGGGGAAGGCTTAGCATCATTTATTATGGGGTGATGCTCCTCCTCCTTTTTGACTTCCAAGGAGCCTTTCTGCACATTTGCAATGTCTCCCTTGCCCCAAGGATAGGAAATATGTGACCTCTTGATCTCTTGATCCCTTTTGATCTCTTCCATGGCTGTTATCTTAAAGTGTCCTCAAGAGATAAAGCCTGGCTATTTAACTGTTTCTGTTGTTATTTCAAAGAATAGCAATAAGAGATAAGAAAGCCTTCCTCAGCAATCAATGCAAAGAAATAGAGGAAAACAACACAATTTGACAGACTAGAGATCTCTTCAAGAAAATTAGAGATACCAAGGGAACATTTCATGCAAAGATGAGCACAATAAAGGACAGAAATGGTATGGACCTAATAGAAGCAGAAAATATTAAGAAGAGGTGGCAAGAATACACAGAACTGTATAAAAAAGATCTTCATGATCCAGATAATCACAATGGTGTGATCACTCATCTAGAGCCAGACATCCTGGAATGGGAAGTCAAGGGGATCTTAAGCATCTCAACAAATAAAGCTAGTGGAAGTGATGGAATTCCACTTGAGCTGTTTCAAATCCTAAAAGATGATGCTGTCAACGTGCCATACTCAATATGCCAGCAAATCTGGAAAACTCAGTGATGGCCATAGAACTGGAAAAGGTCAGTTTTCATTCTGTTAGGTAGGTAGAATAGGGAAAAGGAGTCCAAAATGGCGGTGGCTAAAAGACAAGGAAAGTCAAAGGAAGGTCCGAGGACCAGAGTGAAGACTTCAGGTAGAACAAACAGCACTCCTGGCTAAGCCCAATTTGCATAGGGCAGGCCCAGGTGGAGGAAAAAACATATAAAAGGAGGAGCCAAAGCGCTTTCTCCCTCTCTTTCTCTCCCGCGTGCGTGTGCTCTTTCTCTCTCTCCCTCTCTCTCTCTCTCCCTCCTCCACACGCTCCTCCACTTTCTTCTCTTCGAGTCTTTGGGTTGGCATGCCCTCACACTTCGAGGATGGACTCTCCTGCTATCTTCTAAATAAAATAGAGCTGTAACATTGATTTGCCTAAGAGCTATAACACGGTTTGTCCAAGACCAGAGAGCTGTCCGTCGCTCCAAATCTTTGTTGTGACGAGACAAAGAACCAAGGAACATACACTCATGTGACATTTATGGTGCCATGACTCAGGTCTAACCTGGCTGAAACAACCTCCGCGCAGAAGAGGCCAAGCACAGCGGGAGCCCAACTCAGCGAAGCTCCCTCACGGAAGGCAAAGAAACTCAGTGCAGGGGAAGGCCCATCGTGCTGGAAACCAGGACAGTGAAAAACAATCTCAGCAGAAAGGTTACGCGGCCCAGTCTCAGATTCCAGAAGACCTCTGGTTAAGGTAAGAGGTCCTCACTCCTGTGGCTGGAGGGAGACGCCTAATGAAATCTTAATTCCTTTACAGTTCCCGCGAACCTCCTGCGAATAAGCAGGTGGCAGAGGACACAACTGAGGGACTCCAGACAGGCTACTCCTCAGCATGTCCCAAAGGTGCTATCTGCTGAGCCCCAGTAGCTGTTACACAAGCCAGTGGGGGTTCCTCTGTCCTTTCTTTTCTCTGTGCCACGGATCAGACCAATGAAATTATGAGCACCAGTCAGATATTTAGCAAATTTTCTAGCGGGTTATGAAGGGGATTCCTCAGGATGTTTTTCCCACTGCTTTTTCCTCCTGTCCTTCAGCTCTCTCCCAGGACTCAAGCCGGGCCGAATCTAATGAAACTCAGGCTCTGATGTCTCATTACAAAAATTCATGGAGAGACAAAGTGATAAGAGGTGGCTTTGTTAGAATCCAGAGAGAAGTCACTTTTCAGGCCTGAACCATTGCCTAGAGTAAGGGCCATGGAATTAGGCCTGGCTAGGTGTTGTCAGGATTACTTTACTAGCATGTGAGATGAGTGCAATTCTGCCATAGTTTGCGCATTCTGTGGCATTGCCTTTCTTTGGAATTGGAACGAAAACTGACCTTTTCCAGTCCTGTGTCCACTGCTGAATTTTCCAAATTTGCTGGCATATTGAGTGTAGCACTTTCACAACATCATCTTTCAGGATCTGAAACAGCTCAACTGGAATTCCATCACCTCCACTACCTTTGTTCGTAGTGATGCTTTCTAAGGCCCACTTGACTTCACATTCCGAGATGTCTGTCTCTAGATGAGTGATCACACCATCGTGATTATCTGGGTCGTGAAGATCTTTTTTGTACAGTTCTTCTGTGTATTCTGGCCACCTCTTCTTAATATCTTCTGCTTCTATTAGGTCCATACCACTTCTGTCCTTTATCGAGCCCATCTTTGCATGAAATGTTCCCTTGTTATCTCCAATTGTCTTGAAGAGATCTCTAGTCTTTCCCATTCTGTTGTTTTCCTCTATTTCTTTGCATTGATTGCTGAAGAAGGCTTTCTTATCTCTTCTTGCTGTTCTTTGGACCTCTGCATTCAGATGCTTATATCTTTCGTTTTCTCCTTTGCTTTTCGCTTCTCTTCTTTTCACAGCTATTTGTAGGGCCTCCCCAGACAGCCATTTTGCTTTTTTGCATTTCTTTTCCATGGGGATGGTCTTGATCCCCATCTCATGTAAAATGTCATGAACCTCATTCCATAGTTCATCAGGCACTCTGTCTGTCAGATCTAGGCCCTTAAATCTATTTCTCACTTCCAGTATATAATCATAAGGGATTCGATTTAGGTCATACCTGAATGGTCTAGCGGTTTTCCCTACTTTCTTCAATTTCAGTCTGAATTTGGAAATAAGGAGTTGATGATCTGAGCCACAGTCAGCTCCTGGTCTTGTTTTTGTTGACTGTATAGAGCTTCTCCATCTTTGGCTGCAAAGAATATAATCAATCTGATTTCGGTGTTGACCATCTGGTGATGTCCATGTGTAGAGTCTTCTCTAGAGTTGTTGGAAGAGGGTGTTTGCTATGGCCAGTGGATTTTCTTGGCAAAACTCTATTAGTCTTTGCCCTGCTTCATTCCACATTACAAGGCCAAATTTGCCTGTTACTCGAGGTGTTTCTTGACTCTCTCCTTTTGCATTCCAGTCCCCTATAATGAAAATGACATCTTTTGGGGGTGTTATCTCTAAAAGGTCTTGTAGGTCTTCATAAAACTATTCAACTTCAACTTCTTCAACCGCACAATTGTACTCATCTCACATGCTAGTAAAGTAATGCTCAAAATTCTCCAAGCCAGGCTTCAGCAATACGTGAACCATGAACTTCCTGATATTCAAGCTGGTTTGAGAAAAGGCAAAGGAACCAGACATCAAATTGCCAACATCCGCTGGATCATTAAAAAAGCAATAGAGTTCCAGAAAAACATCTATTTCTGCTTTATTGACTATGCCAAAGCCTTTGACTGTGTGGATCACAATAAACTGTGGAAAATTCTGAAAGAGATGGGAATACCAGACCACCTGACCTGCCTCTGGAGAAATCTGTATGCAGGTCAGGAAGTAACAGTTAGAACTGGATATGGAACAACAGACTG
>SJYW01007441.1:155120-191120 GCA_006410735.1 Raphicerus campestris
GGACTGGAAAAGGTCAGTTTTCATTCCAATTCTAAAGAAAGGCAATGCCAAAGAATGCTCAAACTACCGCACAATTGCACTCATCTCACATGCTAGTAAAGTAATGCTCAAAATTCTCCAGGCCAGGCTTCAGCAATACATGAACCGTGAACTTCCAGATGTTCAAGCTGGTTTTAGAAAAGACAGAGGAACCAGAGATCAAATTGCCAACATCCGCTGGATCATCAAAAAAGCAACAGTGTTCCAGAAAACATCTATTTCTGCTTTATTGACTATGCCAAAGCTTTTGACTATGTGGATCACAATAAACTGTGGAAAATTCTGAAAGAGATAGGAATACCAGACCACCTGACCTGCCTCTGTATGCAGGTCAGGAAACAACAGTTAGAACTGGATATGGAACAACAGACTGGTTCCAAATAGGAAAAGGAGTACGTCAAGGCTGTATATTGTCACCTGCTTATGTAACTTCTCTGCAGAGTACATCATGAGAAACGCTGGACTGAAAGAAACACAAGGTGGCAGCAAGATTGCCAGGAGAAATATCAATAACCTCAGATATGTAGATGATACCACCCTTATGGCAGAAAGCGAAGAGGAACTAAAAAGCCTCTTGATGAAAGTGAAAGAGGAGAGTGAAAAAGTTGGCTTAAAGCTCAACATTCAGAAAACGAAGATCATGGCATCCGGTCCCATCACTTCATGGAAAATAGATGGGGCAACAGTGTCAGACTTTATTTTGGGGGGCTCCAAAATCACTGCAGATGGTGACTGTAGCCATGAAATTAAAAGACGCTTACTCTTTGGAGAAGGAAATGGCAGCCCACTCCAGTATTCTTGCCTGGAGAATCCCCTGGACAGAGGAGCCCAGTAGGCTACAGCCACGTGGTGGCGAAGAGTCGGACACGACTGAGCGACTTCACTTTCACTTTCACTTTAGTCCTTGGAAGGAAAGTTATGACCAACGTAGATAGCATATTCAAAAGCAGAGACATTACTTTGCTGACTAAGGTCCATCTAGTCAAGGCTATGGTTTTTCCTGTGGTCATGTATGGATGTGAGTTGGACTGTGAAGAAGGCTGAACGCAGAAGAATTGATGCTTTTGAACTGTGGTGTTGGAGAAGACTCTTGAGAGTCCCTTGGACTGCAAGGAAATCCAAGCAGTCCATTCTGAAGGAGGTCAGCCCTGGGATTTCTTTGGAAGGAATGATGCTAAAGCTGAAACTCCAGTACTTTGGCCACCTCATGCAAAGAGTTGACTCATTGGAAAAGACTTTGATGCTGGGAGGGATTGGGGGCAGGAGGAGACGGGGATGACAGAGAATGAGATGGCTGGATGGCATCACTGACTCAATGGACATGAATCTGAGTGAACTCCGGGAGTTGGTGATGGACAGAGAAGCCTGGCGTGCTGGGATTCATGGGGTCACAAAGATTCGGAGACGACCGAGTGACTGAACTGAACTATATGAAAGCTTCAAGGGACGAGATGATTCAATCCCACTGATATGGGGAACTCTTCAAAAGAAGGCAGAGGCTACACTAAAACAGGCCTTAACTCAGGCACCTGCCTTGGGTTGCCAGACCCAGAAAAAGCATTCCAACTTTATGTCCATGAAAGAGATGGATTAGCCTTGGGAGTGTTAACTCAAAGGTTGGGATCTGAGCCCCAGCCTGTAGCTTACTTATCCAAAAAGCTCGATCCAACTACCCGAGGCTGGCCCCCCTGCCTTCGAAATCTTGCAGCTATTGCAATCATGATAGAAGATGCTTTAAAACTCTCCTTTGGAGGCAAACTATTTTTACCAGCCATCAAGTAAAACAACTCCTAAATGGGAGAGGCCATTTATGGATGTCTGATCAAAAAATCCTCAGATATCAAGTAATGCTGATGGAAAATCCAGGCCTCACTATATCCCCTTGTGAGGTTCTTAACCCAGCCACCTTCCTGCCTACCCCCGAGGGCTCTCTCCCCTTTCACTCTTGTCTAGAAACCTTGGACCACTGGACAAAACCCCAAGAGGTATTGTCAGAAGATCCTCTGACCAATCCTGAGGAAATCTGGTACACTGATGGAAGCAGCTTTATCTTGGATGGAAAAAGAAGAGCCAGGTAAGCAGTAGTCTTCAATTTTGAGACCATAGAGGCTAAGCCTCTGGCACCAGGTACTTCAGCCCAATTAGCTGAGCTCATAGCCCTGACTCGAGCTTTAGAGCTGGGAAAAGGAAAAAGAATAGCCATTTACATGGATTCCAAGTATGCCTTTCTGGTGCTACATGCTACTTGGAAAGAAAGGGGCCACTTGACTACCTGAGGGTCTCCAATCAAATATGGTGATCAGATTCTTCAACTCTTGGAAGCAGTCCATCTGCCCACTGAGGTTTCAGTCTCCCACTGTAAAGGACACCAAAAAGGGAGCACAGAAGTGGCACGAGGGAACGAAGCAGCTGATCAGGCAGCTAGGAGAGCAGCATAACAGAACCATGACCTAATAGGGGTTGCCACCCTAGTTCCACAGATTAATTTGCCAGAAACTCCTTCATATATTGAAGGTGAGACTCTTAAAGCTAAGAGCGAGGGCTTTCAAGAAGATCATATGGGGTGGTTCCAAAAGGAGGGACTCCTTTTTCTGCCTGGGAACCTCCAATGGAAGTTGGTTGACTCCTTACATGCCACTACTCATTTAGGAGAAAAGGCCCTCCAAAGACTACTAGAAAGGTCTGTCAGAGCAACAGGCTTCCAAACAACTATAAGACAGGTGGTCTCCTCTTGTCCCACTTGCCAATTAAACAACCCCCAAAGAGCTCGAAGACCCCAGCTGGCCCAGCCCATCCAATGATGTGGAGCCTTCCCAGGAGAGGACTGGCAGATGGACTTCACCCAGATGCCAGTTTCTCAAGTGTATAAATACCTATTAGTCATGATAGATACATTCACAAGATGGATTGAAGGCTTTCCCACCCAGACTGAGAAGGCTGAGGAGGTGGTTAAAAAAAAAAAAAAAAAACTGCTCCATGAAATCATTCCAACATTTGGTCTGCCCAGGTCATTACAAAGTGACAATGGGACATCATTAACTTCTAAGGTCACCCAAGGGGTCTCAAAAGCATTGGGCACTACTTATTATCTCCATTGTGCCTGGAGGCCTCAATCTTGGGGAAAAGTAGAAAGAGCCAATCAATTCTTAAAATCAGCAATAAAAAAGATAACCTAGGAGACCTTCCTGGGATGAAAGGAGGCTTTACCAATAGCTCTCGTTCAGTACCCGCAATGCCCCTAAGGAACAGCTTGGTCTTAGTCCTTATGAGATGCTATATGGGAGACCTTTTGTTTATGTCAATGACCTCTTCCTAGATCCAGAGGTTCAGACTCTCCAGTCCTATACCATAGCTATTGGGCAATTCCAACAGGATATATGCTGTGGGGTATGAACCAGGACCCAAAAGATTCTAAGGAGTCACCACTATATGCTCCAGGGACTCAAGTCCTAATTAAAGTCTGGAAATATGGGTCCCCAAAGGCTCAACTCCAGCCCACATGGAAGGGCCCCTACCCTGTAATATTTTCTACCCCCACAGCAGTCAAGGTACTAGGACATGACTCCTGGATTCACTCACGAGTCAAGCCATTGAAGAAGACAGAAGAGAACACTCAATACACCTGTGAGCCCCTGGGAGATCTCAGACACTTATTCAGGACTACCAATGAGTGCCATTCTAATGAACACCCCCAAAATCTGGTTTCTGGGGATAAGATTTCTCAGGATAGCTCTAAAGAGCCAACACAGCTTGACAGAGATTGTACTCCAAAACACACAGGAGACAGCTCTTCTGGTCCCTGAACAAGGAGGGTCTTGAGCCATCCTGGCCATGTGAATTCAAAATTGACTAATGCCCCTACTAGTCCTTATTATGCTGTACTGATGATGCATATTATTATTCCATGTGCTGTCAACTGTCTAACACGTTTTGTCTCTGCCCAGGTCAACACGCTATAACACACAGTGCCAGTTCAACAAAGATATAAAACTACAGCTGACCACGGAAAATATCACACACCCTTAGATGGACACCGCTATAAGGACTCTGAGGCTTGAGACTAGCAAGATGGGGAGACCCAATACCCATCGCTGTTCCAGTTCAGCAGGAAGTAGCCAGAAAGACCTTGACACCCCTATTCCCAAAGAATTGGGCCTCCCATCTCTTGAGGGGGGAATGTTAGGTAGGTAGAATAGGGAAAAGGAGTCCAAAATAGCAGTGGCTAAAAGACAAGAAAGCTCTGAGGACCAGAGTGAAGACTTCAGGTAGAACAAACAGCACTCCTGGCTAAGCCTAATTTGCATAGGGCAGGCCCAGGTGGAGGAAAAAACATATAAAAGGAGGAGCCAAAGCACTTTCTCCCTCCCTTTCTCTCCCGTGTGCGTGTGCTCTTTCTCTCTCTCTCCCTCTCTCTCTCTCTCCCTCCTCCATGCACTCCTCCACTCTCTTCTCTTCGAGTCTTTGGGTTGGCATGCCCTCACGCTTTGAGGATGGATTCTCCTGCTATCTTCTAAGTAAAAATAGAGCTGTAACACTGATTTGCCTAAGAGCTATAACACGGTTTGTCCAAGACCCGAGAGCTGTCACACGCCAAGGGCTTTAATGTCATCACTCCAAATCTTTGTTGTGACAAGACAAAGAAGCGAGGAACATACACTCATGTGGCAATTCCAATCCCAAAGAAAGGCAATGCCAAAGAATGCTCAAACTACCGCACAATTGCACTCATCTCACATGCTAGCAAAGTGATGCTCAAAATTCTCCAAGCCAGGCTTCAGCAATACATGAACCGTGAACTTTCAGATGTTCAAGCTGGTTTTAGGAAAGGCAGAGGAACCGGAGATCAAATTGCCAACATCCGCTGGATCGTGGAAAAAGCAATAGAGTTCCAGAAAAACATCTATTTCTGCTTTATTGACTACGCCAAAACCTTTGACTGTGTGGATCACAATACACTGTGGGAAATTCTATGGGAATACCAGACCACCTGACCTGCCTCCGGAGAAACCGGTATGCAGGTCAAGAAGCAACAGTTAGAACCGGACATGGAACAACAGACTGGTTCCAAATTAGGAGTACATCAGGGCTGTATATTGTCACCCTGCTTATTTAACTTATATGCAGAGTACATCATGAGAAATGCTAGACTGGATGAAGCACAAACTGGAATTAAGACTGCAGGGAGAGATAACAATAACCTCAGATATACAGATGACACCACACTTATGGCAGAAAGCGAAGAACTAAAGAGCGTTTTGAAAGTGAAATAGGAGAGTGAAAAAGTTGGCTTAAAACTCAACATTCAGAAAACTAACATCATGGCATCCAATCCCGTCACTTCATGGCAAATAGATGGGGAAACAGTGGCAGACTTTATTTTAAGGAGCTCCAAAATCACTGCAGATGGTGATTGCAGCCATGAAATTAAATTATGCTTGCTCCTTGGAAGAAAAGTTATGACCAACCTAGACAGCATATTAAAAAGCAGAGACATTACTTTGCCGACAAAGGTCCATCTAGTCAAAGCTATGGTTTTTCCAGGAGTCATGTATGGATGTGAGAGTTGGACTATAAAGAAAGCTGAGTGCCGAAGAATTGATGCTTTTGAACTGTGGTGTTGGAGAAGACTCTTGAGAGTCCCTTGGACTGCAAGGAGATCCAACTAGTCCATCCTAAAGGAAATCAGTCCTGAATATTCATTGACAGGACTGATGCTGAAGCTGAAACTTCAATACTTTGGCCACCTGATGTGAAGAACTGACTCCTTGGGAAAGACCCTGATGCTGGGAAAGATTGACGCGGGAGAAGGGGAAGACAGAGGATGAGAGGGTTGGATGGCATCACTAGCCTCAATGGACATGAGTCTGAGTAGGCTCTGGGAATTGGTGATGGACAGGGAGGCCTGGCATGTTGCAGTCCCTGAGGTCAGAGAGTAGACACTGCGGAAGTCTGAACTGAACTGAATTGTTCTTTTTTCTATTTTGAAGTGCAGCCAGAGGCTGATTGTAAATTGTTAGCCTGGACCCCACCTTCCTCCTTCCTCAGGAAATGTAAATAAGATGCTATTTGTAAATGCATAGCCTGGAGCCCATCTATCCTGCCTCAGCCTCAGATAAGGAAGCAGCTCACAACCCCAGACCAACTCCCAACCCACCCCACCCCAAACCCCTCAGGGAGTGAGTAAGGGAACCTTTATTTCTTTTTATTCCCCCTTGCTTCAGTTGTTGTTGTTCAATCGCCCAGTCATGTCTGACTCACTGCAACCCCATGGACTGCAGCACACTAGGCCTCCCCGTCCCTCACCATCTCCTGGAGTTTGCCCAAGTTCATGCTCATCGAGCCTCCAATACATTGGCCACCTGATGCAAAGAACTAACTCATTGGGAAAAACCCTGATGCTGGGAAAGATTGAAGGCAGGAGGAGAAGGGGGTGACAGAGGATGAGATAGTTGGATGGCATTATTGACTCGATGGACAGGAGTTTGAGAAAGCTACAGTGTTGTGGAATACACCTCGGAGGACACTCAAGAAAGAGGAGTATAGTTTATTACACCAGTGGGTCCAAGGGGAATCGGCTCCCAACAAGGACCCTGATGACTTCGGAGGGCTTGGTTTTTGAAAAGGGGAACAAAAATTTCCTCACTAAGAGCCCAGAACAATCACCCTCTTGGGGAGAAGGGGGGCAGGGGTGGCCGGAGGTAGTCTAGATAAGAAAAGTCCCTAGGGTTAAAAATTTACCAGATGTGTAACCACCATGTTTGCTCAACGCTTGAGAAAGTGTGCCTAACCCAGNGTCCATCTGCCCACTGAGGTTTCAGTCTCCCACTGTAAAGGACACCAAAAAGGGAGCACAGAAGTGGCACGAGGGAACGAAGCAGCTGATCAGGCAGCTAGGAGAGCAGCATAACAGAACCATGACCTAATAGGGGTTGCCACCCTAGTTCCACAGATTAATTTGCCAGAAACTCCTTCATATATTGAAGGTGAGACTCTTAAAGCTAAGAGCGAGGGCTTTCAAGAAGATCATATGGGGTGGTTCCAAAAGGAGGGACTCCTTTTTCTGCCTGGGAACCTCCAATGGAAGTTGGTTGACTCCTTACATGCCACTACTCATTTAGGAGAAAAGGCCCTCCAAAGACTACTAGAAAGGTCTGTCAGAGCAACAGGCTTCCAAACAACTATAAGACAGGTGGTCTCCTCTTGTCCCACTTGCCAATTAAACAACCCCCAAAGAGCTCGAAGACCCCAGCTGGCCCAGCCCATCCAATGATGTGGAGCCTTCCCAGGAGAGGACTGGCAGATGGACTTCACCCAGATGCCAGTTTCTCAAGTGTATAAATACCTATTAGTCATGATAGATACATTCACAAGATGGATTGAAGGCTTTCCCACCCAGACTGAGAAGGCTGAGGAGGTGGTTAAAAAAAAAAAAAAAAAACTGCTCCATGAAATCATTCCAACATTTGGTCTGCCCAGGTCATTACAAAGTGACAATGGGACATCATTAACTTCTAAGGTCACCCAAGGGGTCTCAAAAGCATTGGGCACTACTTATTATCTCCATTGTGCCTGGAGGCCTCAATCTTGGGGAAAAGTAGAAAGAGCCAATCAATTCTTAAAATCAGCAATAAAAAAGATAACCTAGGAGACCTTCCTGGGATGAAAGGAGGCTTTACCAATAGCTCTCGTTCAGTACCCGCAATGCCCCTAAGGAACAGCTTGGTCTTAGTCCTTATGAGATGCTATATGGGAGACCTTTTGTTTATGTCAATGACCTCTTCCTAGATCCAGAGGTTCAGACTCTCCAGTCCTATACCATAGCTATTGGGCAATTCCAACAGGATATATGCTGTGGGGTATGAACCAGGACCCAAAAGATTCTAAGGAGTCACCACTATATGCTCCAGGGACTCAAGTCCTAATTAAAGTCTGGAAATATGGGTCCCCAAAGGCTCAACTCCAGCCCACATGGAAGGGCCCCTACCCTGTAATATTTTCTACCCCCACAGCAGTCAAGGTACTAGGACATGACTCCTGGATTCACTCACGAGTCAAGCCATTGAAGAAGACAGAAGAGAACACTCAATACACCTGTGAGCCCCTGGGAGATCTCAGACACTTATTCAGGACTACCAATGAGTGCCATTCTAATGAACACCCCCAAAATCTGGTTTCTGGGGATAAGATTTCTCAGGATAGCTCTAAAGAGCCAACACAGCTTGACAGAGATTGTACTCCAAAACACACAGGAGACAGCTCTTCTGGTCCCTGAACAAGGAGGGTCTTGAGCCATCCTGGCCATGTGAATTCAAAATTGACTAATGCCCCTACTAGTCCTTATTATGCTGTACTGATGATGCATATTATTATTCCATGTGCTGTCAACTGTCTAACACGTTTTGTCTCTGCCCAGGTCAACACGCTATAACACACAGTGCCAGTTCAACAAAGATATAAAACTACAGCTGACCACGGAAAATATCACACACCCTTAGATGGACACCGCTATAAGGACTCTGAGGCTTGAGACTAGCAAGATGGGGAGACCCAATACCCATCGCTGTTCCAGTTCAGCAGGAAGTAGCCAGAAAGACCTTGACACCCCTATTCCCAAAGAATTGGGCCTCCCATCTCTTGAGGGGGGAATGTTAGGTAGGTAGAATAGGGAAAAGGAGTCCAAAATAGCAGTGGCTAAAAGACAAGAAAGCTCTGAGGACCAGAGTGAAGACTTCAGGTAGAACAAACAGCACTCCTGGCTAAGCCTAATTTGCATAGGGCAGGCCCAGGTGGAGGAAAAAACATATAAAAGGAGGAGCCAAAGCACTTTCTCCCTCCCTTTCTCTCCCGTGTGCGTGTGCTCTTTCTCTCTCTCTCCCTCTCTCTCTCTCTCCCTCCTCCATGCACTCCTCCACTCTCTTCTCTTCGAGTCTTTGGGTTGGCATGCCCTCACGCTTTGAGGATGGATTCTCCTGCTATCTTCTAAGTAAAAATAGAGCTGTAACACTGATTTGCCTAAGAGCTATAACACGGTTTGTCCAAGACCCGAGAGCTGTCACACGCCAAGGGCTTTAATGTCATCACTCCAAATCTTTGTTGTGACAAGACAAAGAAGCGAGGAACATACACTCATGTGGCAATTCCAATCCCAAAGAAAGGCAATGCCAAAGAATGCTCAAACTACCGCACAATTGCACTCATCTCACATGCTAGCAAAGTGATGCTCAAAATTCTCCAAGCCAGGCTTCAGCAATACATGAACCGTGAACTTTCAGATGTTCAAGCTGGTTTTAGGAAAGGCAGAGGAACCGGAGATCAAATTGCCAACATCCGCTGGATCGTGGAAAAAGCAATAGAGTTCCAGAAAAACATCTATTTCTGCTTTATTGACTACGCCAAAACCTTTGACTGTGTGGATCACAATACACTGTGGGAAATTCTATGGGAATACCAGACCACCTGACCTGCCTCCGGAGAAACCGGTATGCAGGTCAAGAAGCAACAGTTAGAACCGGACATGGAACAACAGACTGGTTCCAAATTAGGAGTACATCAGGGCTGTATATTGTCACCCTGCTTATTTAACTTATATGCAGAGTACATCATGAGAAATGCTAGACTGGATGAAGCACAAACTGGAATTAAGACTGCAGGGAGAGATAACAATAACCTCAGATATACAGATGACACCACACTTATGGCAGAAAGCGAAGAACTAAAGAGCGTTTTGAAAGTGAAATAGGAGAGTGAAAAAGTTGGCTTAAAACTCAACATTCAGAAAACTAACATCATGGCATCCAATCCCGTCACTTCATGGCAAATAGATGGGGAAACAGTGGCAGACTTTATTTTAAGGAGCTCCAAAATCACTGCAGATGGTGATTGCAGCCATGAAATTAAATTATGCTTGCTCCTTGGAAGAAAAGTTATGACCAACCTAGACAGCATATTAAAAAGCAGAGACATTACTTTGCCGACAAAGGTCCATCTAGTCAAAGCTATGGTTTTTCCAGGAGTCATGTATGGATGTGAGAGTTGGACTATAAAGAAAGCTGAGTGCTGAAGAATTGATGCTTTTGAACTGTGGTGTTGGAGAAGACTCTTGAGAGTCCCTTGGACTGCAAGGAGATCCAACTAGTCCATCCTAAAGGAAATCAGTCCTGAATATTCATTGACAGGACTGATGCTGAAGCTGAAACTTCAATACTTTGGCCACCTGATGTGAAGAACTGACTCCTTGGGAAAGACCCTGATGCTGGGAAAGATTGACGCGGGAGAAGGGGAAGACAGAGGATGAGAGGGTTGGATGGCATCACTAGCCTCAATGGACATGAGTCTGAGTAGGCTCTGGGAATTGGTGATGGACAGGGAGGCCTGGCATGTTGCAGTCCCTGAGGTCAGAGAGTAGACACTGCGGAAGTCTGAACTGAACTGAATTGTTCTTTTTTCTATTTTGAAGTGCAGCCAGAGGCTGATTGTAAATTGTTAGCCTGGACCCCACCTTCCTCCTTCCTCAGGAAATGTAAATAAGATGCTATTTGTAAATGCATAGCCTGGAGCCCATCTATCCTGCCTCAGCCTCAGATAAGGAAGCAGCTCACAACCCCAGACCAACTCCCAACCCACCCCACCCCAAACCCCTCAGGGAGTGAGTAAGGGAACCTTTATTTCTTTTTATTCCCCCTTGCTTCAGTTGTTGTTGTTCAATCGCCCAGTCATGTCTGACTCACTGCAACCCCATGGACTGCAGCACACTAGGCCTCCCCGTCCCTCACCATCTCCTGGAGTTTGCCCAAGTTCATGCTCATCGAGCCTCCAATACATTGGCCACCTGATGCAAAGAACTAACTCATTGGGAAAAACCCTGATGCTGGGAAAGATTGAAGGCAGGAGGAGAAGGGGGTGACAGAGGATGAGATAGTTGGATGGCATTATTGACTCGATGGACAGGAGTTTGAGAAAGCTACAGTGTTGTGGAATACACCTCGGAGGACACTCAAGAAAGAGGAGTATAGTTTATTACACCAGTGGGTCCAAGGGGAATCGGCTCCCAACAAGGACCCTGATGACTTCGGAGGGCTTGGTTTTTGAAAAGGGGAACAAAAATTTCCTCACTAAGAGCCCAGAACAATCACCCTCTTGGGGAGAAGGGGGGCAGGGGTGGCCGGAGGTAGTCTAGATAAGAAAAGTCCCTAGGGTTAAAAATTTACCAGATGTGTAACCACCATGTTTGCTCANGAAGAATTGATGCTTTTGAACTGTGGTGTTGGAGAAGACTCTTGAGAGTCCCTTGGACTGCAAGGAGATCCAACTAGTCCATCCTAAAGGAAATCAGTCCTGAATATTCATTGACAGGACTGATGCTGAAGCTGAAACTTCAATACTTTGGCCACCTGATGTGAAGAACTGACTCCTTGGGAAAGACCCTGATGCTGGGAAAGATTGACGCGGGAGAAGGGGAAGACAGAGGATGAGAGGGTTGGATGGCATCACTAGCCTCAATGGACATGAGTCTGAGTAGGCTCTGGGAATTGGTGATGGACAGGGAGGCCTGGCATGTTGCAGTCCCTGAGGTCAGAGAGTAGACACTGCGGAAGTCTGAACTGAACTGAATTGTTCTTTTTTCTATTTTGAAGTGCAGCCAGAGGCTGATTGTAAATTGTTAGCCTGGACCCCACCTTCCTCCTTCCTCAGGAAATGTAAATAAGATGCTATTTGTAAATGCATAGCCTGGAGCCCATCTATCCTGCCTCAGCCTCAGATAAGGAAGCAGCTCACAACCCCAGACCAACTCCCAACCCACCCCACCCCAAACCCCTCAGGGAGTGAGTAAGGGAACCTTTATTTCTTTTTATTCCCCCTTGCTTCAGTTGTTGTTGTTCAATCGCCCAGTCATGTCTGACTCACTGCAACCCCATGGACTGCAGCACACTAGGCCTCCCCGTCCCTCACCATCTCCTGGAGTTTGCCCAAGTTCATGCTCATCGAGCCTCCAATACATTGGCCACCTGATGCAAAGAACTAACTCATTGGGAAAAACCCTGATGCTGGGAAAGATTGAAGGCAGGAGGAGAAGGGGGTGACAGAGGATGAGATAGTTGGATGGCATTATTGACTCGATGGACAGGAGTTTGAGAAAGCTACAGTGTTGTGGAATACACCTCGGAGGACACTCAAGAAAGAGGAGTATAGTTTATTACACCAGTGGGTCCAAGGGGAATCGGCTCCCAACAAGGACCCTGATGACTTCGGAGGGCTTGGTTTTTGAAAAGGGGAACAAAAATTTCCTCACTAAGAGCCCAGAACAATCACCCTCTTGGGGAGAAGGGGGGCAGGGGTGGCCGGAGGTAGTCTAGATAAGAAAAGTCCCTAGGGTTAAAAATTTACCAGATGTGTAACCACCATGTTTGCTCAACGCTTGAGAAAGTGTGCCTAACCCAGAAAAAACAGGATCTTGCTGCAAACTGCAGATGTCACAAAGGGTGACATGACCTGACTTGCACAATACCCTATCATGCTTTGGCAGCTGGCTTAACCCCACTCCTCCCCTCCGCTAGAAGATAAAAAGCTTCCAAACCGAAAAATCGGGGCACCCCACCTTCGATTGGCTTGGCGGGGGCCCGGATCCGAAGTTGCCAATAAACCTTTTCTTTCTGAACTCCGTCTGGTGGTCTCTATCGGCAGCTGGTCCCTTACAGTTTTATACCCCCGTTATGTGATTGGTTACATGTACTTAGTTTTACAACATCAAGTTTCAGGGAGAATTAACAATTAAAGTTAAAAGGGAGTATACATCAAGGGGACATCGCTATCGTTAATCTAACTGAGACAACCAGACCTTTACTTCCAATCTTTGTTTGCCATCTGTGATGGGGGTTTCCATGGAGATCTGGTTTTTCTTTAACAATGGTTTCCTCATTCCTGAACAAGGTTCAGGCCCAGTTCACATGGTTGACAGTCTCCAAGATGGATTCCCTCTTGTTCTCCTCCCAGTGGGCCCCAACACCAGGAACTGGTGACGGACATGGAAGGTTAGTGTGCTGCAGCCCATGGGGTTACAGAGTTGGGGACGACTGAGTGACTGAACTGAACTGAACGTGAAGGAGTCTTTGGCCTAGAAAAGAAAACAAGGATCTCAAAGGCCCTTGCTGAATCATCTAACTTCGAGGAAAACAAAACCAAACTTTAATGCCCCAATGCTCCAAGCCAGGTGCATCTACCTGGGACTTATCACCCCCTGCCCAAAACCTCCAACCCCCTGTTCAACTACAAATGCCATCTCAACTAAAGATTACCCAAAACATCCCACCCGACTAACGTTTCCCTCATCGCTTCCACAACCTCCTTTTAAACATGAAGCCTCCCCGGTCCCTCTCATGCTAGGCCAACTGTCGCCGCTCCTTGCCTGAATAAAGGTAACCTACCTTTGCTGAGGTTGTCTCTCCTTTTCTGCCTCAGCCTGAACTATACCTTTCGTTCTTGGTGCCGAAACCAAGGACAGAGGGCAAAGCAATCCTCTCTCTCTCTCTCCCTCTCACTGTTTTCCCTTTTCCTGGAATCTGGGAACATGAACACCCACAGAGCTCCCTTTCTGCCAGGGCTCATAAGTTTCCCTTGGGGACGCCTAGTGCCTTCGTGAGCGGTGCAAGCCTTGTCCTAAGACTTTACTGGTGCTTTACGTACCCCCAGGCCTCCAGATCTATCCCCTTTTCTCTCTCTCTCTCTGAAGACCTCTGGAACTCTTGTCATCCAAATGCTCTACATACAACACTCCACTCAAGCTGGCCCCTAGATTGAGGTACGATCCAGACAGTGTTCTAGAGGTGCCCTAGAACCCAGTCCTCTCCAATCCCAGGGACTCCTGGCCTAAGGCCACTCTGTAGGCAATGGTGGGAGCTGCTCCACCTCAACACAGAACTCTCTTTTCATAACTCCTATTGTGACTACGGGTGACGACTCGAACTCTCAATAGGAGCCTCTGCTTGCCTTTGAATTATAGGGTCTGGCCAATCTGGCCCAAAAGATTCCCCTCTGGCCTGTGTTCTCAAAAATCTCAAACCACTCTTACTCACTGAACTCAAAGCTAACTGCTTAAAACGACTCTGTCTATAGATCTGGCCTTAATACCAACTGGACAATCAAGACTGCTGGCCTGAATTCGGCACATTTGACTTTAACATTCTTCAAAATCTCACCAACTTCCTTAAACAGAATGGCAAGTGGTGGGGGTGTTCCATATGCCCAAGCCTTTTGGGTCCTTCGGAGCAGGCCCTCCCTATGCAAGGCCTCCTCCACCCACAAGGTCCTTCTATGCACCTTGCCTCCCAAGCAAAAGGGCTCTTCTTCAACTAACCACCAATCGCAACCTTCTGCACCACTGGAGTTCGACCCCATGGACGAGCCCCTTCCCTAGCAGCCACACTGGCAACCCTCTCCATCCAACTCACCTACTGACTCTGAAATCTCTCCTGACCCTCCCTCAACCCCGTTACCCCATCTCCCCGACTCTCCCCCACCTTTGCTCCTCCCCTCCCCCCACCCAACCACAGGGTCACATACCCAGTATGTTTCCCCTAAGAGAGGTGGCAGGACCAGAGGGCCCCACCCGAGTCCATGGGCCATTTTCAGTCAGATGTGAGCCAGATAGAAGAAATGTTAGGATCATTTTCTGAAAATCATACCAGATACAGAAAAGAATTCCTGAGACTCTCCCAGGCCTATAACCTCACATGGAGTAAAGTATATTATATCCTAAATGCTACTCTCACCCAAGATTAAAAAAAAAAAAAAAACATATCTGGTAAGCAGTGAAAGCCCATGCTGATCACTTACATAACCAAGACCGGATAGACCAGTTGCTGATGAGGTGGTGCCTCAGTTAGATCCCCACTGGACGTACCAGCCCAGTGACCCAGGTATCAGGAGACTCAATCCTATGATTACCTGCTTTCCAGAAGGAATGCAGAAAAATACTTCCATTTCAATTATGATAAAGTCAGGGAAATCACCCAAGCAGTGGACGAAAATCCAGCCTTATTCTTGGCACGCCTCAGAGAGGCAGTCCAGAAGTATACCAACCTAGATATCACTATCCCTGCTGGGTTACTCTACCTTCATGTTCGGTTTATCAGCCAGTCCACCCCTGACATTAGACACAAGCTTTGACCACTAGAGAAGGGCCCTGAGACCCCCCAAAGAGACCTTCTAGAAGTAGCCTTCAAGATGTTCAATAATAGAGAAGAGGAGGCTAAGAGAGAAAAAGACTGTGAGAGAAAAGCTAAATATGCCTTTTTGGTGGCAGCAATTAAGGGAAAAGATCTGCCAGGCCCAAGTCATCCCAAACTGGGGCTTAAGATCCCCCCTGGACCCTGCTTCCAATGCAACCAGTCAGGACATTGGGCAAAAGCATGCCCAAACTCATAGACCCCCACAAAAGCATGCCCAATCTGTGGTCAGTGGGGACACTGGAAGATGGACTGTCTCCTGGCACCCCTGGGGAGGTCCCCACCTCCCAAACCTGGAGAATGGAGTGTCCACAGGGATGCCCCAGCGCCCCTGGAAAGATCCCCGTATCTCCTCGGAACCCCAGCCCAACCCTATGAGAGTTGTTTCAATGATGGGACCCGAGTTCCAGCCTCCCTGCCCATGTCCCAGACACGAGCTCGGAACTTAGGGTAGATGGGGTAGTGGCCGGGAAAGAGACCTTCTTTATAGTAGACACTGGGGCTGCTTTCTATCTCTTAACTTCCTACTTTGGCCCAACTCAAGACTCAGAACTCACAATCAAGGGGGTCTCTGGAGTTCCCTTAAAGCCAAAAATCAGTTCTCCATTACTCTGTCAATTTGGAAAATCGACCCTCATACACTCATTCCTCATAATGCCTCAGAGCCCAATGGCACTCCTAGGGAGAGATTTGTTATCCAAATTGGGGGTCTTTATTACCATACCCCCCTTGATACAGTCTCTATATTCTGCATGCAGATGGCACCTGGACAATCCCTATACTTCACCCCTGACCTTGCCTTGGATCTACCCACCTTATACCTCCAAGTCTGGGTCACTGATCACCCATCCCTAGCCAAACATCATCCCCCAGTCCACCTCACCCTAAAAGACCCCTTGATTATAACAGTACTCTCTCACCCCAGAGGCCCACAAGGGACTTAAGCCTATCACAGACCGTCTTTTTCAAGCTTTCATCTTAACTCCTACCCATTCACTACACAACACCCCTATTCTGGCAGTAAGGAAGGGACCAAACTCTTGGAGACTGGTCCAGGATCTGAGAAAAATCAATGAGGCCGTCATGCCGACATTCCCAGCAGTCCCTAACCCTTACACCCTTCTGTCCACCATACCCCCAACTGCAACCCACTTCACGGTATTAGATCTCAAAGATGCCTTTTTCACCATCCCCCTCCACCACTTCTCCCAGGCCCTTTTCACCTTCGCTTGGCAAGACTCAAGACTCATGTTTCCCAACAACTAACATGGACAGTTCTCCCCCAGGGGTTCAGAGACAGCCCCCACTTTTTTTGACAGGCTTTAGAAAAGGACCTACAGACACTCGATCTAGCACCGAGTCATCTCCAATATGTAGATGACCCCCTCTTTTGTAGCCCAACCCGAAAACTCTGCCTCCAACATACTGCCAAATTCCTCGGGGCCCTAGGATCCTGGGGTTATGAGGTGTCCCGACCCAAGGCCCAAGTAGTACAGACAAACATCACCTGTCTGGGGCTCTCCATACCCCACCAACAGAGAACTATTCCCCCAGATAGAATCCAGGCCTTAATTAACTGTCCACTTCCAAAAACGAAAAGGGAGCTCCTGTCTATCCTTGGACTCCTCAACTTTTTCCATATCTGGATGCCTAACTTTTCCCTCATTGCAAAGCCACTCTGTGAGGCAACTAATAGATGTCTGGGTGAGCCCCTGTTTAACCCCTCCTTGCTGGCCAATCCTATTCGCCAGCTCACCCAGAGCCTCCTCCAATTTCCAATTCCCCACCTGCCAGATCACACCAGACCATTCTTTCTCTTTGCCCATTCCAACAAAGGACAGGCCCTGGGACTTCTATGTCAGCGGGCTGGAGATACCTTGACTCCCATAGCCTATCTATCAAAACAGCTTGACATGGTGACCAAGGATGGCCTCCCTGCATACGCGCTATGTCTGCTATCATAGCCCTCATAACCAAAGCAAATAAACTCTCTGGATATGCCCCTTTAACAGTCTGTTCACACACCTTACGAGTCTTACTATCACATTGGGCTTTCCTCTCCCTTCCCCCTTCCAGGGTACAGGTCCTACATGCCTTTCTCCTCGACCCTCAGCTCTCATTCTCCCCCTGCTCTCCCCTTAACCCCACCAGCTTATTACCCACATCCTCTACAACAGACCCCCTCCTACATAGCTGCAGCCTAACAGTAGACCTTACCCAAAACCCCTTCCAACATTTAACAGATCAGCCCATCCTAGACCGAGACACCCCACACTGGTTCATGGATGGCAGCTCTCAAAAATCCCCACCCTTTGCAGCAGGATATGCCATCATCCAGGGGGACCTTCATCACAATCACGGGACCCAGACAATTGAAGTTTCACCTCTGCCACCTCACATCACCTCCCAAAAGGCAGAACTGATAGCTCTCACCAGAACTTTGACTCTGGCTAAAAATCAAACGGTTAACATCCACACAGACTCCAAATATGCCTATAACATACTTCACTCAAACACCCTAATATGAAGAGAAAGAGGTTTCCTAACCCCAACGGGATCCCCTATTATTAATTCAGACCTGATCCACAAACTTCTAGAGGCAGCACTCTTACCAAACAAAGCTGCCATCCTCCACTGTAGGGGACATCAAAAGGGAAGTCTCATATCAGCCTACAACGATGCTGCAGAGCAGAAGGCAAAGGAGATAGCCCTGCCCCATCCCTCTCTCCAGTCCCCTGTCATCTCATCCCTGACTCCATCCGACCCTCCCACCCCCAGAGAAATCCTTTCTTATCTACACTCACTCTTTCATCCCTCACCCAAGACACTCCAACAGTTCCTCCGTAACCACCTCCCCATATCGATTGCTGACCAACAATATTTAGATAACCTTACCACCTCCTATCAGACATGTCAACGTACTAATTCCAATTTCAACCTTAAACCGACATCCTTTCCAACCCATCAAATGAGAGGCAGCCTCCCAGCACAGGCTTGGCAGATAGACTTTACTCATATGCCCCCGGTTTGGAGACTCAGATAGATACCTCCTGGTCCTTGTGGACACCTTTTCGGGATGGGGAGAAGCATTTCCCACCACAAACAAAAGAGCCCACACTATGGCCCAAATCCTCCTCACAGAAATTAGCCCCAGGTTTGGCCTACCTTCATCCCTACAGTCTGATAATGGCCTGGAATTTACATCCAAGGTCACCCAACAACTTGTTCAGTCCTCGCAGATACCCTGGAAATTTCACATTCCATATTGTCCCCAGTCCTCACCAAAGGTAGAAAGGAAGAATAGAATAATCAAAGAAACTCTTACCAAACTATCCCTAGAGGTACATCTGGATTGGACTAAACTTTTGCCGATTGTTCTTCTCAAAGTATAGGCTTTGCCCAGAAAGCCCCTGGGGCTGAGCCCCTTTGGGGTGATGTAAGGAAGGCCCATGCTCCCTCCTGGACTCCTCCCTGCACTTGCCCCTGAACCTCCTCCCATACCAAGCTTCCTACACTTCCCTCTGATGGAACTCTCCAGTGCCCTCAGGAAATACATCAACCATAATTTGCCTGTCCCTGACCCTCAAGCCCCCTAGCCTTCTTTACAAATTGGGGACATGGTCTACCTGTCTGATAATCCCCAGGGTGACCTAACCCCAAAGTGGCAGGGACCATTCAAAATCATCCTCCTTACCCCAACTGCAGCTTAATTCGAGAAGGTCACCTCCTGGGTACACCTCTCTCGCCTAAAACAGGTCATCTCTGATCCTGCACAGCCGTCCTTAACTGACACCTTTAAGGTTTCCCTCACAGGGCCCACTTTCTTAAAAATCACCTGGCAACAACCCCTGTCAACCATCCGAGAGGACACTGAATGATCTGGACACTCCTCAACCTACAACTGTTCCTAACCCAATGACTACAAGACCTCTGGACCACTGCCCTGACCAGAACCCCCTTTAAAGATCTGACCACGCAGGTGTCTCATCCGTGGCTCCAGGGGACCTTCTACAAACTGAGTCCAGACGAAACTGATTTCTTTACTCTCATTCTCTATATCATTCTACATCCTAATGAACACTGTTCCTCCTCAGATTCAAGCAACCACCAACGTGGGGCCTTCTGTCCCTCGTCCTAACTGGCCTCGCCCCATCTCTCTAACCATAGCTGCACTCTTAATCTTAGTCCTGCTATAGGCCTAGTGACTGTCTCCCCTCAGGACTGGTCACCTATCCTTTGTCTCTTCGTCGGTATCACCTGGGTTGTTAGCTGTGTTCTACTCCTAGGGTGCTATTTCCTCCGCACTGCCTAACTAACAGACCCATGACTCCCCTGCTCCTTATCCTTGCTGCACTCCCCTGCCTTCTGGCTAGTCCCTACCCCTGCTCAGACATTTATTCCTACGTTCATTCCTCATGTTATAACACGGCTCTAAAACCATGCACCATGAACCTCAGGGCAGAGGTCCAAATTCCTACTCACTGTTAAAGTACAGAAGAGAGGGAGTTTTGTGAGCACTTGCCATAAGCCAAATGGAAGAAACATATGTTTCTATTGTTAGACCTTACGGTCTTTTTCCTAGGACCCGTCGCCCCAAAGATCACCGAGACTCGGATTCGATGCAAACAGCAGGAGGATTTATTGGGCCAACGCGCAGGGGTTCAGTCACCTCCAGGGAGGAACGAACCCCGAACAGTCGTTACAGAGCAGTTTTTAAGCACAAAAACCACAAACAGGTACAGATAGGGTGGGGACAGTCTGATTGGTGCGCAGGTCTTAACCCTTACAGAGATAGGCTCGTTTGTTATCAGGTCGAAAACGGCTGGTCGGATCACATTCTGACAGTTAGCTGTCTCTTGGAAAAACAATTTCCTGGAAACAATCCCCCGGAAAGCCCCCAAGAGAGCCTAAAGGCCACATTCCATGAGATAAGAAAACAACCCCCCGGGAAGCCCCTGATAGAGCCAAAAGGCCACATTTCGTGAGATAAGGACCTGCTCTCAAAGGTTTAGCAAAAATTTAACTTTTCTTTTCACTATCCCATTACCCACTGGGAGTACTCAGACAGGGTAGGGTATCAGATCAATATTGGGAAAAGAAACAAGAACAAGTCATAAAGAACATAATTTCCAAGTTACAGGTGACCCCTGAGCCTTACAAACGCCTTTCCCAATTACAGCCTCTCCTAAAACCTCCCTCTGGCAACCAACACCTTACCCACCTTCTCAACTATTCCTTCCAATTCTTCCAGTGCACACAACACACATCCCACTGTTGGATGTGCATGTCACTGTCTCCCTCACCACACATAGCAATTCCCTTACCCTCAACCTGGCTGCCACAGGGCAACTATACTTCCCCTCCCCAACAAAAAACTACACAACTCACTCAGCCAGTCTCTGACAATGTCTTTCTCTCAGCCTCTTCAAACCTAACTTGTATCAACTACTCTGGTCCCAACTATGCTAGTCTTACAAACTCCGTTCCCTCCTTCTGCTCCACTTGGGTTCTCTGGAACAGCACAAAAAAATTGCACCAAGCCGGGAATCTTCATTCTCTGCGGGACCTATGCATATACACATCTCCCCCTGGAGCCCTCTGGACCCTGCATCTTGGTCTTCCTGACCCTAGGTCTAACATTCCTCGAAGAAGCAGAAATAGAACAAATAGTCTACCCCTAAGGGGAACTTTCCCACAGAAAAAAAAGAGCTGCTCCTGATTGGGACCGGCATAGCAGTAGCCCTGCTGCTGCTGCTGCTAAGTTGCTTCAGTCGTGTTCAACTCTGTGNACCCTGATGCTGGGAAAGATTGAAGGCAGGAGGAGAAGGGGGTGACAGAGGATGAGATAGTTGGATGGCATTATTGACTCGATGGACAGGAGTTTGAGAAAGCTACAGTGTTGTGGAATACACCTCGGAGGACACTCAAGAAAGAGGAGTATAGTTTATTACACCAGTGGGTCCAAGGGGAATCGGCTCCCAACAAGGACCCTGATGACTTCGGAGGGCTTGGTTTTTGAAAAGGGGAACAAAAATTTCCTCACTAAGAGCCCAGAACAATCACCCTCTTGGGGAGAAGGGGGGCAGGGGTGGCCGGAGGTAGTCTAGATAAGAAAAGTCCCTAGGGTTAAAAATTTACCAGATGTGTAACCACCATGTTTGCTCAACGCTTGAGAAAGTGTGCCTAACCCAGAAAAAACAGGATCTTGCTGCAAACTGCAGATGTCACAAAGGGTGACATGACCTGACTTGCACAATACCCTATCATGCTTTGGCAGCTGGCTTAACCCCACTCCTCCCCTCCGCTAGAAGATAAAAAGCTTCCAAACCGAAAAATCGGGGCACCCCACCTTCGATTGGCTTGGCGGGGGCCCGGATCCGAAGTTGCCAATAAACCTTTTCTTTCTGAACTCCGTCTGGTGGTCTCTATCGGCAGCTGGTCCCTTACAGTTTTATACCCCCGTTATGTGATTGGTTACATGTACTTAGTTTTACAACATCAAGTTTCAGGGAGAATTAACAATTAAAGTTAAAAGGGAGTATACATCAAGGGGACATCGCTATCGTTAATCTAACTGAGACAACCAGACCTTTACTTCCAATCTTTGTTTGCCATCTGTGATGGGGGTTTCCATGGAGATCTGGTTTTTCTTTAACAATGGTTTCCTCATTCCTGAACAAGGTTCAGGCCCAGTTCACATGGTTGACAGTCTCCAAGATGGATTCCCTCTTGTTCTCCTCCCAGTGGGCCCCAACACCAGGAACTGGTGACGGACATGGAAGGTTAGTGTGCTGCAGCCCATGGGGTTACAGAGTTGGGGACGACTGAGTGACTGAACTGAACTGAACGTGAAGGAGTCTTTGGCCTAGAAAAGAAAACAAGGATCTCAAAGGCCCTTGCTGAATCATCTAACTTCGAGGAAAACAAAACCAAACTTTAATGCCCCAATGCTCCAAGCCAGGTGCATCTACCTGGGACTTATCACCCCCTGCCCAAAACCTCCAACCCCCTGTTCAACTACAAATGCCATCTCAACTAAAGATTACCCAAAACATCCCACCCGACTAACGTTTCCCTCATCGCTTCCACAACCTCCTTTTAAACATGAAGCCTCCCCGGTCCCTCTCATGCTAGGCCAACTGTCGCCGCTCCTTGCCTGAATAAAGGTAACCTACCTTTGCTGAGGTTGTCTCTCCTTTTCTGCCTCAGCCTGAACTATACCTTTCGTTCTTGGTGCCGAAACCAAGGACAGAGGGCAAAGCAATCCTCTCTCTCTCTCTCCCTCTCACTGTTTTCCCTTTTCCTGGAATCTGGGAACATGAACACCCACAGAGCTCCCTTTCTGCCAGGGCTCATAAGTTTCCCTTGGGGACGCCTAGTGCCTTCGTGAGCGGTGCAAGCCTTGTCCTAAGACTTTACTGGTGCTTTACGTACCCCCAGGCCTCCAGATCTATCCCCTTTTCTCTCTCTCTCTCTGAAGACCTCTGGAACTCTTGTCATCCAAATGCTCTACATACAACACTCCACTCAAGCTGGCCCCTAGATTGAGGTACGATCCAGACAGTGTTCTAGAGGTGCCCTAGAACCCAGTCCTCTCCAATCCCAGGGACTCCTGGCCTAAGGCCACTCTGTAGGCAATGGTGGGAGCTGCTCCACCTCAACACAGAACTCTCTTTTCATAACTCCTATTGTGACTACGGGTGACGACTCGAACTCTCAATAGGAGCCTCTGCTTGCCTTTGAATTATAGGGTCTGGCCAATCTGGCCCAAAAGATTCCCCTCTGGCCTGTGTTCTCAAAAATCTCAAACCACTCTTACTCACTGAACTCAAAGCTAACTGCTTAAAACGACTCTGTCTATAGATCTGGCCTTAATACCAACTGGACAATCAAGACTGCTGGCCTGAATTCGGCACATTTGACTTTAACATTCTTCAAAATCTCACCAACTTCCTTAAACAGAATGGCAAGTGGTGGGGGTGTTCCATATGCCCAAGCCTTTTGGGTCCTTCGGAGCAGGCCCTCCCTATGCAAGGCCTCCTCCACCCACAAGGTCCTTCTATGCACCTTGCCTCCCAAGCAAAAGGGCTCTTCTTCAACTAACCACCAATCGCAACCTTCTGCACCACTGGAGTTCGACCCCATGGACGAGCCCCTTCCCTAGCAGCCACACTGGCAACCCTCTCCATCCAACTCACCTACTGACTCTGAAATCTCTCCTGACCCTCCCTCAACCCCGTTACCCCATCTCCCCGACTCTCCCCCACCTTTGCTCCTCCCCTCCCCCCACCCAACCACAGGGTCACATACCCAGTATGTTTCCCCTAAGAGAGGTGGCAGGACCAGAGGGCCCCACCCGAGTCCATGGGCCATTTTCAGTCAGATGTGAGCCAGATAGAAGAAATGTTAGGATCATTTTCTGAAAATCATACCAGATACAGAAAAGAATTCCTGAGACTCTCCCAGGCCTATAACCTCACATGGAGTAAAGTATATTATATCCTAAATGCTACTCTCACCCAAGATTAAAAAAAAAAAAAAAACATATCTGGTAAGCAGTGAAAGCCCATGCTGATCACTTACATAACCAAGACCGGATAGACCAGTTGCTGATGAGGTGGTGCCTCAGTTAGATCCCCACTGGACGTACCAGCCCAGTGACCCAGGTATCAGGAGACTCAATCCTATGATTACCTGCTTTCCAGAAGGAATGCAGAAAAATACTTCCATTTCAATTATGATAAAGTCAGGGAAATCACCCAAGCAGTGGACGAAAATCCAGCCTTATTCTTGGCACGCCTCAGAGAGGCAGTCCAGAAGTATACCAACCTAGATATCACTATCCCTGCTGGGTTACTCTACCTTCATGTTCGGTTTATCAGCCAGTCCACCCCTGACATTAGACACAAGCTTTGACCACTAGAGAAGGGCCCTGAGACCCCCCAAAGAGACCTTCTAGAAGTAGCCTTCAAGATGTTCAATAATAGAGAAGAGGAGGCTAAGAGAGAAAAAGACTGTGAGAGAAAAGCTAAATATGCCTTTTTGGTGGCAGCAATTAAGGGAAAAGATCTGCCAGGCCCAAGTCATCCCAAACTGGGGCTTAAGATCCCCCCTGGACCCTGCTTCCAATGCAACCAGTCAGGACATTGGGCAAAAGCATGCCCAAACTCATAGACCCCCACAAAAGCATGCCCAATCTGTGGTCAGTGGGGACACTGGAAGATGGACTGTCTCCTGGCACCCCTGGGGAGGTCCCCACCTCCCAAACCTGGAGAATGGAGTGTCCACAGGGATGCCCCAGCGCCCCTGGAAAGATCCCCGTATCTCCTCGGAACCCCAGCCCAACCCTATGAGAGTTGTTTCAATGATGGGACCCGAGTTCCAGCCTCCCTGCCCATGTCCCAGACACGAGCTCGGAACTTAGGGTAGATGGGGTAGTGGCCGGGAAAGAGACCTTCTTTATAGTAGACACTGGGGCTGCTTTCTATCTCTTAACTTCCTACTTTGGCCCAACTCAAGACTCAGAACTCACAATCAAGGGGGTCTCTGGAGTTCCCTTAAAGCCAAAAATCAGTTCTCCATTACTCTGTCAATTTGGAAAATCGACCCTCATACACTCATTCCTCATAATGCCTCAGAGCCCAATGGCACTCCTAGGGAGAGATTTGTTATCCAAATTGGGGGTCTTTATTACCATACCCCCCTTGATACAGTCTCTATATTCTGCATGCAGATGGCACCTGGACAATCCCTATACTTCACCCCTGACCTTGCCTTGGATCTACCCACCTTATACCTCCAAGTCTGGGTCACTGATCACCCATCCCTAGCCAAACATCATCCCCCAGTCCACCTCACCCTAAAAGACCCCTTGATTATAACAGTACTCTCTCACCCCAGAGGCCCACAAGGGACTTAAGCCTATCACAGACCGTCTTTTTCAAGCTTTCATCTTAACTCCTACCCATTCACTACACAACACCCCTATTCTGGCAGTAAGGAAGGGACCAAACTCTTGGAGACTGGTCCAGGATCTGAGAAAAATCAATGAGGCCGTCATGCCGACATTCCCAGCAGTCCCTAACCCTTACACCCTTCTGTCCACCATACCCCCAACTGCAACCCACTTCACGGTATTAGATCTCAAAGATGCCTTTTTCACCATCCCCCTCCACCACTTCTCCCAGGCCCTTTTCACCTTCGCTTGGCAAGACTCAAGACTCATGTTTCCCAACAACTAACATGGACAGTTCTCCCCCAGGGGTTCAGAGACAGCCCCCACTTTTTTTGACAGGCTTTAGAAAAGGACCTACAGACACTCGATCTAGCACCGAGTCATCTCCAATATGTAGATGACCCCCTCTTTTGTAGCCCAACCCGAAAACTCTGCCTCCAACATACTGCCAAATTCCTCGGGGCCCTAGGATCCTGGGGTTATGAGGTGTCCCGACCCAAGGCCCAAGTAGTACAGACAAACATCACCTGTCTGGGGCTCTCCATACCCCACCAACAGAGAACTATTCCCCCAGATAGAATCCAGGCCTTAATTAACTGTCCACTTCCAAAAACGAAAAGGGAGCTCCTGTCTATCCTTGGACTCCTCAACTTTTTCCATATCTGGATGCCTAACTTTTCCCTCATTGCAAAGCCACTCTGTGAGGCAACTAATAGATGTCTGGGTGAGGCCCTGTTTAACCCCTCCTTGCTGGCCAATCCTATTCGCCAGCTCACCCAGAGCCTCCTCCAATTTCCAATTCCCCACCTGCCAGATCACACCAGACCATTCTTTCTCTTTGCCCATTCCAACAAAGGACAGGCCCTGGGACTTCTATGTCAGCGGGCTGGAGATACCTTGACTCCCATAGCCTATCTATCAAAACAGCTTGACATGGTGACCAAGGATGGCCTCCCTGCATACGCGCTATGTCTGCTATCATAGCCCTCATAACCAAAGCAAATAAACTCTCTGGATATGCCCCTTTAACAGTCTGTTCACACACCTTACGAGTCTTACTATCACATTGGGCTTTCCTCTCCCTTCCCCCTTCCAGGGTACAGGTCCTACATGCCTTTCTCCTCGACCCTCAGCTCTCATTCTCCCCCTGCTCTCCCCTTAACCCCACCAGCTTATTACCCACATCCTCTACAACAGACCCCCTCCTACATAGCTGCAGCCTAACAGTAGACCTTACCCAAAACCCCTTCCAACATTTAACAGATCAGCCCATCCTAGACCGAGACACCCCACACTGGTTCATGGATGGCAGCTCTCAAAAATCCCCACCCTTTGCAGCAGGATATGCCATCATCCAGGGGGACCTTCATCACAATCACGGGACCCAGACAATTGAAGTTTCACCTCTGCCACCTCACATCACCTCCCAAAAGGCAGAACTGATAGCTCTCACCAGAACTTTGACTCTGGCTAAAAATCAAACGGTTAACATCCACACAGACTCCAAATATGCCTATAACATACTTCACTCAAACACCCTAATATGAAGAGAAAGAGGTTTCCTAACCCCAACGGGATCCCCTATTATTAATTCAGACCTGATCCACAAACTTCTAGAGGCAGCACTCTTACCAAACAAAGCTGCCATCCTCCACTGTAGGGGACATCAAAAGGGAAGTCTCATATCAGCCTACAACGATGCTGCAGAGCAGAAGGCAAAGGAGATAGCCCTGCCCCATCCCTCTCTCCAGTCCCCTGTCATCTCATCCCTGACTCCATCCGACCCTCCCACCCCCAGAGAAATCCTTTCTTATCTACACTCACTCTTTCATCCCTCACCCAAGACACTCCAACAGTTCCTCCGTAACCACCTCCCCATATCGATTGCTGACCAACAATATTTAGATAACCTTACCACCTCCTATCAGACATGTCAACGTACTAATTCCAATTTCAACCTTAAACCGACATCCTTTCCAACCCATCAAATGAGAGGCAGCCTCCCAGCACAGGCTTGGCAGATAGACTTTACTCATATGCCCCCGGTTTGGAGACTCAGATAGATACCTCCTGGTCCTTGTGGACACCTTTTCGGGATGGGGAGAAGCATTTCCCACCACAAACAAAAGAGCCCACACTATGGCCCAAATCCTCCTCACAGAAATTAGCCCCAGGTTTGGCCTACCTTCATCCCTACAGTCTGATAATGGCCTGGAATTTACATCCAAGGTCACCCAACAACTTGTTCAGTCCTCGCAGATACCCTGGAAATTTCACATTCCATATTGTCCCCAGTCCTCACCAAAGGTAGAAAGGAAGAATAGAATAATCAAAGAAACTCTTACCAAACTATCCCTAGAGGTACATCTGGATTGGACTAAACTTTTGCCGATTGTTCTTCTCAAAGTATAGGCTTTGCCCAGAAAGCCCCTGGGGCTGAGCCCCTTTGGGGTGATGTAAGGAAGGCCCATGCTCCCTCCTGGACTCCTCCCTGCACTTGCCCCTGAACCTCCTCCCATACCAAGCTTCCTACACTTCCCTCTGATGGAACTCTCCAGTGCCCTCAGGAAATACATCAACCATAATTTGCCTGTCCCTGACCCTCAAGCCCCCTAGCCTTCTTTACAAATTGGGGACATGGTCTACCTGTCTGATAATCCCCAGGGTGACCTAACCCCAAAGTGGCAGGGACCATTCAAAATCATCCTCCTTACCCCAACTGCAGCTTAATTCGAGAAGGTCACCTCCTGGGTACACCTCTCTCGCCTAAAACAGGTCATCTCTGATCCTGCACAGCCGTCCTTAACTGACACCTTTAAGGTTTCCCTCACAGGGCCCACTTTCTTAAAAATCACCTGGCAACAACCCCTGTCAACCATCCGAGAGGACACTGAATGATCTGGACACTCCTCAACCTACAACTGTTCCTAACCCAATGACTACAAGACCTCTGGACCACTGCCCTGACCAGAACCCCCTTTAAAGATCTGACCACGCAGGTGTCTCATCCGTGGCTCCAGGGGACCTTCTACAAACTGAGTCCAGACGAAACTGATTTCTTTACTCTCATTCTCTATATCATTCTACATCCTAATGAACACTGTTCCTCCTCAGATTCAAGCAACCACCAACGTGGGGCCTTCTGTCCCTCGTCCTAACTGGCCTCGCCCCATCTCTCTAACCATAGCTGCACTCTTAATCTTAGTCCTGCTATAGGCCTAGTGACTGTCTCCCCTCAGGACTGGTCACCTATCCTTTGTCTCTTCGTCGGTATCACCTGGGTTGTTAGCTGTGTTCTACTCCTAGGGTGCTATTTCCTCCGCACTGCCTAACTAACAGACCCATGACTCCCCTGCTCCTTATCCTTGCTGCACTCCCCTGCCTTCTGGCTAGTCCCTACCCCTGCTCAGACATTTATTCCTACGTTCATTCCTCATGTTATAACACGGCTCTAAAACCATGCACCATGAACCTCAGGGCAGAGGTCCAAATTCCTACTCACTGTTAAAGTACAGAAGAGAGGGAGTTTTGTGAGCACTTGCCATAAGCCAAATGGAAGAAACATATGTTTCTATTGTTAGACCTTACGGTCTTTTTCCTAGGACCCGTCGCCCCAAAGATCACCGAGACTCGGATTCGATGCAAACAGCAGGAGGATTTATTGGGCCAACGCGCAGGGGTTCAGTCACCTCCAGGGAGGAACGAACCCCGAACAGTCGTTACAGAGCAGTTTTTAAGCACAAAAACCACAAACAGGTACAGATAGGGTGGGGACAGTCTGATTGGTGCGCAGGTCTTAACCCTTACAGAGATAGGCTCGTTTGTTATCAGGTCGAAAACGGCTGGTCGGATCACATTCTGACAGTTAGCTGTCTCTTGGAAAAACAATTTCCTGGAAACAATCCCCCGGAAAGCCCCCAAGAGAGCCTAAAGGCCACATTCCATGAGATAAGAAAACAACCCCCCGGGAAGCCCCTGATAGAGCCAAAAGGCCACATTTCGTGAGATAAGGACCTGCTCTCAAAGGTTTAGCAAAAATTTAACTTTTCTTTTCACTATCCCATTACCCACTGGGAGTACTCAGACAGGGTAGGGTATCAGATCAATATTGGGAAAAGAAACAAGAACAAGTCATAAAGAACATAATTTCCAAGTTACAGGTGACCCCTGAGCCTTACAAACGCCTTTCCCAATTACAGCCTCTCCTAAAACCTCCCTCTGGCAACCAACACCTTACCCACCTTCTCAACTATTCCTTCCAATTCTTCCAGTGCACACAACACACATCCCACTGTTGGATGTGCATGTCACTGTCTCCCTCACCACACATAGCAATTCCCTTACCCTCAACCTGGCTGCCACAGGGCAACTATACTTCCCCTCCCCAACAAAAAACTACACAACTCACTCAGCCAGTCTCTGACAATGTCTTTCTCTCAGCCTCTTCAAACCTAACTTGTATCAACTACTCTGGTCCCAACTATGCTAGTCTTACAAACTCCGTTCCCTCCTTCTGCTCCACTTGGGTTCTCTGGAACAGCACAAAAAAATTGCACCAAGCCGGGAATCTTCATTCTCTGCGGGACCTATGCATATACACATCTCCCCCTGGAGCCCTCTGGACCCTGCATCTTGGTCTTCCTGACCCTAGGTCTAACATTCCTCGAAGAAGCAGAAATAGAACAAATAGTCTACCCCTAAGGGGAACTTTCCCACAGAAAAAAAAGAGCTGCTCCTGATTGGGACCGGCATAGCAGTAGCCCTGCTGCTGCTGCTGCTAAGTTGCTTCAGTCGTGTTCAACTCTGTGNGCGCAGGTCTTAACCCTTACAGAGATAGGCTCGTTTGTTATCAGGTCGAAAACGGCTGGTCGGATCACATTCTGACAGTTAGCTGTCTCTTGGAAAAACAATTTCCTGGAAACAATCCCCCGGAAAGCCCCCAAGAGAGCCTAAAGGCCACATTCCATGAGATAAGAAAACAACCCCCCGGGAAGCCCCTGATAGAGCCAAAAGGCCACATTTCGTGAGATAAGGACCTGCTCTCAAAGGTTTAGCAAAAATTTAACTTTTCTTTTCACTATCCCATTACCCACTGGGAGTACTCAGACAGGGTAGGGTATCAGATCAATATTGGGAAAAGAAACAAGAACAAGTCATAAAGAACATAATTTCCAAGTTACAGGTGACCCCTGAGCCTTACAAACGCCTTTCCCAATTACAGCCTCTCCTAAAACCTCCCTCTGGCAACCAACACCTTACCCACCTTCTCAACTATTCCTTCCAATTCTTCCAGTGCACACAACACACATCCCACTGTTGGATGTGCATGTCACTGTCTCCCTCACCACACATAGCAATTCCCTTACCCTCAACCTGGCTGCCACAGGGCAACTATACTTCCCCTCCCCAACAAAAAACTACACAACTCACTCAGCCAGTCTCTGACAATGTCTTTCTCTCAGCCTCTTCAAACCTAACTTGTATCAACTACTCTGGTCCCAACTATGCTAGTCTTACAAACTCCGTTCCCTCCTTCTGCTCCACTTGGGTTCTCTGGAACAGCACAAAAAAATTGCACCAAGCCGGGAATCTTCATTCTCTGCGGGACCTATGCATATACACATCTCCCCCTGGAGCCCTCTGGACCCTGCATCTTGGTCTTCCTGACCCTAGGTCTAACATTCCTCGAAGAAGCAGAAATAGAACAAATAGTCTACCCCTAAGGGGAACTTTCCCACAGAAAAAAAAGAGCTGCTCCTGATTGGGACCGGCATAGCAGTAGCCCTGCTGCTGCTGCTGCTAAGTTGCTTCAGTCGTGTTCAACTCTGTGAGACCCCATAAACAGCAGCTCACCAGGCTCTCCTGTCCCTGGGATTCTCCAGGCAAGAGTACTGGAGTGGGGTGCCATTGCATTCTCCGAGCAGTAGCCCTAGGCACCAGGATTGGGGGCATCTTGACCTCAGCCCATTCCTACTACAAGCTGTCCCAAGAACTTAATGAGGATATGGAGCAGGTAGTGGAGTCCTTCGTTTTGGTCCAAAGACAAATTAACTCATTAGCCTCTGTGGCCCTACAAAATAGGCTAGCCCTGGACCTTCTCACCACAGAAAAGGGAAGGCCTTTTACTAGGAGAGGACTGCTGCTACTTTGTTAATGAAACAGGCATAGTCCAGGGCAGAGTCAAATCCAACGCTGCAGAAAAGAGTTACAAAACCTTTACACTCCCCAAAACCTGTTCCAACTGGCCCTCCCATGGTTGCTCCCTTTCTTGGGACCACTGGTACTTATCATTCTGTTCCTCTTATTTGGACCCTGTCTTTTCAATCTCTTTGAAGGTTTTCTCCAAGAACGGATTCGGGCCATCTCTTAAGACCAGGTCAAGACCATTCTTCTTCTCAAGAGCCTCACCTCAACCTCAGGAAAAGGAGACCCTGGGCCCTAGGACGATCCTCCATTCCAGACCCAGAACTGTTGCCCCTATCCAGCAGGAAGTAGCCAAAGAGATAAGGCGCCCTTTTTCCTATTTTTTATGATTTCAGGGTCTGGAATGAAGGAGTCCTTGGGCCTAGAAAAGAAAACAACAGCCTCAAAGGCCCTTGTTGAATCATCTAACTTCAGGGAAAACAAAATTGAAATTTAAATCCCACCCCGATGCTCCAGGCCAGTTGCATCTACCTGGGACTTACCGGCCCCTGCCCAAAACCTCCCAACCCCTGTTCAACTACAAATGCCATCTCAACTAAAGATTACCCAAAATGTCCTGCCTGACTAATGTTTCCCTTATTGCTTCTACAAACCTCCCTTTAAATATGAAGCCTCCCTCATTCCTCTCGCACTCAGCCTGATCGTTAGACTGACTGTCGCCTTGCCTGCATAAAGGTAACCTACCTCCGTTGAGACAGTCTCTCCGTCTTTTCTGCCTCGGCCTGAACTATACCTTATACAGAAAACTAAGATCATGGCATCCAGTCCCATCACTTCATGGCAAATAGATGGGGAAACAATGGAAATAGTGGCAGACTTTATTTTGAGGGGCTCCAAAATCACTGCAGATGGTGATTGCAGCCATGAAATTAAATTATGCTTGCTCCTTGGGAGTAAAGTTATGACCAACCTAGAAAGCATATTATAAAGCAGAGACATTACTTTGCCGACAAAGGTCCATCTAGTCTAAGCTATGGTTTTTCCAGGAGTCATGTATGGATGTGAGAGTTGAACTATAAAGAAAGCTGAGTGCCAAAGAACTGATGCTTTTGAACTGCAGTGTTGGAAAAGACTCTTGAGAGTCTCTTGGACTGCAAGGAGATCCAACCAGTCAATCCTAAAGGAAATCAGTCCTGAACATTCATTGGAAGGACTAATGCTGCATCTGAAACTCCGATATTTTGGCCACCATCAGTGAAGAACTGACTCATTGGAAAGAACTCTGATGCTAAGAAAGGTTGAAGGCAGGTGGGAAGGGGACAACAGAGGATGAGAGGGTTGGATGGCATCATCAACTCAATGGACATGAGTTTGAGCAAGCTCTGGGAATTGATGATGGACAGGGAGGCCTGGTGTGCTGCAGTGCATGGGGTTGCAAAGTTACACATGACTGAGCGACTGAACTGAACTAAACTGTTGTTATTTCTATTTTGAAGTGCAGATGAGAGGCTGATTGTAAACATTTAGCCTAGACCCCACCTTCCTCCTTCCTCAGGAAAAGTAAACAAGACACTATTTGTAAATTCGTAGCCTGGAGCCCATCTATCTCCTACCTCACCCTCAGATAAGGAAGCAGTTCACATACCCCTACCAACTGCCAACCCACTCCACTCCCAACCCCTCAGGGAGTAAGGGAACCTTGATTTGTTTTCACTCCCTCCTGCTTCAGTTGTTGTTCAGTCACCCAGTCATGTCTGACTCACTGCAACCCCATGGACTGCAGCACACCAGGCCTCCCTGTCCCTCACCATCTCCTGGAGTTTGCCCAAATTCATGCTCATCAAGGCTCCAATACATTGGCCACCTGATGCAAAGAACTGACTCATTGGAAAAGACTCTGATGCTGGGAAAGATTGAAGGCAAGAGGAGAAGGGGGTGACAGAGAATGAGATGGCTGGATGGCATCACTGACTTGCTGGACATGAGTTTGAGCAAGCTACAGTGTTGTGGAATCCAGAGTCTCATAACACACCTTGGAGGACACTCAAGACAGAGGAGTACAGTTTATTATACCAGTGGATCCAAGGGGAATCGGCTCCTAATAAGGACCCTGATGACTTAGGAGGGCTTGGTTTTACACCCTGATTATGTGACTGGTTACATGTACTTAGTTTTACAACATGAAGTTACATGGAGAATTAACAATTACATGGAGAATTAATTAAATTAAAAGGGACTTTACATCAAAGGGACACGCTGCTGCTGCATTGCTTCAGTCGTGTCCGACTCTGTGTGACCCCATAGACGGCACCCCACCAGGCTCCCCCATCCCTGGGATTCTCCAGGCAAGAACACTGTGTTGAGATCTGACAGAAGCCGTGATAAGCTTCAAGGACTAAAGTAGCCAGAGCTACAATCACAGAAAAAGCTGGGTCACTGCCCAGAAGGAGCTGAGATCATCATTCCCCTGACCTTGAGACTCAGCTGGTCAGCATATTCCCTGTAGCCTGGTTAGAACTAGTCCAGATAACACGAAAAGTCCCTTAAGGGAGCCTGCATGCGCAAAATTTAGCCAATTAATAGATGCCAAGAACCCCTTGCAACCAATCCACCCTTGCCAACTCACTGTCTTCGTTCTAAGTCTATAAATACTCCTGTAATTCTGGGCTCGGGGCTCTCTGCCTCACTCCACTGCGTTGGATGTGACAGAGTGCCCTAACTCGAGTTAGCAATGAACTCCCTTCTTGCTTTTGCATTGCCGTGGTGGACTTGTTCTCTTAGTCTATTCAGAGACTTGGACTCGGAGCGTAACAACTGGAGTGGGTTGCCATTTCCTTCACAAAGGGACATTGTTATCATTAATCTAACAGAATTTAACAATTAATCTAATTAGTTAGAGATTAATTAACTAGTCTAATCAGAGATTAATCTAAGAGATTAGTCTAATCAGAGATTAATCTAGTCAGAGATTAATCTGAGACAACCAGACCTTCCAATCTTTGTTTGCCATCTGTGAGGAGGGGATTTCCATGGAGACCTGGTTTTTCTTTAACAATGGTTTCCTCATTCCTGAACAAGGTTCAGGCCCAGTTCACATCCTGCCTTAAGATGGCTGATAGTCTCCAAGATGGATTCCCTTTTGCTCTCCTCCCAGTGGCCCCAACACCGGGAACTGGTGATGGACATGGAAGCCTGGTGTGCTGCAGTGCATGGGGTTGCAAAGAGTCAGACACGACTGAGTGACTGAACTGAACTGAACTGAATGGATGTTTACTGCATCAGTGATGTCAATCAGCCATCTCATTCTCTGATGCCCTCTTCTCCTTCTACCCTCAATGTTTCCCAGCATCTGTTCATATCAGATAACCAAAATACTGGAACTTCAGCCTCAGCATCAGTTCTTCCAGTGAATATTCAGGGTTGATCTCGCCTAAGATTGGCTGGTTTTGAAAAGAAAAGTTAAATTTTTGCTAAACCTTTGAGAGCAGGTCCTTATCTCATGGAATGTTGCCTTTTGGCTCTATCAGGGGCTTCCCGGGGAGTTGTTTTCTTATCTCCTGGAATGTGGCCTTTTGGCTCTCTTGGGGGCTTTCTGGGGGATTGTTTCCAGGAAATTGTTTTTCTAAGAGACAGCTAACTGTCAAAATATGATCCGACCAGCCGTTTTCGACTTGATAACAAACGAGCCTATCCCTGTAAAAATTAAAACCTGCCCACCAATCGGACGCTCCCCACCCCACCTGTACCTGTTTCTAACTCTTGTGTGCTTAAATATTGCTCTGTAACCACTGTTCGTTCGTTCCTCCTCGGAGGTGACTGAACCCCGGCGCGCGGGACTAATAAATCCTCCTGCTGTTTGCATCGAATCCGAGTCTCGGTGATCTTTTGAGCGACAAATCTTAGGAAAAGACCGTAAGGTCTAACATTTTGGGGGCTCGTCCGGGATCTCACTCGCTCATCTCAGATCCCCCTGACTCCCGGATTCGGAGGTACGCTCGGGCTTTTTTTGTTTTTTGTGTCCTTGCTGTGTCGCTCTGCTTCCGTTCCTCCTCTTTTCTTTTCTGATCTGTCCTTGATTCTTTTTTTCGGAGTTTCAGTGAACCGGCGAATGGCTGCAGAGGCAATTGACAAGTCCTGGCCAGGGCCACTCTCTGGTGGACTTTGAAGGCCCTGCAACAAGTAAGCCTCAGTAACTAGAGCCCGACCGGGTGAAATTCCCCTTTTAATCTTTCTTAACTGAGAACGTGGCCTAAAATCTTCCCTGTGGGCACGGGACAGGCATTTAAAGGCCACTAGGGCGCCTGCCACTTGAAGACTCCCGTGACAGGATAAGGGGGTCACGGAACGGGCCAGAAACCACTAGGGTGCCTGCCCCCAGCAAGAAAACTTCCGTGCAACGATGCAGGCACATAAACTGTTCCAAAAAAACATACCATAAGCCCAACTTTTCTGGCCGCCACCACTCCTGGTAGGATTTTTTTTGGTGGCTATCCTCAGTGACTTTTTTCTTCTTTCTTCTCTCCACAACAGAAATACGGTTCCGCTCATGCGTCTGTCCATCTCTGAATTCTCTGAAAACCTGCCGGCAGGTCTGTGACGATCCTTGGGGACGCCCAGGACGTCAATCTGGAAGGAGGGCTC
>SJYW01007441.1:210383-253954 GCA_006410735.1 Raphicerus campestris
TTGCTGACTAAGGTCCGTCTAGTCAAGGCTATGGTTTTTCCTATGGTAATGTATGGATGTGAGAGTTGGACTGTGAAGAAGGCTGAGCGCCAAAGAATTGATACTTTTGAACTGTGGTGTTGGAGAAGACTCTTGAGAGTCCCTTGGACTGCAAGGAGATCCAAGCAGTCCTTTCTGAAGGAGATCAGCCCTGGGATTTCTTTGGAAGAAATGATGCTAAAGCTGAGACTCCAGTCCTTTGGCCACCTCATGCCAAAAGTTGACTCATTGGAAAATATTGTGATGCTGGGAAGGATTGGGAGCAGTAGGAGAAGGTGATGACAGAGGATGAGATGGCTGGATCGCATCACCGACTCTATGAACATGAGTCTGAGTGAACTTGGGAGTTGGTGATGGACAGGGAGGCCTGGCGTGCTGTGTGTGATTCATGGGGTCGTAAAGAGTTGGACACAACTGAGCGACTGAACCGAACTGATGGCAGTAAAGAAAGAGGAACAACAGACGTGAGACATGTAAAGCAAAAAGTAAAATGGCAGCCATAAATCCAGTTATATCAATATCTAGTGTGAATGGATTAGACAGTTCAAATACCAAATTGTCAGAGTGAATGAAACATAGTATCCAAGTATGTGCTATCTGTAGGAGACACACTTAGATTGAAAGGTACAATTATGTTGAACTAAAAGGATTTTAAAAAGCCTTGTGAATAGCAACCATAAGGAATCTGCTGCTGCTGCTAAGTCACTTCAGTCGTGTCTGACTTTTGGCGACTCCATAGACAGCAGCCCACCAGGCTCCCCCATCCCTGGGATTCTCCAAGCAAGAATACTGGAGTGGGTTGCCATTTCCTCCTCCAATGCATGAAAGTGAATAGTGAAAGTGAAGTCGCTCAGTTGTTTCTGACTCTTAGCGACCCCATGGACCGCAGCCTACCATGCTCCTCTGTCCATGGGATTTTCCAGGCAAGAGTACTGGAGTGGGGTGCCATTGCCTTCTCCAATAAGAAATTTAGGTATACTAGTTTAAGACAAAATAGTCTTTCAAGATTAGAGGTAAAGGGGGACATTTTATAATAAAAGTTGCTGTCTCATAGATAGTTAAAACAATGAGAAAAATATGCAACTAAATACAGCACTAAAATAGGTGGCATGAATACTGACAAGAATGGGGAAATAGAAAATTCAACAATAATTTTTAGAGACTAAAACAGATTTCTAAGTAACAGATCTGTTAGAAAAGACTTGAGGAATTCTATGAAGCAACTAGCCTGAAGAAGCATCTTTTGGACATTCAGCCAAATGAAAGCAGAATATATTCATCTCAAATGTACATAGAAAAATTTCCAGTGTAGATATTATGTTAGGCTGTAAAACAACTTCAACACTTTTTAAAGGACTGAAATCACAACAAAGTATGTTCTCTGACACACAGTTGAATGAAATTAGAATTGAAGCAGAAGAAATTTGAGAAATTCACAGCCATGAGAAAATTAAACAATACTTTGCTAAATAGTAATAACTATTGGGTCAAAGAAAAGATCGTGAGAGAAGTTAGAAAATACTTTGATGTTAAGGAAAATTAAGACAATAAAACATTTTGGGTGCAAATAGTTTCTCTTAGGAAATTTGTAGTGATAAATGCCCACTTTTTTTTTTTAAGACTTCAATAAACTAACTTTTAACTTTAATACAAAAAGAAGAAACTAAGCCTAAATAGAATGAAAAAAATAATAAGAATTAGAGTGGAAATTGTTAATAAAATCAAGGAACAAAAATAAAATTAAGGAAATCTAAAAATTGTTTTCAAAAAGATCAACCAAATTGACAAACCTTTACCTAGAGTAACCATGGAAAAGACTCAAATTACTAAAATNCAGCCATGAAATTAAAAGATGCTTAATCCTTGGAAGAAAAGTTATGACCAACCTAGATAGTATATTCAAAAGCAGAGACATTACTTTGCCAACTAAGGTCCGTCTAGTCAAGGCTATGGTTTTTCCTATGGTAATGTATGGATGTGAGAGTTGGACTGTGAAGAAGGCTGAGCGCCAAAGAATTGATACTTTTGAACTGTGGTGTTGGAGAAGACTCTTGAGAGTCCCTTGGACTGCAAGGAGATCCAAGCAGTCCTTTCTGAAGGAGATCAGCCCTGGGATTTCTTTGGAAGAAATGATGCTAAAGCTGAGACTCCAGTCCTTTGGCCACCTCATGCCAAAAGTTGACTCATTGGAAAATATTGTGATGCTGGGAAGGATTGGGAGCAGTAGGAGAAGGTGATGACAGAGGATGAGATGGCTGGATCGCATCACCGACTCTATGAACATGAGTTTGAGTGAACTTGGGAGTTGGTGATGGACAGGGAGGCCTGGCGTGCTGTGTGTGATTCATGGGGTCGTAAAGAGTTGGACACAACTGAGCGACTGAACCGAACTGATGGCAGTAAAGAAAGAGGAACAACAGACGTGAGACATGTAAAGCAAAAAGTAAAATGGCAGCCATAAATCCAGTTATATCAATATCTAGTGTGAATGGATTAGACAGTTCAAATACCAAATTGTCAGAGTGAATGAAACATAGTATCCAAGTATGTGCTATCTGTAGGAGACACACTTAGATTGAAAGGTACAATTATGTTGAACTAAAAGGATTTTAAAAAGCCTTGTGAATAGCAACCATAAGGAATCTGCTGCTGCTGCTAAGTCACTTCAGTCGTGTCTGACTTTTGGCGACTCCATAGACAGCAGCCCACCAGGCTCCCCCATCCCTGGGATTCTCCAAGCAAGAATACTGGAGTGGGTTGCCATTTCCTCCTCCAATGCATGAAAGTGAATAGTGAAAGTGAAGTCGCTCAGTTGTTTCTGACTCTTAGCGACCCCATGGACCGCAGCCTACCATGCTCCTCTGTCCATGGGATTTTCCAGGCAAGAGTACTGGAGTGGGGTGCCATTGCCTTCTCCAATAAGAAATTTAGGTATACTAGTTTAAGACAAAATAGTCTTTCAAGATTAGAGGTAAAGGGGGACATTTTATAATAAAAGTTGCTGTCTCATAGATAGTTAAAACAATGAGAAAAATATGCAACTAAATACAGCACTAAAATAGGTGGCATGAATACTGACAAGAATGGGGAAATAGAAAATTCAACAATAATTTTTAGAGACTAAAACAGATTTCTAAGTAACAGATCTGTTAGAAAAGACTTGAGGAATTCTATGAAGCAACTAGCCTGAAGAAGCATCTTTTGGACATTCAGCCAAATGAAAGCAGAATATATTCATCTCAAATGTACATAGAAAAATTTCCAGTGTAGATATTATGTTAGGCTGTAAAACAACTTCAACACTTTTTAAAGGACTGAAATCACAACAAAGTATGTTCTCTGACACACAGTTGAATGAAATTAGAATTGAAGCAGAAGAAATTTGAGAAATTCACAGCCATGAGAAAATTAAACAATACTTTGCTAAATAGTAATAACTATTGGGTCAAAGAAAAGATCGTGAGAGAAGTTAGAAAATACTTTGATGTTAAGGAAAATTAAGACAATAAAACATTTTGGGTGCAAATAGTTTCTCTTAGGAAATTTGTAGTGATAAATGCCCACTTTTTTTTTTTAAGACTTCAATAAACTAACTTTTAACTTTAATACAAAAAGAAGAAACTAAGCCTAAATAGAATGAAAAAAATAATAAGAATTAGAGTGGAAATTGTTAATAAAATCAAGGAACAAAAATAAAATTAAGGAAATCTAAAAATTGTTTTCAAAAAGATCAACCAAATTGACAAACCTTTACCTAGAGTAACCATGGAAAAGACTCAAATTACTAAAATATGGAATGAAATGGTACATTACTACTGATCTTACAGAAGTTAAAAAGATTGTAAGAGACTACTATAGAATGATACATTTATATACCAATCAATTAATGAATTGGACAAATTCTTAGGAAGACTCAAATGAACAAAACTGACACAAGAAGAAATAGAAAATCTGAAAAGAGATTGATTTAAAACACAAAACCCCATTATCAGATGGTTTTACATTTAAAGTTAACAAGAGACACAGGTATAGAACGGACTTTTGGCTTCTGAGGGAGAGGGAGAGGGTGGGATGATTTGGGAGAATGGCACTGAAACATGTATACTATCATAGGAGAAATGAAGCGCCGGCCTTCATTGAACATAGGTTCAATACAGGATACAGGTTGCTTGGGGCTGGTGTACGGGATGATCCAGGGAGATGGTGTGGGGTGGGAGGTGGGAGGGGGCTTCGGCATTGGGAGATCGTGTACACCTGTGGCTGATTCATGTCACTGTATGGCAAAACCAATACAGTATTGTAAAATAGAATAAAGTATTAAAAAAATAATAAAAAATAAAGTTAACAATTTTTACAAGTTTTTCCAACAAATAAAAGAGGAAGGCAGGCCAGAATTATCCTGTTAACAAAAAGAGATTACAAGAAAACTGCAGAGCAATATGTTGCAAAGATTGTCCATAAAATGCTAGCAAGTTGAATCCATCAATGTCATGACCATGTGAGGTTTATACCAGCTAAGCATCTTCTTCTTTGGTGCTCAGCCTTCTTTATTGTCATGGTCCAACTCTCGCATCTGTACATGACTACTGCAGAAACCATAGCTTTGACCATATGGATCTTTGTCGGCAAAGTGATGTCTCTACTTTTTAGTACGCTGTCTAGGTTTGTCATAGCTTTTCTTCCAAGGAATAAAATTTTATGACTTCAGTCATTGTCAGCAGTGATTTTGGAGCCCAAGAAAAATCTGTCACTTTTTCCTCTATTTGCCATGAAGTTATGGGACCAGATGCCATGATCTTAGTTTTTGAATGTTGAATTTTAAACAGCTTCCTCATTCTCCTCTTCTCATCTTCATCAAGAGCCTTTTTAGTTCCTGTTCACTTTCTGCCATCAGAGTGGTATCATCTGCATATCTAAGGTTGTTGATGTTTCTCCTGGCAATCTTGATTTCAGCTTGTCCTTCATCTAGCCCTGCATTTTGCATGATACACTCTGCATATAAGTTAAATAAGCAAGGTGACAATATACAGCATTTTTGTACTCTTTTGCCAATTTTGAGCTAGTCTGTTTTTCCATATCTGGTTATAACTATTGCTTTTTGACTTGCATACAGGTTTCTCAAAAGGCAGGTAAGGTGGTCTGGTATTGCCAGCTCTTAAAAAGTTTTCCACAGGTTGTGATTCATACAGTCAAAAGCTTTAGGGTAGTCAGTGAAGCAGAATTATATATTTTTCTGGAATTCTCTTTTTATAGGATCCAGCAGATGTTGGCAACTTGATCTCTGGTTCCTCTGCCTTTTCTGAATCCTGCTTGAACATCTGGGAGTTCTCAGTTCATGTACTGTTGAAGTCTAACTTGAAGGATTTTGAGCTTAAGTATCTTACTATCATGTGAAATGAGCACAATTATATGGTAGTTTGAATATTCTTTGGCATTGCCTTTCTTTAGGATTGGAATGAAAACTGACCTTTTCCAGCCCTGTGGCCATTGCTAAGTTTTCCAAATTTGCTAGCATATTGAGTGCAGCACTTTGACAGCATCATTTTTAAGGATTTGAAGTAGCTCAGGAGGAATTCATCACTTCCACTAGCTTTGTTAGTAGTGATGCTTCCTAAAGACCCACTTGACTTAATACTCTGGATGCCTGGCTCTGGAAGAATGAACCCATCACGTGGTTATCTGGGTCATTAAGACCTTTTCTAATTCTGTGTATTCTTGCCACTTCTTAATACGTTCTGTTTCTGTTCCTTTATTGTGTCCATTTTTGCATGAAATGTTCCCTTGCTATCTCCAATTTTCTTGAAATCTCTGTTCTTTCCAATTCTATTATTTTACTCAATTTCTTTGTGTTGATCACTTAGGAAGGCTTTCTTATCTCTTCTTGCTATTCTCTGGAACTCTGTATTCAGTTGAGTATATCTTTCCCTTTCTCCTTTGCCTTTTGTTTCTCTTGTTTTCTCAGCTATTTGTAAGGTCTCCTCAGCCAACCATTTTGCCTTCTTACATTTCTTTTTTTGGGGGGGATGTTTTTGATCCCTGTCTCCTGTGCAGTGTTGTGAACCAGTATCCATAGTTCTTCAAACAGTCTACCAGATTTAGTTCCTTTGATTTATTTGTCATTTCTACTGCATAAGCGTAAGGGATTTGATTTATGCCATACCTGAGTCATCTTAGTGGTTTTCCCTACTTTCTTCAGTTTAAGCCTGTTTTTGCAATATGGAGTTCATGATTGAGCCACAAGCAGCTCCAGGTCTTTTTTGCTGACCTTAAGGAGCTCCTCCAGCTACAAAAAATATCAGTGTGATTTCGGTATTGACCATCTGGTGATGTCCATGTGTAGAGTCATGTCTTGTGTTGGTGGAAGAGGGGGTTTGCTCTGACCATTGTGTTCTCTTGGCAAAACTCTGTTAGCCTGTGCCCTGCTTCCTTTTGTACTCCAAGGCCAAACTTGCCTGTTACTTCAGGTATCTCTTGACTTCTTGCTTTTGCATTCCAGTCCCTTATAAAAAGGACATCTATTTTTGGTATTAGTTCTAGGTCTTGTAGGTATTCATAGAACTGTTTAACTTCAGTTTCTTTGTCATTAGTGGTTGGGGCATAGACTTGGATTACTGTTACATTGAATGGTTTGCCTTGGAAACAAACTGAGATCATTCTGTTGTTTTTGAAATTGCACCCAAGAACTGCATTTTGAAATCTTTCATTGACTACGAGGGCTACTCCATTTTTTTCTAAGGGATTCTTGCAGTATCTATCATCTATCATAGTAGTAGATGTAATAATCATCTGAATTGAATTTGCCCATTCCTGTCCATTTTAGTTAACTCATTCCTAAGATGTCGATATTCACTCTTGCCATCTCCTGCTTGACCCCATTTAATTTACCTTGATTCATGGACCTAACATTCTAGGTTCCTATTCAGTATTGTTCTTTGCAGCATCGAACTTTACTTTTCACCACCCAGACATATCCACAACTGAGCATTTCTCCTTTGGCATTTCTCTTCATTCTTTCTGGAGCTATTTCTCTGCTCTTGCCTAGTAGCATATTGGATACCTATTGACATGGGGGGCTTATCTTCCCATGTCATATCTTTTTGCCTTTTCATACTGTTCATGGTGTTCTCAAGGCAAGAATACTGAAGTGGTGGTTCTCAAGGCAAGAATACTGAAATGGTTTTCCATTCCCTTCTCCAGTGGACTGCATTTTTGTCAGAACTCTCCACCATGACCTGTCCATCTTGGGTGGCCCTGCACAGCATGGCTCATATGTTTATTTAGCATGTGTAAACCTATGGAAAGCAAATGTAGGCCTTAAAAAAATAGGACATTTTCACACTAAAATGACATGGAGGTAACAGCAGCAAGTTATAAAAACCCGAGGTCATAAAACCAAATGTAAAGTATTAATGTGTGATTAATTAATATGATAAATGCAAATTGGATTAAATTCTCCTGTTAAAAGACAGATTCATTGTTTAAAATATTCTCAATAAATTTTGTAAGGAACATCTAAAACAATTTGCTGGAATGGACAGCAATATATTCAGCTGAATTACATCGTCAGATAAAATAGAAAAAAAGGGGCAATTAGGTTATGTTTTTAAAGTTTAAAATTAATAGAATGTTTTCTGTTACAGGCATACCTTGCTTTATTGCACTTAATTGTTGCTTCACAGATACTGTGTTTTATACAAACTGAAGGGTTGTGGCATCCTTGCTTTGAGCAACTCTGTGAGCACCATTTATCTAACAGCCTTTGTCCAGTGGTGTCTTTCGTATTTTGGTTATTCTTAAAATATTTCAAGCCTTTTCATCATTTTATTTGCTATAGTGATCTATGATCATTGACCTTTGATATTCCTATTGGAATTGTTTTGGCATTTTGGGGGAGTAAAGTATTTTACAATTAAGGTATGTACATTGTTCTTTTAGTCTGTCATACACTAAGCATGCGTACTAAGTCGCTTCAGTCATGTCTGACTCTTTGCGACCCTATGGACTGTAGCCTGCCAGACTCATTTGTCCAGGTGGCACTAGTGGTAAAGAACACACTTGCCAATGCAGGAGACTTAAAAGACTTGTGTTCAGTCCTTGGGTTGGGAAGATCCCCTGGAGGGGGGCACAGCAACCCATTCCAGGCTTATTTGCAACAAAAGATTCAAGGTGGTTGAAAAGTCAGCATGGTGATGTCAGTGTTGCCCAATTAGACTGAGTTGTGGGCTTCCAGAGTCGGACACGACTGAAGCGACTTAGCAGCAGCAGCAGCATGGGCTTCCCAGGTGGCTCTAGTGGTAAAGAACCTGCCTGCCAATGCAGGAGACATCAGAGACGCAGATTCAATCCCTGGGTCAGAAAGATCCCCTGGAGAAGGGCATGGCAACACACTTCAGTATTCTTGCCTGGAGAATACCATGGATAAAGGAACCTGGCAGTTGCAGTCCATAGTGCCACACAGAGGTGAACACAACTGAAGCAACTTAGCACACATGCATTCATACATTGCTTTTTATGCTCCTAGTAATAAATTTCATTCTCTCAACCTCTCTACAACATGTAAGCCATTTCTTCACGTTGTGGGCAGTTACCAATACAGATGAGCCTTGACAACTTTGGGTTTAGAGGTACTGACCTGACCCCCCACCCCCACCCCACAGTCAGAAATCACCATATAACTTTATAGTTGGCACTCCATATCCTCAGACTCAACCAACTGTGGATAAATCCAGTAGTACAGTAGTATATATTCAGTGGAAAAAAAAAAATCTGAGTATAAGTGAATCCACTTGTTTCAAACACATGTTGTCCAAGTGTCAGCTGTACTTTTCTGAGCCTTTTACAAGTTTTATTTGTAACCTTAAGCATTTTGATGCAGAGGTTTTCCTACGTATCTAAAGTTTTATCAACTACAAGTAGCACACTGTTATGAAGAAGTATTTTTTTGGTAAACTTTATGAGTAATTCACTGTGAAAAATCATAACAATTATATGTTCATTTTGAGTTCTGCATTCCTATTTTTATCATTGTGATCATTGTGCAGCCCATAGTGAAGCTCCATGTTCTTCAATAAATTAAATCAGAAAGCTTCTCTATCACCAGTAGGCCTCTCTATTTCACACGTTACCATGAGGTAGGGAAGAAGTTCTCAAAGAAAAGAGATTACGTTTTAGCATAAAAGGAAGTAGTCAGTAAATCTTTTCTCTGTTAAAATTAGGAGTAAAGACAAACCACAGAATGAGAGAATATACCCATAACTCATATAGCAAAGGGTTATTTATATATATAGTATATTCATAATTTATTGAGTTCTCTTTAAAAATAAGACAACCCAGTAGAAGAAAATGAGCAAAACATAACCAGGAATTTTGCAGACAGGGAAACAGGTGTAGCCAGTAAACATGAAAAAATAGCAGTAATTAGTGAAATGCAAATTAAGGGAGTGAGATACACATCTATATCCAAGTAGATTGATAAAAATTAGGTCTAGCAATACCAGGGGCTCAAGAGGATGTGAATAATGGTTACTTGTACATATCTACTGCAGGGATGTAAGTTAGTACAACTACTTTGGAAAGTAAGTTGGCTTTCTTGAGAACTTGAAAATTTGTGTAACGTATTGCTACCCAACAAACCCACACAAGAAATGCTTACAGATACACACCTTGAAGCAGATATGTTCACAGCAGCAGTGTGAACAAAAACAAAAAAGATGGAAATGACTCAAATATCCTTCAAAGGTAGCTGAATAAACAAATTTTGTTTTATGACCTAGTCCTTTATTATAATGTCATGAAAATGTATGAAGTATTGCTGTATATAAACACATGTATAAATTAGGGGAATATGAGTGAAAAAACAAGTATTAGGAAACTATAGTTTGCTCAAAAACAAGTATAGTCAAACTTCATTGTTTTTGCATGACATTGGTAATGAAACTATAATTCGTGAAAGACAATAGATATATAAACTCAGCAATCAGGTTACAGATTACCTCAGGATGGAGAAGAGGGAAGGGACACGGTATGGAAAACATAGGTAAATGCAAGTTTGCTAGTCGTATTTGGTTAAATTGATGGATCAGAGGTACTCAATATCTTCAGAATATTGTTATACATCATAATATACATTACATTATTTTTCTAAAAATTTGTTTCTTTTTTACCACACTGGGTCTTCACTGCCATGTGTGGTCTAGTTGCAGCAAGCATTGGCTTTTCATTGTGGTGACTTCTCTTGTGGAACATGGCCTCTAGGTACCTGGGCTTCAGTAGCTGTGGTTATGGCTCACTGGCTCTAGAGCACTGGCTTAGTAGTTGTGGCACAGAGGCTTATTTGCTCCACAGCATGTCGGATCTTCCTGGTGTGCATGTGTGCATGCTCAATTATGTCAGACTCTTTGGGACCTTATGGACTCTAACCTACCAGCTTACTATGTCCATGGGATTTTCCAGGCAAGAATACTAGGGGAGGTTGCCATTCCCTCCTCCAGGGTAACTTCCCAATCCAGGGATTGAACCTGTGTCTCCAACATTGTCAGGTGGATTCTTTACCACTAGACCACCAGGGAAACCATACATGTCTTTATGCATCAAATGTAGAAGCATTTTTATCTCAAAGTTTTTCACAGCTTTTTGCTAGTTTGGTACTTTGCCAAAGGCCCTTAAAGGACCACAGCAATGTGTTCCCTTAGTTGGTGTTTGCAAGGTTTACCAAAGTAAGTTTCACTGTAATCATATAAGACTATTGTCTCTCATTTTCTTACCCTTGCTTCACCTAGCAAAAGAATTGCTTCAGGCATTTTGTGATTGGGGATATACTTAGTGTGTCTTTAATAGGATACATTTGTGGCTCATGGTCACTTTTGAGTGTATTCAGTTCCTGCTATTAGCTTTATTGTAGTGGGAATGTGTTCTGTGGTGCCTGGTACCTGGAGTATCTGAGTAATGAAGAAGCTAAAGATTGTAATTTATGAAGCCAGAAGATAGGGAAATTTTTTTCCAATTATTTGATGTTTAAAATTTTAACTGCTGCTGCTGTTGTTGCTAAGTCGCTTCAGTCGTGTTNTGCAGAGGTTTTCCTACGTATCTAAAGTTTTATCAACTACAAGTAGCACACTGTTATGAAGAAGTATTTTTTTGGTAAACTTTATGAGTAATTCACTGTGAAAAATCATAACAATTATATGTTCATTTTGAGTTCTGCATTCCTATTTTTATCATTGTGATCATTGTGCAGCCCATAGTGAAGCTCCATGTTCTTCAATAAATTAAATCAGAAAGCTTCTCTATCACCAGTAGGCCTCTCTATTTCACACGTTACCATGAGGTAGGGAAGAAGTTCTCAAAGAAAAGAGATTACGTTTTAGCATAAAAGGAAGTAGTCAGTAAATCTTTTCTCTGTTAAAATTAGGAGTAAAGACAAACCACAGAATGAGAGAATATACCCATAACTCATATAGCAAAGGGTTATTTATATATATAGTATATTCATAATTTATTGAGTTCTCTTTAAAAATAAGACAACCCAGTAGAAGAAAATGAGCAAAACATAACCAGGAATTTTGCAGACAGGGAAACAGGTGTAGCCAGTAAACATGAAAAAATAGCAGTAATTAGTGAAATGCAAATTAAGGGAGTGAGATACACATCTATATCCAAGTAGATTGATAAAAATTAGGTCTAGCAATACCAGGGGCTCAAGAGGATGTGAATAATGGTTACTTGTACATATCTACTGCAGGGATGTAAGTTAGTACAACTACTTTGGAAAGTAAGTTGGCTTTCTTGAGAACTTGAAAATTTGTGTAACGTATTGCTACCCAACAAACCCACACAAGAAATGCTTACAGATACACACCTTGAAGCAGATATGTTCACAGCAGCAGTGTGAACAAAAACAAAAAAGATGGAAATGACTCAAATATCCTTCAAAGGTAGCTGAATAAACAAATTTTGTTTTATGACCTAGTCCTTTATTATAATGTCATGAAAATGTATGAAGTATTGCTGTATATAAACACATGTATAAATTAGGGGAATATGAGTGAAAAAACAAGTATTAGGAAACTATAGTTTGCTCAAAAACAAGTATAGTCAAACTTCATTGTTTTTGCATGACACTGGTAATGAAACTATAATTCGTGAAAGACAATAGATATATAAACTCAGCAATCAGGTTACAGATTACCTCAGGATGGAGAAGAGGGAAGGGACACGGTATGGAAAACATAGGTAAATGCAAGTTTGCTAGTCGTATTTGGTTAAATTGATGGATCAGAGGTACTCAATATCTTCAGAATATTGTTATACATCATAATATACATTACATTATTTTTCTAAAAATTTGTTTCTTTTTTACCACACTGGGTCTTCACTGCCATGTGTGGTCTAGTTGCAGCAAGCATTGGCTTTTCATTGTGGTGACTTCTCTTGTGGAACATGGCCTCTAGGTACCTGGGCTTCAGTAGCTGTGGTTATGGCTCACTGGCTCTAGAGCACTGGCTTAGTAGTTGTGGCACAGAGGCTTATTTGCTCCACAGCATGTCGGATCTTCCTGGTGTGCATGTGTGCATGCTCAATTATGTCAGACTCTTTGGGACCTTATGGACTCTAACCTACCAGCTTACTATGTCCATGGGATTTTCCAGGCAAGAATACTAGGGGAGGTTGCCATTCCCTCCTCCAGGGTAACTTCCCAATCCAGGGATTGAACCTGTGTCTCCAACATTGTCAGGTGGATTCTTTACCACTAGACCACCAGGGAAACCATACATGTCTTTATGCATCAAATGTAGAAGCATTTTTATCTCAAAGTTTTTCACAGCTTTTTGCTAGTTTGGTACTTTGCCAAAGGCCCTTAAAGGACCACAGCAATGTGTTCCCTTAGTTGGTGTTTGCAAGGTTTACCAAAGTAAGTTTCACTGTAATCATATAAGACTATTGTCTCTCATTTTCTTACCCTTGCTTCACCTAGCAAAAGAATTGCTTCAGGCATTTTGTGATTGGGGATATACTTAGTGTGTCTTTAATAGGATACATTTGTGGCTCATGGTCACTTTTGAGTGTATTCAGTTCCTGCTATTAGCTTTATTGTAGTGGGAATGTGTTCTGTGGTGCCTGGTACCTGGAGTATCTGAGTAATGAAGAAGCTAAAGATTGTAATTTATGAAGCCAGAAGATAGGGAAATTTTTTTCCAATTATTTGATGTTTAAAATTTTAACTGCTGCTGCTGTTGTTGCTAAGTCGCTTCAGTCGTGTTTGACTCTGTGCGACCCCATAGATGGCAGCCCACCAGGCTCCCCTGTCCCTGGGATTCTCCAGGCAAGAACACTGGAGTAGGTTACCATTTCCTTCTCCTCCAATACATTAAAGTGAAAAGTTAAAGTGAAGTTACTCAGTTGTGTCCAACTCTTCGCGACCCCATGGACTGCAGCCCACCAGGCTCCTCCGTCCATGGGATTTTCCAGGCAAAAGTACTAGAGTTGGGGTGCCATTGCCTTCTCTGAAGCCAGACACTAAAAAGTGCTTATTATGTAATTTCATTTATATAAAATATAAAAAGTGGCTTAAATTCATGTATGCTGTTAGATTGCAGGCTACTGATCACCCCTGGGAAACAGGGAGAGGGGACTTCTGGGGGACTGGAATTATTATTATTTTTATTCTTTTATTTCTATAACCTTTTTAAAGAGTAGTTTTAGACTCACAGCACAATTAAGAGGAAAATAACAGATTTCTCCTAGATCCCTTGTCCTATACGTGTATAACCAATGCCATTATGAACATACCCTACCAGAGTGTGGTGTATTTGTTGTAATTGATGAACCTATGACACATTCTCTTTTTGATCTAGATTCTAGTTGAAGGAGTGTATTCAGTTTGTGAAAATTCTTTTAACTGTGTACACATGATACGTGCACTTTTCTGTAGTGCTGTACTCAGTAAAAAAAGTTTAGAAAAGAAAAAAGCTGCAACAAAAAACTCCAAAATAAAATAATTAAAAATTAATCAACCTTGCTCTAGAAAAGACTTGGTTTCTCCATTTTTTCTATGATTAATATTAGAAAAACTGTATTCATAAAGAGGCAGTCAAATATATAGTCAAATAGGGAAAGTAGAATTCTATCTTGTATCAGGCTCTTAATTAATGAAAGTGTGCTGTTTTTCTGGATTTTCGTATTTTTAAGTATGCATGACAGGTTTTTGAAATTTGAATTTATGTTTGTTTTCTTTTTTTCTCCTTTTAAGTAAGATTCACTCAGCCTTCAGGTCTCAAAAATCCTGGAATAGTTCCTGATCAAATGATATACTGAATGAAAAGAATATATATAGTCAATGAAAGCTTCAAGTAAGAAAATAGATAAGGATAAATTAAAAAATTACTCAGGTAGCTTTGAGTGGGTTTCTAAGTTGTGTCCAAGTCTCTGCAATCCCATGGACCTTACCCCACCCCACTGGGTTATTTGTACCTTGAAAGGTCATAGACTCTGTCTTTGAATTTACTAAATGTGCTCTGTAGTTTGTTAGGTAACTGGTCTACCATGTATTATATAGGTGTTTGTTTTGCTTATATTTACCTTGTAATTTGGCAGTTTTCTTCTAAACCATTTATCTATCTATGGTTTAGATTGGACCTAATGTGAATACTTAATGTGAATAATGAGAAATACAGATAAATACTGTTTTTCTCTGCTATGTAGTAGATTTTTATTTAACAGAAATAATTCAGGATTAAGAATGTATTGAAACCTAACTTGGTTTTCTTATTTGAACTAGGATCATGTTGTGTATCTTAGTGTTCATTTCATACTGATAACTACTGGGAATCAGTTCTTGCAATACCATTAATTTGGAAATTGGAATATTAGGAAAGCTTTAATAAAGGTGCCATGTGATACAGAAAACAATATTTCATACAAAACATTGTTTATCTGTTTTTATGAAAAAATGTTTTAAGTATGGCCTGCTTGGATTATTTAAATTAGAACTCAGTGGTTATAGTAGTGAGGTGTTATAATAAGTGGCCTGATAAATGATCAGACTTAGTATCAAATGAAGGTTTACTGGCAGTATAAATTTTGACTTTATATAGTTAGAGTTATAGAACAATGTTTAATTATCAGTGACACATGAAAATGAATATAATTTTCAATAAAAATAATTATCTAAATCTGGCACATAGTCTCAACATTATTTTAATATTGTAAATAAATATTAGCTTTTGTCTGTTGGAGAAATGCATTCAAATATGGTATTTTACATTCCAGGATATGAAAGATGGCAAGTCCAGATAGAAGTAAACGGAAGATTTTAAAAGCCAAGAAAACAATGCCTGTAAGTTGCCGGAAGCAAGTACAGGTCCTGAATAAGTCAAGGAATGTTGAAGCACTAAAAACAGCGGCAATTGAGAATAATATATCAAGTGGTAATCAGAATTCAAGTACTGATGTCATAAGTAGCAAATGTAGACTTTCTGAAAATGATGCTTCCTCATTGAACTCCGTCAAAAATTCAGTATGTGAACCAAAAAGTAAAGAATTTTCTCAGAATTTAATAAAACCACTAGAAATTATTGATTCGGAAGCAAGATTGGAATACACAGAAGAACAAGTTGTGTACCCTTATGAAAAGCCAAGTAAAACAGTAGAATTTCCCAGGAAACTCTTAATACACAAGGCAAAAGATTCACAAAATACTTCTGAAAATCATTTTGAATGTCAGGCAAGTGTAACAAGATCCTTTTTTGAACATGAAGAAGATTGTAATCTGAAATCCATTTGCCATTTATCCAGTGTATTGAGTGGTATAGTTCAAATTCCAAAGTCTACAAAAACAAATACCTTGGATGATAAGAGAATTGACAAGATAGTTTCCTATTTAGAAGCAAATTCCAGTGCTGAATTATATGATAAAAAGCAAAGTGACATTTTAATTTTCAGTTCAGATGACCCTTTTGTGCCTGCTGATAAAATACCTAAATTGGTGAATTCAGTCATTTCAAGTAACTGTGCTGATGACATTTTGAAAAGTGAAGAATCCTACAGAACCTGTCTTTCCAGCATTTTAAGTTGTGGAAATATAGACGCAAAGTGGCTGTCCTCACTTGACACTGATAGTAATAACAGTAAGTGAATACTTATGTATCTCTTGGAGAAATTAAAATAGTTACTTTGCTTGGGGGAATTTCATTATCTCAGATATAGATACAGTAGAATCCTTACAGACAGGAAAACAGTAATTGATGACAATAATTATTTCAGAGTATCTTGTTGCTGAACCATTCTTGGCAGTGATGGGGAATAGTATCCTCTGTCTCCAATGGGAAGTAAGTTCTGGCAAAGAAGGAATCAATCACTTTCCTTTGAAAGTACAACAGGATTAAAAGGTGGTTTATAGAGATTGTTTGCTTCATTGACACCCTTTCTGTTTTTGGAGTTTTATTAATAAGAAGGCTAGTTGAGAGAGTGGGTTTCTAAAATAGTTGATGAACCCATTTATTTCCATAGAATTGACCTATATATCACATGCCAAGTAGAAGCTGATAGATAATAAGCATACACATGCATACAGGTTTGTGTGTATGTAGCGTAAGAAATACATCAAATAACCAATGAAGTTTTAGGATTATAAAATCATTAAAATAGCAGGTTTATTAAAAGTAGGATGTTTTATAGCTTAATATAAGAGAAAATGATTTCATAGGAAAAATATATTTGTTTTCTTGTCTAGGCTACAGAATAATTGTTTAACAAGGTGAATTTTAAATTGCTTAGAAGTAATAGTAGGGTCACCTAAAAATAATGTAAGACCACTCAACTATAAATAGAAGATCTAATGCTATAATTTATTCAGTTATTATTAAATAAGGATTAAATGTGTATTATGATGGGAGGAAAGTATATCCCTGACAAGTACTAAGATTTCTTTTTTTAATTTGTTGGAATTTTTTATACAATTACATTTTCTAAAAAATGCTCCATGGTCACATTTTAGTTTTTAAATTTGTTTAAGGGTCCCTAAATTAGAAAATCCCCCTGTTTCTTTCATTAGAAGGAAAATTTTTATCTCTGATCTTTTCATCTTCCCAAGGCCATAATCAAAAGAAGAGGATGTTTTCAGAAAACAAAGAAAATGTTAAGCGTGTGAAAACTTCAGAACAAATTAATGAAAATATTTCTGTAGCTCTGGAAAAGCAAACAGCTTTGCTGGAACAGGTAAAATATTGGGCTTAAATATTTGCTTCAGAAGCTTACTTTTTAAAAGATAGTAAAAGTTAATTGATCTACATAGTGAGTACAGATAACTTTCATGATGAAGGACTGGTACATGAAGACTGAATTAGCAGGTGGAGATATTAGGAAAAAATAATTGTTTACATCACATCTCTGCTGCTGCTGCTAAGTCACTTCAGTCATGTCCAACTCTGTGCGAGGCCATAGATAGCAGCCTACCAGGCTCCCCCATCCTTGGGATTCTCCAGGGAAGAACACTGGAGTGGGTGGGCATTTCCTTCTCTAATGCATGAAAGTGAAAAGTGAAAGTAAAGTCGCTCAGTCGTGTCCGACCCTCAGCTACCGCATGGACTGCAGCCTACCAGGCTCCTCCGCCCATGGGATTTTCCAGGCAAGAGTACTGGAGTGGGGTGCCATTGCCTTCTCCACATCACATCTCTAGATCCTTGAAAATGGTCCTTTACAGAGAAGCCTATGGAATCATGTGAAGGGAGAGAGCTGTGATATTAATAGAGAATAGGCTTTTTAGTTAGCATTTTGCTCAAATCTTTCAAGTCAGATACTACGTGACCTTGAGTTTCATTCTGTTTCTTTTGTACTGGTCATAGGATTCTTTGATCTCCACTATAGCTGTTTGTTATCACAGTTGATACTTCATAGAGTCAGGCAGCTCAGACATTCATTGTAAAGTCCTGCTAAGTTTGGGTTCACTTGCTGTCATTTCCAGGTTTGTACCGATAATGTTGCATTATCTGACGTTTTGCTTTTCTGGCATCATTAAATGTACTTTTTCTTTTCTTTTTGGCCTATTTCATCTCATTGTATTACAGTTTCTATACATGTCTGATTTGCTCTGAGTATGATGAGCTTCAAATTTAGTAGGTCCTGTATCAGGACTTGTTTTGATGGTCATGTTTTACAACTAAAAGTCATTATTGATTAATATCTGTCATTAGCTATAATGGATCAAAATATCTCAATCCAAACTATCCTGCTGTTTCAGAAACAAAAATACTACTGTTTCTAATACAGGCCATTACAATTACATAGTTAGGTAGTATATGAATATATATTTGTATAACAAATAGAAAGCTTTTGAAAGACTCAAACAGAATCAGCTTAAAAGGTAAGGCAACACTTTCACCCTTTCTACCTCTTACTTTCTTCTGCAAGGCAAAGGAGACATTTTTAAAAAAAAAATAAATATTCTGTTGGTTGCAAGAATGAGGTAGCAGAATTATGTTAAGCATGCATGTGTGTGTGTGTGTGTACATGCATATGTGCATGCATGCTCAGTCTCAATCGTACCCAGCCGTTTGTAGCTCCATTGCTTGTAGCCCACCAGGCTCCTCTGTCCATGGGATTTCCTACGCAAGAGTACTGAAATGAGTTGCCATTTCCTATTCTGGGGATCTTCCTGACCCAGGGATCCAACCCATGTCTTTTGCATGGATATAGCTTAAGAGGTTGGGGATTGCAGATGTGTTATTCCCAGAGAGTAGCTGAATTCAGTAATAAGTTCTGATGTGGATATATAAAGACAAAATTTATTCTTTGAACATTTTAATTCTTCTGGCATGGAAAAATCAGTTTCATTCACTACTGTTATCTGCCTCACAAAATAGGTGGTCCACATTGGCACAGAATACTGTCCTTTCCCATTGAGGTTTAGAGAAGGCAATTTATTTGTTATCCTCCCAAGCCACTACCACCAGAAGTTTCTTGCATTGTCCAAGCACAAAGGTTTTTAGCTAATTCCTTTTATCTGTCTCCTGGTAACTAACTCTCACTCACTTGATATTTTAATTCCTCTCTATAAACAGTTGACTCTCTTAACCACATCGGTTTTCCTTGTTTGAATCCCAATGGAATAGGGCTTCCCATTCTGACATTGTTCTTTCCTACTGAGAGAGTCCAAAAGCTGTTGACTCATCATCTTCTGAGGTTTCAAAAGGATCTCGTCCTGGTGTATTCCAATTAAATTACTGAAGTAGATGGGTTTTCTTCTGAAGTCTTAAGTTATTCACCCTATGCACCATTGTAGAAAGTTGAGTCAGATACATAATTGCCAGTCTTTCTCTAATATTTAGGCTACTTTGCCTGGCATATGCAAATTGTAGCTAGAACTTCATCTGGATTCCATAATTTTAGTCACATTACCATCTGTAGAAGACATTTATGAGGTATTTGGTGGAGGTTATTGTGCCTTCCTTCTGTATGAAGAATGTTACCACTAAGTGAGAACGAATATCTCTGCTAAACCATAGGAATCATGCCTTAATGAGCAGTTAGTCCAAAGTAACGAAGTTTTAAGAGTCTGCCTTCATCTGAATCATCAAGAGTACTTGTTTAAATTGTGTTTATTTTACACTGAGCTAATTGTTTTACACTAATAATTGTTTTAAGCTTCATTTTTCTCAGACTTATCTGATGAGAATCATTAGTTGTGCCTTTCCAGGAAATTGTTTGATGAATCCAGGTTAGGGCCTAAGAATTTGTGATTTTTAACAAGTATTCCATGTGATTCTTTCTTACTAGGGAAGTTTGATGAACACTGTGTTCCTTTTGCTTCTTAGCAAAATAATATTTCCCTAAGCAGAACGGACATGTTTCTCCAAAATTTCATTGGGGTATGAGCTTCACATATTAACCTTAGTCAGTGAATTGGCAAGCATGCATTAATGCATAAAAACCTTACATGGGTTGATAGGTAATGGCTGCCAGTAAAAATAGTATGAGTTTCTGAGCATTTACTTACATAATACGTTAATTTTAAGCAGTTAGTTTAATCAGATATTCAAAAACTGTAAGAGTACAAGTGATAATCATGTCTGATAATGTTGAAAAACCACTGAAGAAATGTTAATGAAGCACTACAGAAGAAATAGAGTAGACAGAAATTTTGAGGAGCAAGAACAATTGGGAATGAGAAGGTAAAACCTTGGGAATAATCAAAAGTACTGATTATGACTAGTCATCCAAGTGACATTAGTATCAATGAGTTTAACATAGAAACTGTTCTAATTTTGAACCCCCAAGTTACAAGATATTAGGGGAAGATATAAATATTAGTAATAAATACCTTAATTATATCATGACACGTTTTGTACTAAAAGAGACTACTCTGTTATGAGAGTTGCTTAAAGAAGCATATACATTGAACAGACACCTGTAGTGAATATTTCTGAATGTATGGCTCAGCAGAGCTGTTCATTTCCTTGGGCACTGAGATTAATTATGTTCCCTGAAAACAGGCCAATCTATTTTCTGAAAAACAGCCAGATAATGAAATTCATTAGTGTTTCATGTGCTAACTACTATAATCTGATAGAATAGCATGCAATATGCCAGATAGCATTAGTCACATAATTGTCACTAGTATCTTACAATTTTAACAATAAGAAGTCCTCCCTACTCCCCATCCCCACCCCCAACATAAAACTATGTATGGAGATTATTTTGCATGTTTATGTCCTTTCTTTAAATTCAGTGTTTTCCTAATAATGAGAGTAGAAAAAGAAATTAAGGAAACAATTCCATTCACCATTGCAACCAAAAGAATAAAATACTTAGGAGTATACCTACCTAAAGAAACTAAAGATCTATATATCGAAAACTTTAAAACACTGATAAAAGAAATCAAAGAGGACACTAACAGATGGAGAAATATTCCATGTTCGTGGATCGGAAGAGTTAATATAGTGAAAATGAGTATACTACCCAAAGCAATCTACAGATTCAATGCAATCCCCATCAAGCTACCAACAGTATTTTTCACAGAACTAGAACAAATAATCTCAAGATTTGTATGGAAACACAAAAAGCCGCGAATAGCAAAAGCAATCTTGAGAAAGAAGAATGGAACTGGAGGAATCAACTTGCCTGACTTCAGGCTCTACTACAAAGCCACAGTCATTAAGACAGTATGGTACTGGCACAAAGACAGAAATATAGATCAATGGAACAAAATAGAAAGCCCTGAGATAAATCCACACACTTATGGACACCTTATCTTCGACAAAGGAGGCAAGAACATACAATGGAGTAAAGACAGTCTCTTTAACAGGTGGTGCTGGGAAAACTGGTCAACCACTTGTAAAAGAATGAAACTAGATCACTTTCTAACTCCACACACAAAAATAAACTCAAAATGGATTAAAGATCTAAACGTAAGACCAGAAACTATAAAACTCCTTGAGGAGAACATAGGCAAAACACTCTCCGACATACATCACAGCAGGATCCTCTATGATCCACCTCCCAGTAAACTGGAAATAAAAGCGAAAATAAACAAATGGGATCTAATTAAAATTAAAAGCTTCTGCACAACAAAGGAAACTATAAGTAAGGTGAAAAGACAGCCTTCTGAATGGGAGAAAACAATAGCAAATGAAGCAACTGACAAACAACTGATCTCAAAAATTTACAAGCAACTTATGCAGCTCAACTCCAGAAAAATAAACGATCCAATCAAAAAATGGGCCAAAGAACTAAACAGGCATTTCTCCAAAGAAGACATACGGATGGCTAACAAACACATGAAAAGATGCTCAACATCACTCATTATCAGAGAAATGCAAATCAAGACCACAATGAGGTACCACTTCACACCAGTCAGAATGGCTGCGATCCAAAAATCTACAAGCAATAAATGCTGGAGAGGATGTGGAGAAAAGGGAACCCTCTTACACTGTTGGTGGGAATGCAAACTAGTACAGCCATTACGGAAAACATTGTGGCGATTCCTTTAAAAATTGCAAATAGAACTGCCTTATGACCCAGCAATACCACTGCTGGCCATACACACCAAAGAAACCAGAATTGAAAGAGACACACATACCCCATTGTTCATTGCAGCATTGTTTATAATTGCCAGGACATGGAAACAACCTAGATATCCATCAGCAGATGAATGGATAAGAAAGCTGTGGTACATATACACAATGGAGTATTACTCAGCCCTTAAAAAGAATAAATTTGACTCAGTTCTAATGAGATGGATGAAACTGGAGCCGATTATACAGAGTGAAGTTAGCCAGAAAGAAAAACACCAATACAGTATACTGACACATATATATGGAATTTAGAAAGATAGAAATGATGACCCTGTAAGTGAGACAACATAAGAGACACAGAGGTATAGAACGGACTTTTGGCTTCTGAGGGAGAGGGAGAGGGTGGGATGATTTGGGAGAATGGCACTGAAATGAAGCGCCAGTCTATGTTCAATACAGGATACAGGTTGCTTGGGCTGGTGTACGGGGATGATCCGGGGAGATGGTGTGGGGTGGGAGGTGGGAGGGGGCTTCGGCATTGGGAGATCGTGTACACCTGTGGCTGATTCATGTCAATGTATGGCAAAACCAATACAGTATTGTAAAATAGAATAAAGTATTAAAAATAAATAAATTCTGTGTTTTCCACTTTATAGAGCTCTTATGCATATTATCTTTTTCTGTTCTTAAGAAAATCCTACGAGCATCCCTTTTTCAACACTGTATGACCTCTGTCCATTTGTGGACAGGGCAAATGAAGCTCAGAAGTGTTGTGACTTCCTAAAGGTCATATAGCTTGTTAATGACAGGGTCAAAGCTCAAATTTTCATAATTTGCTTTATACCTACTACATATCAACCAGCCATTTGAGATAAATACAGTCTCTTTTCATAGAGTACTAGGTTTCAGTTATGGTCATTAAAAATATATATAAATGGGACTAAATAGGCTTTAGGAATTCAACTGAAACTGTAGGAAACTAAAATTAGTATTGGGAGAATAAACTTAATTTCTAACATCTATTTATTTAAATGTTAGATGTGTTCTGCTGAATTTGATTTTTAACTTTTATAAAACTTAATGATTTAGTAGTACAAATATATAAATAAAGTACATTTTACTAGTTACAATAAACCTAGAAAAAAGCAAAGCTGTTTTCAAGAAGTAGAAAATAAATTGCTTTTAAATTTGAAACATGGGGTGTTTTGTGTTTTTAAATTCTAGGTCAGACATTTGGTTCGACAGGAGATCTATAGTATAAATTACAAACTATTTGATAACAAACTGAGAGAATTGACTGAACGCATTGGAAAGACACAGTGCAAGAATAAACATGAAGCAATAGCAGATGAACTCTTTGTAAGTTTCTAATTTCATTTGGTTTCATTCGAGTCCTTTTAAAAAGTAGAATTTAATGATGTTATACATGTTAGGAAAGGAAAATAAAGGTAGACTGAAATCTGATCCCTGGCCACAACCTGATATGTTAATACTATACATAGAATTTATTATACCTCAGCTGTTTGAGTCCTTGAGAAATACTTGTAGAGCCATCAGCCACTTGATGTCAGTTCAAAAATACATTTTGTATTAGAGTTTGTATAACCTGAAACAGGCTTTCTGTAGGGTTTTTTGTTGTTTTGTTTTATTCTTCTAGGGTTACTTATGGATTGGTATTTTTGTCACCATTAATTTTATGGTGAGCTAATTAGAAGTTTCATTTTCTTTTTTAGTCTTCCATTCTTGGACATATTATACTAGCGTCAAACCTGATTTAAATGTTTGTCTTACATAAGAATTTCTCATATATTTGGTAGATGCCTAAGTCTCACAAAACTACAAGTAGTTTTATCGCTATCTCTGTATGATGTATTTTTTGGTACTCCGGTTTTGTTTTGTTTTGTTTTGTTTTGTTTTCTAGGCAAAAATAGCAAGACTTCAAAGACGTGTTAAAACAGTGTTATCTCAGACGCATTTTGTGGAACCAAACATGGTATCCAACAATACAGTTTGTAAGGTTGGTATAAATGTATAGGAGTTTTAATAACTTACTTGACCCACATTATAAGTAGTTGGATTGTATGAACAGAATATACTTCCAGATGAAGACATAGGTTTAAAAGATAATAAATTTATACTTAAGAATATTCCTATGACTCTGGAGATGATACCCTCAGATAGCCAAAAGTNGACCCACATTATAAGTAGTTGGATTGTATGAACAGAATATACTTCCAGATGAAGACATAGGTTTAAAAGATAATAAATTTATACTTAAGAATATTCCTATGACTCTGGAGATGATACCCTCAGATAGCCAAAAGTAATGCCACTTTTATTTCTTTTATAAAATGAGTAGAGGTGATTTGTGATCGCCTAGACTGCTTCCCTTTCTGTCATTTTATCAGGATGAAAACTTTCAAACGTACACAGTAAAGCTAAAAGAATTTTACAGTAAATGCTTGTATAGTCAATGTCTATCTTCTACCTTTTTTTTAAAATATATTTATATTTGTCATGTATCTGTCATTCTACTCATCCCCCAAGCCATCTTTATATTTGGTCCATTCATAAGTGCTAATATATTTTGTATCAAAATACACTTTGCAGTGTCCACTTCAAAATAACATGAGTGTCATTAAATAGAGCTTAGGATCTGATTATACTTTTTATATAAAATTTAAAATAATCTTAAGTATACATTCACTGAATTTTTTTCTTTTATCTTTATTCCTTTCAGTATCATATATGCACTAGCCTCAGTAACTCAATTGTAAAGTATTTTCTTCCCTGTTTTCTGAAAGTTTGTGTAAGATTTTTATTACTTCTTTAAATATTTGATAAAATTCACCTCTGAAAACCATTTGGGCCAGAAGTTTTCTTATAAGAAGACTTTTTCCTGAAAATATAATTCTTTAATAGTATAAAGCAATTAAGATTTTTGTTTCATCTTGTATATTAGTTTTGTAAGTTATCTTAGCAAGGAATTTGTCCATTTTATCTTAAGTTTTTGGTTTTGTTGGCATGAAGTTACTGATAAAATTCCCTTGTCATTTTAATATTTGTAAATCTGTAGTGATGTACTCTTTCATTTCTGTTACTTGTATAATCCATGTTTTCTTTTCTTTTTTTTTTTTGATCTATCTTATTTTAGATGTAATTTGTTCTTTTTCCAGGTTCTTAAGAGAGAGAGCTTTAATTTTTAACCTTCTTTTCTACTAGAAAATACTTAAAGATGCAAGTTTTCTTCTAAGCACTGCTTTTTCTCAGCATCCTCTTAGCACTTATATTATGTAATTCTCAGTGTAGAAAGTATAATAATAATCTGTATTATACTGTATTTTTATTTTCCATTAGTTCAAAATAATATATTTCTCTTGTGGTATCGTTCTTTGATCTGTGGATTATTTAGAAGTATGTGTTTAATTTTCAGACATTTCTAGCTATCTTAATTTTATTGATATCTGTTTTGGTCAAAGAACATACTATGTAAAATTTCAATCTTGAGTTATTGACACTTAGTTTATGCCCAAGGTGTGCTTTTCCCTGGTGAATGTTCCATGTACACTTGAAAAGAATATTGGGTGTAATATTCTATAAGTTTCACATCTGTGCTAATTGTATCAAGATGGTTCATAGTGGTGAATCATGGCTCCCAAAATATATCCTGACCTAATCCCCAGAACCTGTGAGTATGTTATTAAAAGAAGCTTATAAATGAGAAGATTATCCTAGTGGGCTCAGTATGATCACTGGGGTCCTTATAAAAAGGAGTGAAGTTTAAAGACAGAAAATAGAGATGGGACAATGAAAGCAGAGGTTGGATGATTGCACTAAAGATGGAGGCAAGGGCTACAAGCTAAGGAATGCTGGCAGCTCGTAGAAGCTGGAAAAAAGGAAATGGATTCTCTCCTGAAGCCTCCAGAAGGGGATCCAGCCCTGCTAAAACTTGATCTTAATAAAACTAGTTTCAAACTTCTGGGCTTCAGAAGTATGATAGAATAAATTTCTGTTGTTTTAAACCCTTGTTTGTGGTAATTTGTTATCACAGCCTCCAAAAACTAATACAGGATGTGGTACCAGGAAGTATGGTGTGCTGTTGTAACAAATACCTAAAAATGTGGAAGTGGATTTGGAATGGTAGAGGCTGGAGGAATATTGAGGAACATGATTTTTCAAAAGCTTAGATTGCCTTGAACAGACTTAGTAGAAATATATATGTTAAAGTCTGCAAATAAGGGCTCAGGAGGAAATGAGGAACATCTTAGAGAAACTTTATATATTTTAAGAAAATACCTAAATCTTCATAAACAGGCTGTTGGTAGAAATACGGACATTTAAAAGCACTGTCTGTGAACTCAAATAAGGAACATATTATTGGAAATTGGGGAGGAGGGAGTTCTTGTTACACTGTGGGAGAAAGCTTAGCTAGCTAAAATGTGACCTACAGTGATATAACATGGAAAGCAGAATTTATAAGTGATAAGCTTGTATTTTTATTAGGCTGTTGAAATTTTGAGCAAAGTGTTGAAAATTTGGCTTGGTTTCTTGCTTCTTACAGTAAAATGTGAGAAGAGATAAATTGAAGGAGAAACTGTTTAGCAAAAAGGAACCAGTATTTGATTTGTGAAATTACTAGACTATCCAAAACTCATCAATTAGAGAAGAACAAGTTGGAAAATTGATTCATTTCTGGTCTTCACTTTATTCCTATAAGTATAAAAAATAAAATTTTATTTTTTAAAGCCGAATGTTTATTAATTCCTAAAATTCAGTATAATAGGAATAAAATATCTTCTTCATTCTTCTGTGTCTAAGTACTTAGGTATTTGTTTTTCCTTCTTTTAAAGCTAAGAAGTTGCTTCATGTTGTCATTATTTTTATTTCTTTTGANTTTATAAGTGATAAGCTTGTATTTTTATTAGGCTGTTGAAATTTTGAGCAAAGTGTTGAAAATTTGGCTTGGTTTCTTGCTTCTTACAGTAAAATGTGAGAAGAGATAAATTGAAGGAGAAACTGTTTAGCAAAAAGGAACCAGTATTTGATTTGTGAAATTACTAGACTATCCAAAACTCATCAATTAGAGAAGAACAAGTTGGAAAATTGATTCATTTCTGGTCTTCACTTTATTCCTATAAGTATAAAAAATAAAATTTTATTTTTTAAAGCCGAATGTTTATTAATTCCTAAAATTCAGTATAATAGGAATAAAATATCTTCTTCATTCTTCTGTGTCTAAGTACTTAGGTATTTGTTTTTCCTTCTTTTAAAGCTAAGAAGTTGCTTCATGTTGTCATTATTTTTATTTTTCTTTTGATATATTTTTTAAATTCATTTTGGCAGAGTAACTGTGATCATGATCATCAGCCACTGATATACATATAATTTGTTTTACCATATGTCTGCAGAAATAGTTTGAGAACAATTTCCAAGTGAAATTTTAACCTATCAGTTTTGTGTAGAAGACCATAGTTGGTAACACTCCCCTCAACTGCTTTTTCCTCACCCAATTAACAGGTTGCAAATTCAGAGACAATGAATTTGGATAAGAATCCAGAGTCAGTTAATAATCCACAGGAACAGAAAACTGTGAAATCTGAAACTTCTAACCGTTCAGGAAAAGCAAGTGAAAAGAGTCATTGGTCACAGGAAGAAAGGTAGGCATATCTATCAAAATGCATGAACTTGCTTATCTAAATGTGTTTGTAAACACATGTACTCTCTTTCTCAATGTAAAATAGCTTAAAGCTTCCTATTTATATGAAAACTATTTGTGTCCCTTATGAAGAAATTAGTTCTCCAGAAATTTAATAGTTGTTTTAACTGTACTAAATAAAACTGAATTGGTTAGATGATCAGGTTTTTCACTGTGATGCTTTCTGTGTTTGATTTGGCAACCAGAGTGATAAACTGGATCATTCTAGGAGTTTCCACTTCTACACATAGAAGAATCAAGGCCCTATGAAATAGTGATTTTTTAAAAATTACACAGAAGAGTAAGATTAGGAAAATAATACAAGAAAAAAAGTGACTAAAATTAGTTCCCTGCATATTGGAAGTATATTGTATCACAATAATGTCAAATTAGAGTGAATAGACTAATTTATTCATCTTTTTGATCACAAAGCAGCTGAGAACACACCTGATCTCCAGTCTAGTCTAATAAAAGATTTGGGACTAGCAGGGAAGAAGTAATTTAGTTTAACAGAGAAGCTTGATTAGTGATCTTCACCTGGATTGATGTTCAAGGGTAGAGGGGTGGGGACATTTTAATGAATTATTTTCACTGGTGCCTCTCAACAGTTTTTGAGCTTTATAATATTATTTATTTACTAAACATTCACTCCTTAAAATATCCTATGATTTTGCTTTTAAATGGTAAATTATACCACGGCTATTAAAAAGAAGAAACTAAATAACCAAAAATAAGTGAGTTAAATAATGGCCATTGGATGGAGAATATCACTATTCTTCCCCAAATGCCTGTTGTTCTCAAGGATGCTGTAAAATTGAAGAGAAGCATTTCAGATCTATGCCATTTATTTGCAGTTCTGACTCTTCAGAAGAAATCCTAATGTTCCATGACATTGAGGTCTGCATTTTAGTTTGAGTCAGGAAGCTGCTGTGAAGAAGGCATTTACTTAGTTGGCAAAGAAGTGTCACATTTCAGTGAGTCTTTATTGCTGCCACTTACCAATGCCTGTGCTGAAACTCATAAAGTGACAAGAAAAATAAAATGCTGTTGATAGAAGTGAAAACGTGAAGACACCAGTAAAATAAGGCTGTGCTTTTTCCTGTGGTCATGTATGGATGTGAGAGTTGGACTGTGAAGAGGGCTGAGCGCCGAAGAACTGATGCTTTTGAACTGTAGTGTTGGAGAAGACCCTTGAGAGTCCCTTTGACTGCAAGGAGATCCAACCAGTCCATTCTGAAGGAGATCAGCCCTGGGGTTTCTTTGGAAGGAATGATGCTAAAGGTGAAACTCCAGTACTTTGGCCACCTCATGCGAAGAGTTGACTCATTGGAAAAGACTGATACTGGGAGGGATTGGGGGCAGGAGGAGAAGGGAACAACAGAGGATGAGATGGCTGGATGGCATCACAGACTTGATGGGAGTGAGTCTGAGTGAACTCCGGGAGTTGGTGATGGGCAGGGAGGCCTGGTGTGCTGCGATTCATGGGGTCGCAAAGAGTTGGACACGACTGAGTGACTGAACTGAACTGATGCAAAGTTTATCAATGGCTTATATCTATGATACAAACAATTCACCTTTCCATACTCTATAATGAAAGCAGAATGTACAGTTTATGAAACTGTTTCAGGCAGCACTCTCAGCCCAAAGTGAGCGTGAGAATAGGTGTATACAAAAAATGTGCAACTTGACCCTGGTAAGTAAGTAGGTGAGGTTCAATGATGAGTTTTATAAAACATTTAAGGAAGAAATAATACCAGTTTTAAACAAACCATACCAAATATAAAAAAAGAGGGACTATTCTCCAGTTCATTTCATGAGATTAGATATTAAAGTATATTTAACTCTGACACGTTAATAATGAAATCAATTGTAGAATTTTACAGAGATGGAAATTACAGTCTACTTTTACCCACAAAATGATTCAAATAATCCTAAACAAGAGACCAGTAAACCAAATTCAACAATATATAAAAGTTGAGTTTGTTCCGGAATGCTACAGTGTTGGTTTAACAATAACAAGTTAAGATATGTGCTAGGAGAGTCATCATCAGCTCACAATAGATGTAGGATTTGATAAAATATCTGTTTTATGATTAAAAACAAAATCTTAGCAAACTTGGAATAAGAGGTAACTTCCTTAATCTAATAAAGAGTATCTGTGCTGCTGCAACTGCTGCTGCTAAGTTGCTTCAGTCGTGTCTGACTCTATGCAGCCCCATAGACGGCAGCCCACCAGTCTCCCTTGTCCCTGGAATTCTCCAGGCAAGAATACTGGAGTGGGTTGCCATTTCCAATGCATGAAAGTGAAAAGTAAAAGTGAAGTCGCTCAGTCGTGTCCAACTCTAAGTGACCCCATGGACGCAGCTTACCAGGCTCCTCCGTCCATGGGATTTGCCAGGCAGAGAGTACTGGAGTGGGTTGCCATTGCCTTCTCTGAAAGAGTATAAAAAACCCTAAAACTAATCTGATAGTGAAATATGGGAAATATTCCCTTTGAGATAAAAATAGAAGGGTGCCTGCCTGCTGTTACCATTTTAATGTTATACTTATATCTTGGCTAACGCAGAAAAAAGAAAGAAAGAAAAATATAAAAGATTAAAAGAAACAGTACATATTATTGCAGAAATGATTGGGTTATTATATATATATGTAGAAAATCCAACGGAACTTAACAGATAAATTATTAGGATTAATTAGAGTTTAGCACAGTTGCTAAACTCAAGTATATAAGAAATCAGTTGTATTCTTATATACCAAATATGGGCTTCCTGAAGGCTCAGACAAGTAAAGAATCTGCCTGCAATGCAAGAGAGCCATGTTCTATCCCTGTGTTGGGAAGATCCCCTGGAGGAACGAATGGCTATCCATTCCAGTGTTCTTGCCTTGAGAATTCCATAGACAGAGGAGGCTGATAAGCTACAGTCCATGGAGTCGTAAACAGTTGGACACGTGACTGAATGACTAGCACACATACGAGATATAAAAAATCAGGAAATGAAAAAATTTTTAACACAATAGTATTAAATATATCAAGTACCTAGAAATATAATGAGCAGGCATATAATAACTCTGAAGGAAATTACAAAACTTTGAGATATGAAAGAAAAATTCACTGAAGAAATGTACCATGTTTATGCTTTGGACAATGCAGTATTAGAAATTGCTGTTACTTTCATTCAAATTAATTTATAGAGTAAAATTTCAATCAGTTTCATATTGTGCAATTTTATGGAACTTGACAAGTTGATTTAATTCTAAAATGGTAAGATAAATGCAATGGGTTAAGAGGTCAAGATACCTTTTAAACGGAGAAAAAAACTAAAAGGAGTTTGGCATCAGACATCAAAACATTATGAAACTGCAGTAATTAGGATAATGTGATATTGGCAAGTGCTGGAATAGAGCTGTGTAACAGTACCTGGAAACCTTTACATCAATATATTTGTGGTTTGTGTTGGAGATTGTACAGCAGATCATTGGGGAAATGATTAACTTTTCAGTCCAGTTCAGTCTTAGTCATGTCCGACTCTTTGTGACCCCATGCACTGTAGCATGCCAGACTTCCCTGTCCATCACCAACTCCCAGAGCTTGCTCAAACTCATGTCCATCAAGTCGGTGATGCCGTCCAATCATCTCATCCTCTGTCGTCCACTTCTCGCGCCTTCAGTCTTTCCCAGCATCAGGGTCTTTTCCAATGAGTCAGTTCTTTGCATCAGGTGGCCAAAGTATTGTAACTTTAGCATCAGTCCTTCCAATGAATATTCAGGGCACTCAGCTTTCTTTATGGTCCAGCTCTCACATGCATATATGACTCCTGGAAAAACCATAGCTTTGATGAGAGCTTTTTTGGCAAAGTAATGTTTCTGCTTTTTCATATGCTGTCTAGGTTGATCATAGCTTTTCTTCCAAGGAGCAAGCGTCTTTTAATTTCATGGCTACAGTCACCATCTGCAGTGATTTTGGAGCCCAAGAAAATAAAGTCTGTCACTGTTTCCATTGTTTTTTTACATCTATTTGCCATGAAGTGATGGGACCAGATGCCATGATCTTCATTTTTTAATGGTGAGGTTTAAGCCAGCTATTTCACTCTCCTCTTTCACTTTCATCAAGAGGCTCTTCAGTTCCTCTACGCTTTGTGCCATAAGGGTGGTGTCATCTGCATATCTAAGGTTATTGATATTTCTCACACAATCTTGATTCCAGCATGTGCTTTGTCCAGCCCAGCATTTCACATGATGTACTCTGCATATAAGTTAAATAAAGAGACGTACTCCTTTCCCAATTTGCAACCAGTCCATTGTTCAGTGTCTGGTTCTAACTGTTGCTTCTTGACCTGCATACAGATTTCTCAGGAAGCAGGTAAGGTGGTCTGGTATTTCTATCTCTTTCAGAATTTTCCACAGTTTATTGTGATCCACACAGTCAAAGGCTTTGGCACAGTCCATAAAGCAGAAATAGATGTTTTTCTGGAACTCTCTTGCCTTTTCTGTGATCCAACAGATGTTGGCAGTTTGATCTCTGGTTCCTCTGCCTTTTCGAAATCCAGTGTGAATATCTGGAAGTTTACGATTTATGTACAGTTGAAGGCTTACATGGAGAATTTTGAGTATTACTTTGCTAGCATGTGAGATGAGCACAATTGTGTGGTAGTTTGAGCATTCTTTGGCATTGCCTTTCTTTGGGATTGGAATGAAAACTGACCTTTTCCAGTCCTGTGGCCACTGCTGAGTTTTCCAAATTTGCTGTCATATTGAGTGCAGCACTTTCACAGCATCATTTTTTAGGATTTGAAATAGCTCAACTGGAATTCCACTAGCTTTTTTCATAGTGATGCTTCCTAATTCCCACTTGACTTCACACTCAAAGATGTCTGGCTGTAGGTGAATGATCCCACCATCATGGTTATCTGGGTCATTAAGATCTTTTTTGTATAGTTCTTCTGTGTATTCTTACTACCTCTTCTTACTGTCTTCTGCTTCTTTTAGGTCCATACCATTTCTGTCCTTTACTGTGCCCATCTTTGCATGAAATGTTCCCTTGGTATCTCTAATTTTCTTGAAGAGATCTCTAGTCTTTCCCATTCTATTGTTTTCCTGTTTCTTTGCACTATTTACTTAGTAAGGCTTTCTTATCTCTCCCTGTTATTCTTTGGAGCTTTGCATTCAGACGGGTATATTTTTCCTTTTCTCCTTTGCCTTTTGCTTCTTTTTTTTTCCTTAGCTATTTGTAAGGTCTCCGCAGACAACCATTTTACCTTTTTGCATTTCTTTTTCTTAGAGATGGTTTTGATCACCACCTCCTATAAAATGTTAAGAACCACTGCCCAGAGTTCTTCAGGCCCTCTATCAGATCTAATCCCTTGAATCTGTCACTTTTACTGTATATTTGTAAGGGATTTGATTTAGGTCATACCTGAATGACCTAGTAGTTTTCCCTACTTTCTTCACTTAAGGTCTGAATTTTGCAATAAGGAGTTTGTGATCTGAGCCACAGTCAACTCCTGGTCTTATTTTTCCTGACTGTATAGAGCTTCTCCAGTTTCGGCTGCAAATAATATAATCAATCTGATTTTGGTATTGACTATCTGGTGATGTCCATGTGCAGAGCTGTCTCGCGTGTTGTTGGAAGAGGGGGTTTGCTATAAATGGCCAATAAACATATAACAAGGTGCTCATCTTCACTAAGTAATCAGGGAAATGTGAATTAAAACCACATTGAGATACCATTTCATATTGGTTAAGGAAAAGCTTCCCTCATAGTTCAGTTGGTAAAGAATCCACCTGCAATGCGGGAAACCCTGGTTTGATTCCTGGGTTGGGAAGATCCGCTGGAGAAGGGATAGGCTACCCACTGCAGTATTCATGGGCTTCCCTTGTGACTCAGCTGGTAAAGAATCCACCTGCAATATGGAAGACCTGGGTTGGGAAGATCCTCTGGAGAAGGGAAAGGCTACCCACTCCAGTGTTCTGTCCTAGAGAATTTTACAGACTGTATGTACAATCCATGGGATCACAAAGAGTCAGACATGACTGAGTGACTTTTACTTTCAAGAAAAAGTAAAACATTTTAAATTCTGATAGTACCAGGTATTGGTGAGGGTTTGAGATAGAGAATTGGTTTTATTAATATTTTGTTGTTGGATGAGTAAATTGGTATGGTTCTTCAGAAAAAAATTTGGCATTGTCTAGAAATATTGAAGATATGAATGTCCTTTGTTACAACAGTATTATCCCTTGATAAATACCCTAGCTAGAAACATGTACACATGTGCAATAGGACATACATATTTAGGAATGTTTATTAGCAGCATTTTCCATAGTAGCTAAAAACCAGAAGGAAAAAAGTCCATCTACAGTTTAACAGAAGAATAATTACTATAAATCCATATGGTGGAATTTTGTACATTAACAAAAATGAACTACAGTCACATGTAACCACATGAATTACTTTCACAACAAACATGATTGAAAGGAGTATACAAGGAATAGTGTGATTCCAATTCAAATGAAGTTCATCCAGCAAAAACTATATTATTTATGGATTCAGAAGTAGATAGTGAATCTAAAGAGTTAAAAAAGGGCATTAGTACCACAGATGCTTTTTATGGAGGAGATTTATGATTCAGGATAGAGGCATGTGGATTTCTGCAGTGCTAATAGTTTCAAATAGATTTATCTGAGTAGGGGCTATGTGAATACTAGCTTTATAATTATTAAGCTGAGCATGTATTTTTAATCCAACCTGAATATAATTATTAATTAGAAATTTGAGATTATGTTTAATATAATCTTACTGCTTTATGTTGGCTCATAACTGTAATCTTTAATACTTGTTTTCTATTTGTCCATTATTTTTGATACTTTTCCCTTATCTATGTCTTTTTCTCTACTTACATGACTTCTTTTGGATTTCTTTTTTTTCCATTCCGCATTTCCTCATTAATTACACATCTTTCAACCTTTAGGAAAACACATCTTTCAACCTAAAGGGTTTTCCTGAAGATCATGATATTTATTCTTGACTCTAACATTAGAGTCTAATATGAATTGCTACTTTTACCATTTTATATAGACAGTGCGTGACCTTAGAACATGACCTTTTAACTCCATTCACTGCTTTCTTCCCTTGTTTATTTCATGCATTTGAGTTTTACATTATTTTAAATCTCATAAGACAATATCATTACTTTGTACAGTCATTCACTTCAGTTCAGTTCAGTTCAGTTGCTCAGTCGTGTTCAACTCTTTGCAACCCCATGAATTGCAGCACACCATGCCTCCCCATCCATCTCCAACTCCCAGAGTTTACACAAACTCATGTCCATCGAGTCAGTGATGCCATCCAGCCCTCTTCATCCTCTGTCGTCCCCTTTTCCTGCCCCCAATCCCTCCCAGCATCAGCGTCTTTTCCAGTGAGTCAACTCTTTGCATGAGGTGGCCAAAGAATTAGTTTCAGCTTCAGCATCATTCCCTCCAAAGAAATCCCAGGGCTGATCTCCTTCAGAATGGACTGGTTGGATCTCCTTGCAGTCCAAGTGACTCTCAAGTCTTCTCCAGCATCACAGTTCAAAAGCATCAGTTGTTTGGCACTCAGCTTTTTCACAGTCCAACTTTCACATCCATACATGACCACTGGAAAAACCATAGCCTTGATTAGACAGACCCTTGTTGGCAAAGTAATATCTCTGCTTTTGAATATGCTGTCTAGATTGGTCACAACTTTCCTTCCAAGGAGTAAGCATCTTTTCATTTCATGGCTGCAATCACCATCTGCAGTGATTTTGGAGCCCAGAAAAATAAACGTCAGCCACTGTTTCCCCATATATTTCCCATGAAGTGATGGGACCGGATGCCATGATCTTCGTTTTCTGAATGTTGAGCTTTAAGCCAACTTTTTCACTCTCCTCTTTCACTTTGATCAAGAGGCTTTTGAGTTCCTCTTCACTTTCTGCCATAAGGGTGGTGTCATCTGCATATCTGAGGTTATTGATATTTCTCCCGGCAATCTTGATTCCAGCTTGTGCTTGTTCCAGCCCAGCATTTCTTATGATGTGCTCTGCATATAAGTTTAATAAGCAGAGTGACAATATACTCCTTTTCCTATTTGGAACCAGTCAGTTGTTCCATGTCCAGTTCTAACTTTTGCTTCCTGACCTGCATATGAGTTTATCAGGAGATAAGTCATTCACTTAGAGTTCCTCAGATATGATTGACTCTTGAACAATAATGGTTTGAACTGCTCAGTGTTATTATATATGTGGATATAATGGATTTTTTTCAGTAAAAATTGTACCTGTAAGCGAATATGAATTTGTTTATTTTTGATGTCTAATGTTAATAATACATATACTATCTATGGTATTTTGTATTTTATAGGACACATATTGATGTAGGTACTGACAATTCATCTTATAAACAGACTATGTGAATTTACAGTGTCAGTAAATACAGAAGAGTATCATAACTGTGTTTTCCTTATGATTTTCTTAATATTTTCTATAACTTGATTTATTGAAAGAATACAGTATATAACATACAAAATATATGTTAACTGANAGAAGAATAATTACTATAAATCCATATGGTGGAATTTTGTACATTAACAAAAATGAACTACAGTCACATGTAACCACATGAATTACTTTCACAACAAACATGATTGAAAGGAGTATACAAGGAATAGTGTGATTCCAATTCAAATGAAGTTCATCCAGCAAAAACTATATTATTTATGGATTCAGAAGTAGATAGTGAATCTAAAGAGTTAAAAAAGGGCATTAGTACCACAGATGCTTTTTATGGAGGAGATTTATGATTCAGGATAGAGGCATGTGGATTTCTGCAGTGCTAATAGTTTCAAATAGATTTATCTGAGTAGGGGCTATGTGAATACTAGCTTTATAATTATTAAGCTGAGCATGTATTTTTAATCCAACCTGAATATAATTATTAATTAGAAATTTGAGATTATGTTTAATATAATCTTACTGCTTTATGTTGGCTCATAACTGTAATCTTTAATACTTGTTTTCTATTTGTCCATTATTTTTGATACTTTTCCCTTATCTATGTCTTTTTCTCTACTTACATGACTTCTTTTGGATTTCTTTTTTTTCCATTCCGCATTTCCTCATTAATTACACATCTTTCAACCTTTAGGAAAACACATCTTTCAACCTAAAGGGTTTTCCTGAAGATCATGATATTTATTCTTGACTCTAACATTAGAGTCTAATATGAATTGCTACTTTTACCATTTTATATAGACAGTGCGTGACCTTAGAACATGACCTTTTAACTCCATTCACTGCTTTCTTCCCTTGTTTATTTCATGCATTTGAGTTTTACATTATTTTAAATCTCATAAGACAATATCATTACTTTGTACAGTCATTCACTTCAGTTCAGTTCAGTTCAGTTGCTCAGTCGTGTTCAACTCTTTGCAACCCCATGAATTGCAGCACACCATGCCTCCCCATCCATCTCCAACTCCCAGAGTTTACACAAACTCATGTCCATCGAGTCAGTGATGCCATCCAGCCCTCTTCATCCTCTGTCGTCCCCTTTTCCTGCCCCCAATCCCTCCCAGCATCAGCGTCTTTTCCAGTGAGTCAACTCTTTGCATGAGGTGGCCAAAGAATTAGTTTCAGCTTCAGCATCATTCCCTCCAAAGAAATCCCAGGGCTGATCTCCTTCAGAATGGACTGGTTGGATCTCCTTGCAGTCCAAGTGACTCTCAAGTCTTCTCCAGCATCACAGTTCAAAAGCATCAGTTGTTTGGCACTCAGCTTTTTCACAGTCCAACTTTCACATCCATACATGACCACTGGAAAAACCATAGCCTTGATTAGACAGACCCTTGTTGGCAAAGTAATATCTCTGCTTTTGAATATGCTGTCTAGATTGGTCACANGTTTAATATAATCTTACTGCTTTATGTTGGCTCATAACTGTAATCTTTAATACTTGTTTTCTATTTGTCCATTATTTTTGATACTTTTCCCTTATCTATGTCTTTTTCTCTACTTACATGACTTCTTTTGGATTTCTTTTTTTTCCATTCCGCATTTCCTCATTAATTACACATCTTTCAACCTTTAGGAAAACACATCTTTCAACCTAAAGGGTTTTCCTGAAGATCATGATATTTATTCTTGACTCTAACATTAGAGTCTAATATGAATTGCTACTTTTACCATTTTATATAGACAGTGCGTGACCTTAGAACATGACCTTTTAACTCCATTCACTGCTTTCTTCCCTTGTTTATTTCATGCATTTGAGTTTTACATTATTTTAAATCTCATAAGACAATATCATTACTTTGTACAGTCATTCACTTCAGTTCAGTTCAGTTCAGTTGCTCAGTCGTGTTCAACTCTTTGCAACCCCATGAATTGCAGCACACCATGCCTCCCCATCCATCTCCAACTCCCAGAGTTTACACAAACTCATGTCCATCGAGTCAGTGATGCCATCCAGCCCTCTTCATCCTCTGTCGTCCCCTTTTCCTGCCCCCAATCCCTCCCAGCATCAGCGTCTTTTCCAGTGAGTCAACTCTTTGCATGAGGTGGCCAAAGAATTAGTTTCAGCTTCAGCATCATTCCCTCCAAAGAAATCCCAGGGCTGATCTCCTTCAGAATGGACTGGTTGGATCTCCTTGCAGTCCAAGTGACTCTCAAGTCTTCTCCAGCATCACAGTTCAAAAGCATCAGTTGTTTGGCACTCAGCTTTTTCACAGTCCAACTTTCACATCCATACATGACCACTGGAAAAACCATAGCCTTGATTAGACAGACCCTTGTTGGCAAAGTAATATCTCTGCTTTTGAATATGCTGTCTAGATTGGTCACAACTTTCCTTCCAAGGAGTAAGCATCTTTTCATTTCATGGCTGCAATCACCATCTGCAGTGATTTTGGAGCCCAGAAAAATAAACGTCAGCCACTGTTTCCCCATATATTTCCCATGAAGTGATGGGACCGGATGCCATGATCTTCGTTTTCTGAATGTTGAGCTTTAAGCCAACTTTTTCACTCTCCTCTTTCACTTTGATCAAGAGGCTTTTGAGTTCCTCTTCACTTTCTGCCATAAGGGTGGTGTCATCTGCATATCTGAGGTTATTGATATTTCTCCCGGCAATCTTGATTCCAGCTTGTGCTTGTTCCAGCCCAGCATTTCTTATGATGTGCTCTGCATATAAGTTTAATAAGCAGAGTGACAATATACTCCTTTTCCTATTTGGAACCAGTCAGTTGTTCCATGTCCAGTTCTAACTTTTGCTTCCTGACCTGCATATGAGTTTATCAGGAGATAAGTCATTCACTTAGAGTTCCTCAGATATGATTGACTCTTGAACAATAATGGTTTGAACTGCTCAGTGTTATTATATATGTGGATATAATGGATTTTTTTCAGTAAAAATTGTACCTGTAAGCGAATATGAATTTGTTTATTTTTGATGTCTAATGTTAATAATACATATACTATCTATGGTATTTTGTATTTTATAGGACACATATTGATGTAGGTACTGACAATTCATCTTATAAACAGACTATGTGAATTTACAGTGTCAGTAAATACAGAAGAGTATCATAACTGTGTTTTCCTTATGATTTTCTTAATATTTTCTATAACTTGATTTATTGAAAGAATACAGTATATAACATACAAAATATATGTTAACTGACTTTTTATGTTACCGATAAGGCTTCTGGTCAATAGTAGTCTATTACTAGTTTTTGTTTTTGTTGTTGTTTAGTCATGAAGTCATGTCCATGTTTTGTCATAAAGTCAAAGTCAAGTCTTTCAATACCATGGACGGTAGCCCACCAATCTCCTCTGTCTGTGGAATTTCCCAGGCAAGAATACTGGAGTCGGTTGCCATATCCTCCTCAGGGGATCTTCCCAATCTGGGGCTCGAACACAGGTCTCCTGCTTGGCAGGCAGATTCTTTACGACTGAGCCATCTACGAGGCCCTTTACTAGTTTTGGGGAAAGTCAGAAGTTTATAATTGGATTGCAACTGCAAGGGGGGCTGGCACCCCTAACGCTCTCATTGTGCAAGAGTGAACTGTATTGACCCTTTCTGTTGCTCTCCATTTCTTCCTGTATTTCCATCAAGGATACTTTTTCTTCTGCCTCAGGAATTCCATTTAATATTTATTTTTAAAATTCTGCCCACGACATTGTATTTGTCTGGGGAAAATTTCGTATGTCTTTATTTTTAAATGTTTTAACCTGGTATTAAATTATAACTTGGCAGTTATTTTTAGCACTTTCAAGATGTCATTACCTTGTTTTCAGACTTTTATAATTGAATAGTTAGATATCCATCTTATTGTTCCTTCTTTGAGGATAGTGTGTGTATTTCTGTAGCTGTTTTCAAGATAGTTTATATATTTCTTTGATTTTCATCAGTCATATTCTGTCATGTGGAGGGGGGATAGTTTATCCTGATTGGAGCTCAAAGTTCTTGAATCTGTGATTTCCTGTCTTTTCATTATCTTTGAAAAATTCTTGGCTATTTTCCTTTTAGATACTGGTTTTGCACCATCCTGTCTCTTCTCCTATTCTGGTATTCCAGTTATATTCTTCTCTGTTCACTCCATCTTTTTTGTTCTCTGTGCTATTTCCACTATTTTCTAATTTATTTGTTCTCTCTTCAACTGTTTCCAGGCGGCTGTTAAGTACTCACGTATTTAGTTCTTAGTTTCAGTTTAATTTTCCAATCTCTTCTTCCCATTGGATCCATTATTAATCGATTCAAGTATGTCCTGTGGTAAAATTCTTCATCTTGTCGTCACATGTTGAACATTTTAATTGCTACTGTTTTCTGATTTATTTTTTATTACTCATATCTGGGTCACTTTGAGCTCTTTCTATTTACCGCACATCATCTTTGCCTTGTTTCTTTTATTTATATATTTATGACTGCACTGCGTCTTCATTGCTTTGTGTGTGCTTTCTCTAGTTGTGGCCCCCTGGCTTCTCATTGTGATGGCTTCTCTTATGGCTCTAGGCCCACGGACTCCCATAGGTGCAGCATGGAGGCTCGGTAGTTGTGGCCTGCGGGCTCTACAGCACAGGCTTAGTAGTTGTGCTACACAGGTTTAGTTGTTCTGCAGCGTGTAGAATCTTCCTGGACCAGGCAGGGGTAGAACTTTTATCCCTTGCACTGAGAAGTGGATTCTTATCCACTGTGCCACCAGGGAAGTTTGCCCTGTTTCTTATTATACTTACTGATTTTTTTTTTGTTTGAATCTTGGACATTATGTATTAAAAATTATGGAGGCTCTAAATGATATTATCTTTTATCGGAGTGAATTCACCCTATATTGTGGCAGGAAGGAGAGACAGGGACACAGCCTCTTTTACTGGTTTTAAAATGTACCCATAAATTCTTTGATAGTCCTGGTGGCTCAGACAATAACCCACCAGAGTATTCATGTCTGGAGGATCCCATGAACAGAGGAGCCTGGCAGGCTACAGTCCATGGGATCCAAAAAAGTCGGACATGACTGAGTGACTAATACTGTAACTTTCCAGTTATAAGCTTCCTAATTCCTGGCTTGGGCTGTACTTAGTAGTGACAGCAAATAGTGACACTATGTAACTAAATCACTAAAGGCATTGTAGCTTTCTTTCTCTTGGATTGCTTGCTCTGCTGCTGCTGCTAAGTCGCTTCAGTCGTGTCCGATTCTGTGCGACCCCACAGACAGCACCCCACCAGACACCACCGTTCCTGGGATTCTCCAGGCAAGAACGCCGGAGTGGGTTGCCATTCCCTTCTCCAATGCATGAAAGTGAAAAGTGACAGTGAAGTTGCTCAGTCGTGTCCGAGGACTGCAGGCCACCAGGCTCCTCCGTCCATGGGAGCTTCCAGCCTTGCTCTGAGGCAGGTTAAATACCATAATAATATGGGGACAAGATAGGTTTCTTGAGGACATCAAGCAGCCTGTGCTGTCACACATGGTGAAGCACCTTGCTAACAGCCATGTGAGTAAGCCCTTGGAACATTCCAGCCCAGTCATGTCTTCCAATGACTGTAGCCCCTGCCAGCATCCTGACTGTGAGCTCGTGAGATATCCTGAACCTAAACCCCCCGGCTATACAGTTCTGTACTTTTCCTGCAGAAACTGTGAGGTAATAAATGTTATTTTTTATAGCCATTATGTTTGGGGATAAATTGTTATATAGCAATAAGTAAATAGTACAACATTTCAATTCAGTTGGGAATTGAGCAGAACTGAGGCTGGATTACAGTTTTTAGATTCAACTTATTTTGATTTTCCTCTGTTACACTGGTCTAGCTGTTTGTTGTTTTTTTAAGCTGATCTTGGTATTCCAATTTTTGTCTCCCCAATACAGTTCACTTTGAAATCAGTCACTTTGTTCTTGGCATCTTTGTATTCTTGTGTGGTTTAGTTGGCAAATACCTTGAGAAGACATCAGTGGCAAGTGTCTAGCCCACTTCTTTCTGGGATCTTAATACTTCTTTATATCCTGGCTTTCATCAGAGCTTTTTGATGTCTTCAAATAGATACTTTAATTTTTCTTTCTTAAAACCTTTTTTTAATATAGCTTCTTAAATTGTTCAAATGTGGGGGCCTCCCTCCTTCATAGCTATTCTACATAGCAATTTATGTAAGGTTTCTACACATAGTAATTTATTTAAAATTTTTTAGAATATTTAAGAAATAAAGGAGCTTTTTAAAAAGTAAAGGGAAAATATTGTTCTTTCTTTTTTATAACTCTAGAGAAAACCATGAGACTTTATAATTGTTTCTTCTGATACCTCAGGTGTTGAAGGAATTGGTGCCACTTCTAACTTTCTGTATAGTAATGATTCAATTTAGAAGTTAAAGTATTTTCTTTTTAGAGTGTGAAGAAAAAAGGTAGTAACAGCTGAGCCAAAAACCTCATAGAAGAGGCTTGTGAACCAGAATATGTATCTGATACAAAAGGAACTTGCATAAATAGAAAGAAAATGCCTTTATTATACAATCATTTCCAAAGATGAAAAGCATCATGGTCTAAGGCACACAAGACAGACCACTTCACCAGTGTTGATGCAATGAAACATTCAGTTCAGTTCAGTTCAGTCTCTCAGTCGTGTCCAACTCTTTGCAACCCCATGAACTGAAGCACACCAGGCCTCCCTGTCCATCACCAACTCCCGGAGTTCACTCAGATTCAGGTCCATCGAGTCTGTGATGTCATCCAGCCATCTCATCCTCAGTCGTCCCCTTCTCCTCTTGCCCCCAATCCCTCCCAGCATCAGGATCTTTTCCAGTCAGTCAACTCTTCGCATGAGGTGCCAAAGGACTGGAGTTTCAGCTTTAGCATCATTCCTTCCAAAGAAATCCCAGGGTTGATCTCCTTCAGAATGGACTGGTTGGATCTCCTTGCAGTCCAAGGGACTCTCAAGAGTCTTCTCCAACACCACAGTTCAAAAGCATCAATTGTTTGGCACTCAGCCTTCTACACAGTCCAACTCTCACATCCATACCTGACCACTGGAAAAACCATAGCCTTGACTAGACGGACCTTGGTCGGCAAAGTTATGTCTCTGCTTTTGAATATGCTATCTAGGTTGGTCGTAACTTTCCTTCCAAGGAGTAAGCGTCTTTTAATTTCATGGCTGCAGTCACCATCTGCAGTGATTTTGGAGCCCCCAAAAATAAAGTCTGACACTGTTTCCACTGTTTCCCCATCTATTTCCCGTGAAGTAATGGGACCAGATGCCATGATCTTCGTTTTCTGAATGTTGAGCTTTAAGCCAACTTTTTCACTCTCCTCTTTCACTTTCATCAAGAGGCTTTTGAG
>SJYW01007441.1:259112-284277 GCA_006410735.1 Raphicerus campestris
TATTGCTGAAGCCTGGCTTGGAGAATTTTGAGCATTACTTCACTAGCGTGCGAGATGAGTGCAATTGTGCGGTAGTCTGAGCATTCTTTGGCATTGGGATGAAAACTGACCTTTTCCAGTCCTGTGGCCATTGCTGAGTTTTCCAAATTTGCTGGCATATTGAGTGCAGCACTTTCACAGCATCATCTTTCATGATTTGAAACAGCTCCACCGGAATTCCATCACCTCCACTTGCTTTGTTCGTAGTGATGCTTTCTAAGGCCCACTTGACTTCACATTCCAGGTTGTCTGGCTCTAGATGAGTGATCAAACCATCGTGATTACCTGGGTTGTGAAGATCTTTTTTGTGCAGTTCTTCTGTGTATTCTTGCCACCTCTTCTTAATATCTTCTGCTTCTGTTAGGTCCATACCATTTCTGTCCTTTATCGAGCCCGTCTTTGCGTGAAATGTTCCCTTGGTATCTCTAATTTTCTTGAAGAGATCTCTAGTCTTTCCCATTCTGTTCTTTTCCTCTATTTCTTTGCATTGATCGCTGAAGAAGGCTTTCTTATCTCTTCTTGCTATTCTTTGGAACTCTGCATTCAGATGCTTGTATCTTTCCTTTTCGCCTTTGCTTTTCTCTTCTCTTCTTTTCACAGCTATTTGTAAGGCCTCCTAAGACAGCCATTTTGCTTTTTTGCTTTTCTTTTCCATGGGGATGGTCTTGATCCCTGTCTCCTGTACAATGTCATATACCTCATTCCATAGTTCATCAGGCATTCTGTCTATCAGATCTAGGCCCTTAAATCTATTTCTCACTTCCACTGTATAATCATAAGGAATTTGATTTAGGTCATACCTGAATGGTCTACTGGTTTTCCCTACTTTCTTCAATTTAAGTCTGAATTTGGTAATAAGGAGTTCATGATCTGAGTCACAGTCAGCTCCTGGTTTTGTTTTTGTTGACTATATAGAGCTTCTCCATCTTTGGCTGCAAAGAATATCATCAGTCTGATTTCAGTGTTGACCATCAGGTGATAGTAATGAAATAGTAAGGAAACATTACTGTTGTCTAAAAAATAAGTCTTACATTGAACTTCATGTGAGGAAATGTTTGCAGAGATATAAAGGAGAAAATAATAGTTACTAGCCATATTGTAAAACTTTCTGCTGTTTTGCATGTTCTCCTTCCTATTCATTATTAATACTTATATAATTTTACATTTATTGCATGTCTCTCTTTACCAAGTTTCCTGCCTCCAAAACACTCAGCTAGTAAATAAATGGCAGAGCCAGATATAGACCCGGACAATTTTGTCTCCAGATCCCCTTTATTAAGCTACTTTATTATAACATTACCTGAAGAATTTTAATTACTAATTTTAGACACAGAAGTTTTTCTCCAAGGTAGAATATAAGCAGAAACATAGGTGCATCTAGAAGACCATGAAAATCATCAGTGTCCTCAGTTTTCCTCCCAGTTATGGTTTCTTAAAAAAAAGCCATCACTGGAACCAGTCAGTGGAATAGTTACATATGAAAGTTACATGTCATTAAATGCTTGGGGAATTACAGTCTTTAGTGAAATTCATTTAGATGTATAAGTGAATTTCTCAAGATAAGCATTAGCAACTTCACATGTACTCACAAATTTTAAAATAACATTGATGTATAACACCTACTGAAAAGTGTACAAATAGTAATTAGAAATAGTTATATTCAAATAGTAATAGTTATATTTCTGAGTATTCAGGAATTAATAAGGAACAGAGAATTCCTGACAGATCCAAAATAGCATACAAGAAACCTGTTAAATGCTTCCTGACAATTCCCCCTATTATTATATTTGTAAAAAAGGTCTTGACCAAAATTTGGTATTAACCAACCTTATAGAAAGCTGACGGTAAACAACAAATATAAGTATCAAGACAATCACCAAAGTTACAGTTCCAGACCCAGTACTGTGGGTAATACTTTGAAACCATTCTCATGGGTCTAGCCCAGATAATTTGTTCAGCTAAAGTTTCCAAATTAGGGAAATAGGGCAGATTTATTAGAAAAGGGTTTAAAGATTTTCTTTTGCAGTAATTGTACATTCAGAGAGGCATTATCGTGTATATTTTGTAAATGAAATTTGATTTGTTCCCAATTGTAGGCACTATGATTGATTTGAACAGGAGTAACACAAAATTGAGGTTAAAGAAATAGAGGAGTTAAGACAAGTATATAGTTTGCAATTAATACAAGTTACAGAACGTAAAAGTCTTATTAAATTGTAAATTTTCTATGGCTATAACAAAAGGAAGTAGGACACAGGCCTGTATAAAATATGACTGATTATAGCGAAAGAAATAGTTACTATGACCACGACTGGTCCCTATGAAATATCCAGTCCAAGTCCCAAGTTCTTCCGTGCTCTGGTGCTCGCAGCAAGTTTCCAAATGTCCCATTGTTCAGGCCCACTCTGTTTATCCTAGGACGAGGATCTAAAGTCTGCTTTAGATAAGGAAGACCGTAGTGTACCTGTTTATCCCCCTTTTTTAATTTTTTTATTTGTAACTTTAGTGTGTGATGTGTTTGACTATGTCTTATGTCTACAGATTATAAGGAATACCTGTAATATGTATAATAGGAAAAGATTGTAAAAATTATTTGAAGTGTCTAGAAATATGGGCAGGGTATAACATGTTGTGTAGCTTTACCACAAAGGGTGTGGCCCAGATAAAAGAGGAATTTGTGTCTATACAGACGTGTAGGAAAGAAAATGGAGAAAGTTCAGGGCAATGAGTTATATCCATTTGTTATAATTCATTAGGTTGTAAATCGTGAGGATTAATACCTTGTGCGATGGGTCGAAGATGTAGAGGTCTACAAGTAGAGCAGTTACTAATAATTTCTTTAGCCTGGCGGTATGGGATTTTCCATAGCTGGTGTAGGGAGCCAGCATTGTTATGCAGCAGAGCATGCTGTTCCTCTGGAGAAGCAAAGAAAACCAGTTTATCAGCTTGTTCGTTATCATAAGTCATCGGGCTGGGAAGACAAGAATGTGTTCAAATATGTGTAATATAAATGGTTGAATTGCAGTTTCTAACAACAGATTGTAGTTCAAAAAAAAGTCATTGAATAATAGGTTGATTGGAGTTTATGATGGAAGTTTTTATATTTTTTAATACAAAAACAGAATATATAGAGTCAGAGACTATATTAATGGGGTAAGGATGTAGGCAAATAACTTGAATAAGAACATATAATTCATTTTTTTGAGCAGAATGAAATTTAGTATGAAAAGACTTTATATTCCTTAAGAGACCAGAATGAAGCTTTAGCGTTTTTAGTCCCGTCTATGTAAAAGACCTCGGCCTGTGGTATAGGCTGTGAGCTGATAATGTGAGAAATAATTCAGCATATTTGAAGAAATTCCACAGATTACCAGAAGGATAATAAAATGAAATTTCTCCAAAATATTTCTGAAAAGCTATTTGGAAATGGGTAGAAATTTGTAAAGCATTCTCAAATTGAGATTTATTGATAGGTATTACAATTTTATGAGGATTGGAGCCAATTAGAGTTTTAGTCCTGTTTCTTTTATTGATAAATGATTAGAGCAGTTAAATCAAGGTAGGGCGTAAATGACTTTATTTCCCTAAAACAGGTATAGATCCATTTTACTGGGTGTTCAGGTTAGGCAAGAAGTCCTGTGGGAGAATGAGGAGAGGGGAGTATAAACAGTTCTAGAGGTAAATCTAGTTTGATGTGAGTAAGAAATTGTTTTTGTAATTTATTTTGCACCAAATAAGAGTTCCTCTCCTGCCTCTTGAGAAAGTGAATGAGGGCTATTTAAATCAGGATCTCCTTTTAAAATATTAAATAGGTTATTCAGTTGATAATTAGCAATGCCTAAAGAAGATCTGCAGATGGTGACTGCAGCCATAAAATTAAAAGATGCTTACTCCTTGGAAGAAAAGTTATGACCAACCGAGATAGTATATTCAAAAGCAGAGACATTACTTTGCCGACTGAGGTCCGTATAGTCAAGGCTATGGTTTTTCAGTAGTCATGTATGGATGTGAGAGTTGGACTGTGAAGAGGGCTGAGCGCCAAAGAATTGATGTTTTTGAACTGTGGTGTTGGAAAAGACTCTTGAGAGTCCCTTGGACTGCAAGGAGATCCAACCGGTCCATTCTGAAGGAGATCAGCCCTGGGATTTCTTTGGAAGGAATGATGCTAAAGCTAAAACTCCAGTCCTTTGGCCACCTCATGCGAAGAGTTGACTCATTGGAAAAGACTTTGATGCTGGGGAAGGATTGGGGGCAGGAGAAGAAGGGGATGACAGAGGATGTGATGGCTGGAAGGCATCACAGACTCAATGGACATGAATCTGAGTGAACTCAGTTAGTTATGGATAGGGAAGCCTGGCGTGCTGTGGTTCATGGTGTCGCAAAGAGTCAGACACAACTGAGTGACTGAACTGAACTGAACTGAAAGGTCTAATCCAATTAATATCACCTAAGAGCTTTTAAAAATCATTTAAGGTTGATAAATGATCAGTACGGATCTGAGTTAGTTGAGGAGTAATGTGTCGCCTATTAACAACAAACCCCAAGTAATGGTAAGGTATAGAGATTTGAATTTTTTCAGGGACAATGATTAATCTAGAGTTTTTAAAGCATAGTTGAAGTTTTATCAAACATGTATTCAGTTTGAGCTGAAAACAATATACCATCCATATAGTGAATAACAAGAAAGTTAGGAAACTGCTTTGTCACAGGCTCAAGGGCTTTGGCTACGTAGTACTGACACATGGTGGGAGAATTCATCATCTCTTGTGGCAGTACAGTCTATTGGTACCGTTTATGAGGTCCAATATGATTCAGTTCAGTTCAGTCGCTCAGTCATGTCCAACTCTTTGCGATCCCATGAATCGCAGCACGCCAGGCCTCCCTGTTCATCACCATCTCTGGGAGTTCNTTTGTCGAGCCACTTGATCAGCCATATTATTACCCAGAGCGACAGTGTCATGAGTATTTTGGTGTCCCTTGCAGTGTATAATGGCGAATTCCTTGGGCAGGGATATGGCTTCTAGCAATTGAGTGATGTGGGGGGGGTTACAGATGGGAGACCCTTTAGTGGTTAGGAAACCCCGTTCTTTCCAGATTGCTGCATGGGAGTGGGCAATCAAGAAGGCGTATTTAGNTCCCTTGCAGTGTATGATGGCGACTTCCTTGGGCAGGGATATGGCTTCTAGCAATTGAGTGATGTGGGGGGGGTTACAGATGGGAGACCCTTTAGTGGTTAGGAAACCCCGTTCTTTCCAGATTGCCGCATGGGAGTGGGCAATCAAGAAGGCGTATTTAGAATCTGTGTAAATATTGGCCCTTTTTCCTTTTGCTAGGTGTAAGGCTCTAGTTAGGGCTGTTAGTTCGGCCTTCTGAGAGGTTGTCCCGGGTGGCAGGGGCTGAGCCTCCAGGACTTCCCTGGTGGTTACCACAGCATAAGCCGCCCTTCAGTTCCCATTGGGGTCTCGCTTTGAGCGCCCATTGATGAACAAAGTTAGCTCTGAATTTGGTAGTGGCTCGGAGAACAGGTTGTGGGGTGGTTGCATAAGGGACTCAAGGACCTCTGAGCATGAGTGGGCTGGGGGTTTTGAGGAGAGGGGGAGGGAGGGTAACGAGGAAAGCGGGTTTAATTGTGGAGAACGACCCACAGAGACCTGCGGATTGTCCAGAAATACCAGGTGAAACTGCTGGAGCCTAGACTCGCTGAGGTCAGAGAGAAATTTAGAGGCTAAAAGGTCGCCAAGAGAAGATGGTCAAGGGTTGGCCATGAATCAGCTTTTTAGCATCAGCGTACAATGTTGTCACCGCTGCTAGTGCCCGCAGGCAGGGGAACCATCCCCTGGCTGTGGGGTCAAGTTGTTTGGATATGTAAGCAATAGGCAGCATTTCGGAGCCGATTGGTTGCACTAAGGCTCCAAAGGCTTTCATCAGTATATAGATGGTGCGGATAGTTGGGATTTGGGAGAAAGAGAGGGGGTGCAGCCAGCAGAGTTGAGCATAAAGCGTGAAAGGCCTGAGTCACTTTGGTGGGGGAAGACAGCAGTCCTGTGGGAGTCTCTTTAGCAGTGGCATATAGGGGTTTGGCCAGGGTGGCATAATTTGGGACCCAGTGTTGGAAGAATCCCATCAGTCCTAAGAAGGACAATATCTGGTCTCCGTTGGCCGGAGGGCAGATAAACCTGAGGAGGCTACACCAGTCTGCTGTCAGGGCCTTAGTGGTGGGAGTGATTTGGAGGCCTAGATAGACAACAGAGGTCTGAGTTAGTTGAGCCTTAGATTGCAAGGCTCTGTAGCCCTGAGAACCAAGGAAATTAAGGAGAGTTGCAGTATGTTGTCGGGAGGTTTCTTCCGAGGGGCTGCAAAGGAGCAGGTCGTCTACGTATTGGAGGAGGGTGCTAGGGCGAAGCGAGCATCTGGCCAGGTCCCGGGACAGGGCCTGCCCAAAGTAGTGGGGACTGTCTCTGAACCCCTGAGGGAGTATGGTCCATGTGAGTTATGTGGTCAGTTGGGTGTCGAGGTCAGTCCAGATGAAAGCAAAGAGGAATTGGCAGTTGGGGTGGAGTGGGATGGTAAAAAAGGCATCTTTGAGGTCAATAACAGTGAAATGAGAGGTTTTAGGAGGTATGGAAGAAAGGGGGGTGTAGGAGTTAGGGACAAGTGGATGGGCAGGGACCACCACCACGTTGATCAGGCGGAGATCCTACACTAGTCGGTAGTCTCCCAAGGCCTTCTGAACAAGAAGGATAGGCGTGTTGCAGGGGGAAGTTGTGGGGATCAGGAGGCCCTGCCCCAGGAGGCGGTCGATGATGGGTTTTAGCCCCCTGAGGTTACGGGTAGACAAGGGAAACTGGGGCCGGGCTGGGAAACAGGTGGGGTCCCTTAGCGAGATGAGGACTGGAGGGTGGTGCCGAGCCACCACCAGGACTCGGGTGTCCCAGACCTCAGGATTAACGGAAAAGATTGGAGGGTCAGCAAGTAGCATTTGGAAGGCCCCTGACGTGGGAGCCGATCCTGGAGTCAGGTGAAGAGTGGCCTTCAGCTTAGCAAGTATATCTCTTCCCAAGAGAGGAGTAGGGCAGGAGGGGATGACTAAAAAGGAGTGGGCAAACAGGCAGGAGTCTAGTTGACAGGATAGTGGTTGGGTTTGGAGTGGGCACGAGGGCTGGCCATCAGTTCCCATAACCGAAACTTGGGAAGGACGTAGAGCGCCCCCGAAAGAGGGAAGGACCAAATAGGTAGCCCCTGTATCAACCAGAAAATTGATGGACTTATCACTACCTGGAGCGTTACCCTGGGCTCGGCTTGGGTTATCAGGGTCCCCGAGTCTGGGCGGCGTCAGTCATTGTCGAAGCTCAGAAGCTCCAAGGCCGGAGGAGGGCAGGAGGTCTCCCTAGGGCACTCTGGTCCCCGGCCCCTAGAGGTTGGGGCCCAAGAGGCCTGGGGACAATCACTAGCCCAGTGTCCTCATTGTTTGCATCTTGGACACGGCTTGGAGGGAGGCCGCGGATTGGGACACATCGTAGCCCAGTACCCTTCTTGGCCATACTTGAAGCAGGCCCCCGGATGGGGGTTTTGGGGCCCTGAGCCCGCTGCCGGCTGCAGGGCCACTACCAAGGCCTGGGTTTGTTGATTTAGGAGGCTTGCCTGAAATTCGGACTTTTGCTTTAGCCTTGCCTTTCGGCTGGCCTTAGCAGTTTCCTCACAGGCGTTGTAAACCTTAAAGGCCATTTTTACTAGGTCTCGAATAGGGGTCTGAGGGCCGTCCTCGGCCTTGGCGAGCTTCTTCCGGATGTCAGGTGCGGATTGGGAGATAAAACGGTTGGCCAAGGTGGCCACCCCGATGGGGGACTCAGGGGACAGCCTGGTGTATTGAACGAGGGCTTTGGTCAGCCGATTAAGGAACATGGCTGGGTTTTCGTCGGGCCTTGAGTCACCTCATCCAGTTTGAGGAGGTTTACAACCTTATGAGAGGACACTTCCATCCCGTCAAGGATACACTCTATCATATAGCGTACCCGCAGCTGGCCGCCACCCCCTTCCTGGTAGTTCCAATCAGGGTCGGTGTCAAGAACTGCCTGAGCTCCTGGGGGACGCTCGGGGGAGGGGTTGGCATAGTGTCGTTGGTCGGCCTGAGGCTTGGCTGCCGTCCAAATGGCCTGCCTCTCTTCGGGGGTGGTAGTAGACCCCAGGATGACATATATGTCTTGACATGTTAAGGCGTAGGCGCGGGTCAGACCAGTGAACTGCTTAATGTACTAAGTGTGGTTGGAGGAGAAGGAACCCAGCTTGGTCTCAATCTGTGCTAAGTCTTGGAGAGAAAAGGGGACATGGACTTGGGTTAGACCCTCAGCTCCGGCCACCTGTCGCAGAGGGAATAACGGGGCCGGGGGAGGAGGAGGAGAGGCCTCTCTCTGAAGGGTTGCTGTGGGAGCGGGTGTGGAAGCTAACTGGAGAGGGAGAGGGGGTAACAGGGGGAAGGGGAGGGTACAGGATAGGGTTAAGGGCAGGAGGGTCCGGGGCTGGCGGCGGAGTCTCGGGGCCAGAAGCAGGGGCTGAAGGGATCGGAGTGGAGGGGGTGGGGTCAGTGGGAGTACTATAGGGAGGAGGAGCCACCAGGTCTTCTGGGGGGACAGAGAAAGCAGACGACTCAGGAGCGGAGGTTAGTTTGGCTGAGGAAGGTGGAACTGGGGGAGCCATCGTGAGCAGGATCTGGCTGGGAGCGCACGTGGTGCACAGGGTGGGGCCAGAGCGCAATGTCCAAAAGGCCTGAACATAGGAGACCTCAGACCATTTTCCCGTGCTCCGGCAGTAATTATCTAAATCACGGAGGACGTCAAAATCTAATGTCCCTGTGGCTGGCCAGTGAGAGCCATTATCTAGAGGATATTGTGGCCAGGCCTGTGAGCACAAAAAGGTGAGCTGCTTGGGGCGGATGTAGCCCATTAGCCGTAGGGTTCGTAGGTTAGCCAACAGACATTCTAGGGGGGTGGACCAGTTGGACTCGGGTTTGGAAGCCGTTGATCCCATGGCGACCACGTGGAGGCGATCCCAGTCGTCCGAACGTCTCTGGGCGTGTCAGGGGTCCAGTTTAGGACCTCAGAGGAGGCCAGGGTCCGTTCAGCCACTTGGGACGTCTCCCTCACGAGCTGGGGACCGGGTAAGGCTTAAGCCGGAGGTTTACTCAGCCGCCTGGGACGTCTCCCTCACAAGCCGAGAACTGGGGGCAGACAAGAAACTGCCGAGGGAGGGCCCAGTAAGTGCGCACAGATTACAGGGCCCTAGGAAGTGGTCGCCTGGGATGGCGGGTCCCAAAGCCGAAGGAACTTACCCGGTAGTCTGCCGTCCAGGAGGTTGGTCAGCCGCCTGGGTCCGGGGCTACCGCGGCAGTGGAGCTCGAGGGGGCCTCAACGGCAAGTGGCGGGGGCCCTCACCTCGAGCCCCATGTTGGGCACAGATGTTAGAAACGCCACGGGAAGAAAGAGCCACCTCTAAGGACCATTGATGGAAACCTTTATTGGGCGGTCACTCTCGGGCAGAACTCCCGGGGGCGAGCGAGCAAGGGAAGGGAGTCTGTGAGGTATGAGGAGTGAGGATGGGGTTTTATAGCCAGGACTGGCGTTCAAGCCAGGTTCTCCCGTATAAGGTAGGAAGCGCAGGCTGTAGCGGCGGTTGGTGTCCAAGGGCTTCGTGTTGGCACTTGATTGGGCCAGGCCGTGGGGTTGGTTCCCGGAAGTTTGGTCCGCTCCGGTTCCTGTTTGGGCATTGGCCAACCACCAGGACTGTCACGACACTTCTGGGGCTTTCCGTCGCAACATGCCCGACCTCTCAGTCAATAAAGCAGAAATAGATGTTTTCCTGAAACTCCTGCTTTTTCCATGATCAAGTAGATGTTGGCAATTTGATCTCTGGTTCCTCTGCCTTTTCTAAAACCAGCTTGAACATCAGGGAGTTCACGGTTCATGTATTGCTGAAGCCTGGCTTGCAGAATTTTGAGCATTACTTTACTAGCATGTGAGATGAGTGCAATTGTGCGATAGTTTGCGCATTCTTTGGCATTGCCTTTCTTTGGAATTGGAATGAAAACTGACCTTTTCCAGTCCTGTGGCCACTGCTGAGTTTTCCAAATTTGCTGGCATATTGAATGCAGCACTTCCATAGCATCATCTTTCAGTATTTGAAACAGCTCCACTGGAATTCCATCATCTCCACTAGCTTTGTTCGTAGTGATGCTTTCTAAGGCCCACTTGACTTCACATTCCAAGATGTCTGGCTCTAGATGAGTGATCACATCATNGGGAGGGTAACGAGGAAAGCGGGTTTAATTGTGGAGAACGACCCACAGAGACCTGCGGATTGTCCAGAAATACCAGGTGAAACTGCTGGAGCCTAGACTCGCTGAGGTCAGAGAGAAATTTAGAGGCTAAAAGGTCGCCAAGAGAAGATGGTCAAGGGTTGGCCATGAATCAGCTTTTTAGCATCAGCGTACAATGTTGTCACCGCTGCTAGTGCCCGCAGGCAGGGGAACCATCCCCTGGCTGTGGGGTCAAGTTGTTTGGATATGTAAGCAATAGGCAGCATTTCGGAGCCGATTGGTTGCACTAAGGCTCCAAAGGCTTTCATCAGTATATAGATGGTGCGGATAGTTGGGATTTGGGAGAAAGAGAGGGGGTGCAGCCAGCAGAGTTGAGCATAAAGCGTGAAAGGCCTGAGTCACTTTGGTGGGGGAAGACAGCAGTCCTGTGGGAGTCTCTTTAGCAGTGGCATATAGGGGTTTGGCCAGGGTGGCATAATTTGGGACCCAGTGTTGGAAGAATCCCATCAGTCCTAAGAAGGACAATATCTGGTCTCCGTTGGCCGGAGGGCAGATAAACCTGAGGAGGCTACACCAGTCTGCTGTCAGGGCCTTAGTGGTGGGAGTGATTTGGAGGCCTAGATAGACAACAGAGGTCTGAGTTAGTTGAGCCTTAGATTGCAAGGCTCTGTAGCCCTGAGAACCAAGGAAATTAAGGAGAGTTGCAGTATGTTGTCGGGAGGTTTCTTCCGAGGGGCTGCAAAGGAGCAGGTCGTCTACGTATTGGAGGAGGGTGCTAGGGCGAAGCGAGCATCTGGCCAGGTCCCGGGACAGGGCCTGCCCAAAGTAGTGGGGACTGTCTCTGAACCCCTGAGGGAGTATGGTCCATGTGAGTTATGTGGTCAGTTGGGTGTCGAGGTCAGTCCAGATGAAAGCAAAGAGGAATTGGCAGTTGGGGTGGAGTGGGATGGTAAAAAAGGCATCTTTGAGGTCAATAACAGTGAAATGAGAGGTTTTAGGAGGTATGGAAGAAAGGGGGGTGTAGGAGTTAGGGACAAGTGGATGGGCAGGGACCACCACCACGTTGATCAGGCGGAGATCCTACACTAGTCGGTAGTCTCCCAAGGCCTTCTGAACAAGAAGGATAGGCGTGTTGCAGGGGGAAGTTGTGGGGATCAGGAGGCCCTGCCCCAGGAGGCGGTCGATGATGGGTTTTAGCCCCCTGAGGTTACGGGTAGACAAGGGAAACTGGGGCCGGGCTGGGAAACAGGTGGGGTCCCTTAGCGAGATGAGGACTGGAGGGTGGTGCCGAGCCACCACCAGGACTCGGGTGTCCCAGACCTCAGGATTAACGGAAAAGATTGGAGGGTCAGCAAGTAGCATTTGGAAGGCCCCTGACGTGGGAGCCGATCCTGGAGTCAGGTGAAGAGTGGCCTTCAGCTTAGCAAGTATATCTCTTCCCAAGAGAGGAGTAGGGCAGGAGGGGATGACTAAAAAGGAGTGGGCAAACAGGCAGGAGTCTAGTTGACAGGATAGTGGTTGGGTTTGGAGTGGGCACGAGGGCTGGCCATCAGTTCCCATAACCGAAACTTGGGAAGGACGTAGAGCGCCCCCGAAAGAGGGAAGGACCAAATAGGTAGCCCCTGTATCAACCAGAAAATTGATGGACTTATCACTACCTGGAGCGTTACCCTGGGCTCGGCTTGGGTTATCAGGGTCCCCGAGTCTGGGCGGCGTCAGTCATTGTCGAAGCTCAGAAGCTCCAAGGCCGGAGGAGGGCAGGAGGTCTCCCTAGGGCACTCTGGTCCCCGGCCCCTAGAGGTTGGGGCCCAAGAGGCCTGGGGACAATCACTAGCCCAGTGTCCTCATTGTTTGCATCTTGGACACGGCTTGGAGGGAGGCCGCGGATTGGGACACATCGTAGCCCAGTACCCTTCTTGGCCATACTTGAAGCAGGCCCCCGGATGGGGGTTTTGGGGCCCTGAGCCCGCTGCCGGCTGCAGGGCCACTACCAAGGCCTGGGTTTGTTGATTTAGGAGGCTTGCCTGAAATTCGGACTTTTGCTTTAGCCTTGCCTTTCGGCTGGCCTTAGCAGTTTCCTCACAGGCGTTGTAAACCTTAAAGGCCATTTTTACTAGGTCTCGAATAGGGGTCTGAGGGCCGTCCTCGGCCTTGGCGAGCTTCTTCCGGATGTCAGGTGCGGATTGGGAGATAAAACGGTTGGCCAAGGTGGCCACCCCGATGGGGGACTCAGGGGACAGCCTGGTGTATTGAACGAGGGCTTTGGTCAGCCGATTAAGGAACATGGCTGGGTTTTCGTCGGGCCTTGAGTCACCTCATCCAGTTTGAGGAGGTTTACAACCTTATGAGAGGACACTTCCATCCCGTCAAGGATACACTCTATCATATAGCGTACCCGCAGCTGGCCGCCACCCCCTTCCTGGTAGTTCCAATCAGGGTCGGTGTCAAGAACTGCCTGAGCTCCTGGGGGACGCTCGGGGGAGGGGTTGGCATAGTGTCGTTGGTCGGCCTGAGGCTTGGCTGCCGTCCAAATGGCCTGCCTCTCTTCGGGGGTGGTAGTAGACCCCAGGATGACATATATGTCTTGACATGTTAAGGCGTAGGCGCGGGTCAGACCAGTGAACTGCTTAATGTACTAAGTGTGGTTGGAGGAGAAGGAACCCAGCTTGGTCTCAATCTGTGCTAAGTCTTGGAGAGAAAAGGGGACATGGACTTGGGTTAGACCCTCAGCTCCGGCCACCTGTCGCAGAGGGAATAACGGGGCCGGGGGAGGAGGAGGAGAGGCCTCTCTCTGAAGGGTTGCTGTGGGAGCGGGTGTGGAAGCTAACTGGAGAGGGAGAGGGGGTAACAGGGGGAAGGGGAGGGTACAGGATAGGGTTAAGGGCAGGAGGGTCCGGGGCTGGCGGCGGAGTCTCGGGGCCAGAAGCAGGGGCTGAAGGGATCGGAGTGGAGGGGGTGGGGTCAGTGGGAGTACTATAGGGAGGAGGAGCCACCAGGTCTTCTGGGGGGACAGAGAAAGCAGACGACTCAGGAGCGGAGGTTAGTTTGGCTGAGGAAGGTGGAACTGGGGGAGCCATCGTGAGCAGGATCTGGCTGGGAGCGCACGTGGTGCACAGGGTGGGGCCAGAGCGCAATGTCCAAAAGGCCTGAACATAGGAGACCTCAGACCATTTTCCCGTGCTCCGGCAGTAATTATCTAAATCACGGAGGACGTCAAAATCTAATGTCCCTGTGGCTGGCCAGTGAGAGCCATTATCTAGAGGATATTGTGGCCAGGCCTGTGAGCACAAAAAGGTGAGCTGCTTGGGGCGGATGTAGCCCATTAGCCGTAGGGTTCGTAGGTTAGCCAACAGACATTCTAGGGGGGTGGACCAGTTGGACTCGGGTTTGGAAGCCGTTGATCCCATGGCGACCACGTGGAGGCGATCCCAGTCGTCCGAACGTCTCTGGGCGTGTCAGGGGTCCAGTTTAGGACCTCAGAGGAGGCCAGGGTCCGTTCAGCCACTTGGGACGTCTCCCTCACGAGCTGGGGACCGGGTAAGGCTTAAGCCGGAGGTTTACTCAGCCGCCTGGGACGTCTCCCTCACAAGCCGAGAACTGGGGGCAGACAAGAAACTGCCGAGGGAGGGCCCAGTAAGTGCGCACAGATTACAGGGCCCTAGGAAGTGGTCGCCTGGGATGGCGGGTCCCAAAGCCGAAGGAACTTACCCGGTAGTCTGCCGTCCAGGAGGTTGGTCAGCCGCCTGGGTCCGGGGCTACCGCGGCAGTGGAGCTCGAGGGGGCCTCAACGGCAAGTGGCGGGGACCCTCACCTCGAGCCCCATGTTGGGCACAGATGTTAGAAACGCCACGGGAAGAAAGAGCCACCTCTAAGGACCATTGATGGAAACCTTTATTGGGCGGTCACTCTCGGGCAGAACTCCCGGGGGCGAGCGAGCAAGGGAAGGGAGTCTGTGAGGTATGAGGAGTGAGGATGGGGTTTTATAGCCAGGACTGGCGTTCAAGCCAGGTTCTCCCGTATAAGGTAGGAAGCGCAGGCTGTAGCGGCGGTTGGTGTCCAAGGGCTTCGTGTTGGCACTTGATTGGGCCAGGCCGTGGGGTTGGTTCCCGGAAGTTTGGTCCGCTCCGGTTCCTGTTTGGGCATTGGCCAACCACCAGGACTGTCACGACACTTCTGGGGCTTTCCGTCGCAACATGCCCGACCTCTCAGTCAATAAAGCAGAAATAGATGTTTTCCTGAAACTCCTGCTTTTTCCATGATCAAGTAGATGTTGGCAATTTGATCTCTGGTTCCTCTGCCTTTTCTAAAACCAGCTTGAACATCAGGGAGTTCACGGTTCATGTATTGCTGAAGCCTGGCTTGCAGAATTTTGAGCATTACTTTACTAGCATGTGAGATGAGTGCAATTGTGCGATAGTTTGCGCATTCTTTGGCATTGCCTTTCTTTGGAATTGGAATGAAAACTGACCTTTTCCAGTCCTGTGGCCACTGCTGAGTTTTCCAAATTTGCTGGCATATTGAATGCAGCACTTCCATAGCATCATCTTTCAGTATTTGAAACAGCTCCACTGGAATTCCATCATCTCCACTAGCTTTGTTCGTAGTGATGCTTTCTAAGGCCCACTTGACTTCACATTCCAAGATGTCTGGCTCTAGATGAGTGATCACATCATCATAATTATCTGGGTTGTGAAGATCTTTTTTGTGCAGTTCCGCTGTGTATTCTTGCCACCTCTTCTTAATATCTTCTGCTAGGTCCATACCATTTCTGTCCTTTATCGAGCCCATCTTTGCGTGAAATGTTCCCTTGGTATCTCTGATTTTCTTAAAGAGATCTCTAGTCTTTCTCATTCTATTGTTTTCCTCTATTTCTTTGCATTGATTGCTGAAGAAGGCTTTCTTATCTACTCTTGCTATTCTTTGGAACTCTGCATTCAGATGCTTTTATCTTTCCTTTTCTCCTTTGCTTTTCGCCTCTCTTCTTTTCACAGCTATTTGTAAGGCCTCCCCAGACAGCCATTTTGCTTTTTTGCATTTTTTTCCATGGGGATGGTCTTGATCCTTGTCTCCCGTACAGTGTCACGAACCTCATGATTAGGATATGGAAAAGACAATGGCACCCCACTCCAGTACTGTTGCCTAGAATATCCCGTGGACGGAGGAGCCTGGTAGGCTGTAGTCCATGGAGTCGCTCAGTCACTTTCACTTTTCACTTTCATGCATTGGAGAAGGAAATGGCAACCCACTCCAGTATTCTTGCCTAGAGAATCCCAGGGATCGGGGAGCCTGGTGGGCTGCCATCTATGGGGTCGCACAGAGTCGGACACGACTGAAGCGGCTTAGCAGCAGCAGCAGCATAATTAGGATAAGGGAGAGAAAAAGCAAATCTCTCTCGGTCTAAAGGGTGTAAAGGTATATTTAAAAAGCAATCTTGTAAATCAATAATAATAATATGCCAATTCTAAGGAATAGTGGCAGGTGGTGGGATTCCTGGTTGTAATGCACCCATAGGTTTCATAGATGCATTGACTTTTCTAAGGTCTGTCAGGAGATTCCATTTGTTAGATTTTTTTTTTATGACAAAAATAAGAGTTCCAAAGAGAACAGGATTCTTCAATATGTTTTAATTCTAGTTGTGTATTTATAAGTTCCTTAGCTGCCTGTAATTTCTCTTTCATGAGGGGCCACTGCTCTGGCCAAATAGGCTTGTCATATTTCCAGGTTACTTTAAGAATTGTATTATTTGTTAAATGAGCAGTTGCCTCCAGGAAAGATGTGTAATGTATATCTGAGTTTGTCATATCTTATATCTTTTTATTAAAAGCATATATCTTACTTTTCCTTAGCAACTATGAAGTGTCTTATATATTAGCATTTTATAGATTGGTGAATATATTTATTATAATATATATTCATTATATATAAATTTATATTTATATTTATATCAATATATTGTAAATTATATAATATATTTATTAATAGTTTAAAGTCTCTTTAGTTTTTCTGTAAGAAAAACTTTTTGTAAGAGGAAGTTAATGTTTAGTAATTAGTATTTAAGCTATTTAGTAAACTTTTATTATTTAGTTTAGTACAACTCTAGAAATTTAAGTTATTCCAATCCTAAGAGATTGTTTTAGATTATAATAACATAATAATAGATTATTCTATTAAAAAATATTTTTAATAGAGTTTATCTAAAAGTTTTTATCTCATTTTAATATATATATAAAGCAGAGAAGCCAATGGCACCCCACTCCAGTACTCTTGCCTGGAGAATCCCAGGGACAGGGGAGCCTGGTGGCCTGCTGTCTATGGGGTCACACAGAGTCAGACACGACTGAAGCGACTTAGTAGTAGTATATATATAAAGAGTTACCTTTTTATTGACAAATTTAGATTACCTTAAAGCTAGGCATAATAAAAGTATTATATAATGTTGATGACTTAAGACATGTCTTAATTAGATTAACAATTATATTTAAATTATATTTATATTTAAATAAACATGTTTAGTATTAAATATTTTTCAGTTCATGTGAATTTGAATTTAAATAGAGCTCATTAACTTCATACTATCTAAAAACAAAGCTGGTAATCGATGGCAGCACTGCTGGATGTTGAAGGTTTGAGGGGAAAGATGGAATTTACCCCAGGTTTTTGTTGAAGGGGACCTGGGGAGTCCTTGCTTGGAGTTTTCCGGAATAGGTTTTCTTTCAATGTCAGATTTAAACTTACAGTCTTTGCCCCAATGCATTCCTCTATGGTAGTGAGGGCAGATTTTTGGAGGTTTTTAATTTTTGTGTGTATATATATATATATTTAGCTTTCTTAGGGCTGTCTCTTTTTAAATGGTTCTTATTTCCACATGTAAAGCATCCTTTATTTCCCTTTCTTAAGGCAGCAGCTGATGTTTCAGCTACCATTTGCATCTTTTGAGTTTCTAATCTAGATTGTGACAAGCCTTCAAATAATCAATAATAGTCCCTTTCTCACAAATTGGAGCTATAGCTTTTTGACTTCCTGATTTGCATTATCATAAGCAAGTAATTTCTCTAGTTGCCTTTTGGCTTCTTCTCCAATTACAGTAATAGCAGTTTCTAATCTAGCTAAAAAATCAGCACACGTTTCATTAGATCACTGAACTTTAAATAAGTGATGAAGAAGAAAAGTGATGGGGCTTTCCAGCCGTTTGATCCATGTCTTAGTACTTACTGGCCCCAATAGGCCCTCAAGGTCACTCCCTCCAATCTGCCAAGTGTACCAGGCTCCTGTTCGGGCGCCACTTGCTGAGACCTTTAATGGACCGGAACCTGGTGGTCCAGAATGAACCGATAAGAAAGTAAAGGACAGAGAAAGAGGCTGATATTCCTTGGTTTACACAGAAAGCCAATAAAGCCCCTGCACAGGGCTTGCTCTGTTCACAGAGGCCTCAGGCACCCTCTTGATGGGGTGAAGGCGCAGGGTGCCTTCTCGAGAAGGTCTTAGAAGCCCAGGCAGGAAAGTGAACTCAGAGAGCCTCTGCACTCCAGGGGATCAGCCTGAAAAAGAGAGAGAGAGAGAGAGAAAGAAAGACACAGGGACCAGAGCTCTGATGGAGCAAAGGTGTTTTAATCAACATGGCATGGGCATATATACTATCTTACAAGGTAGTTATTCTCAGCAAAGATAAAGATGAAAATTCCAGACTTACAAAACATAGACGATCCATATTAAAGAGACAGAGTTTTAAACAATCACTTTTACCATGTGGTTCACAAGAAGGAAGAGGGTACTTATCACCATATAGAAACACTAATGAAGGAAATGCCTGGATTCCTCAGTCCCTGGAGAGGCTTGCCTCTCCTCTTAATTCCTGAGTATTCAGGAATTAATAAGGAACAGAATTCCTGACAGATCCAAAACAGCACACAGGAAGCCTCCTGTTAAATGCTTCCTGACAAATGATGAGTACAAAGAAGTTCTCAAAGGAAATTAAATGTGCTACTCCAGGGCATGTGAACGACAAGAAAGAAGCAACCTTATTGCTGATATAGAGAAAGTTTTAAAGGCCTGGATAAGATCAACCAGAACATTCGCTAAGCCAAAGCCTAACCCAGAGCAAGGCTCTAACTTCAGTTCTATGAAAGATTAGAATGATGATGAGGAAGCTGCAGAAAAAATGTTTCAGAGGTTGGCTCATGAGGTTTAAGGGAAAAAAACCATATCCATAACATAAAGTGTGAGGTTAAGCAGCAAGTGCTGATGTAGAAGTTGCAGTATACTACCCAGAAGATCTGCCAAAGATAATTAACAAAGGTGGTAACATTAAACAAAAGTGTAGATGAAGCCATCTTAGTTTGCAAGAAGATGACATCTAGAACTTTCATAACAGAAGTTAATGTCTGGCTTCAAAATTTCAAAGGACTTTGGGACATCCTTGCTGGTCCAGGGGCTGAGACTCCAACCTCCCAATGCAGGTGGCCCAGGTTTGATCCCTGGTGAGGGAACTAGATCCCACATGCCATAACTAAGTTTGCATGTTGCAACTAAAAGATCCTGCATGCCACAATGAAGATTGAAGATCCCGAGTTCTGCTACTAAAACCCAGCACAGCCTAATTAATTAATTTTTAAAAGTCTGACCTCCTTGGGCCCTGACTTTTAAAAGAAAAAAAAAAAATTCAAAGGACAAGCTGACTCTCTTTTTGAAGGCTAATATAGCTGGTGATTTTTAAATTGAAGCCAGTGCTCATTTACCCTTCCAAAAATCTCAGGGTTCCTAAGAGTTAGGCTAAATCTACTTTGCTTGTGCTGTATAAGTTGAGCAACAATGCCTGGCTGACAGCATACCCAGGCTTAAATTACTGAATGTTTTACTCAACTGCATGTTTGAGATCTACTGCTCAGAAAACGTTTCCTCTTGAAATTTACTGCTCATTGACAATGCACCTGGCCACCCAAGAGCTCTGATGGTGATGTACAGTGGGATTAATGTTCTTTTCATGCCTGCTAACAGAACATCTTTTCTGCAGCCCATGGATCAAGAAGTAATTTCAGCTTTCAATTTTATTATTTCACATATTTTGTTTAGCTATTCCTGCTATAGATAGTGATTCCTGCAATGGATCTGAACAAAGTAATTTGAAAACTTTCTGGAAAGGAATTACCATTCTAGATACATTAAGAACATTCACGATTCGTGACAAGAAATCAAAAGGTCAACATTAACAGAAGTTTGGAGGAGGCTGATTTTAAATTTCATGGATGGCTTTGAGGGGTTCAGGACTTCAGTGGAGGAAATAATGGTAAATGTGGTGGAATAGCAAGAGAACTAGAAGCAGAGCCTGAAGATGACTGCAATTTCATGATAAGCTTTGATGGACAAACAAACTGGTTTCTTGAGATGGATCTATTCTTGTTGGAGATCCTGTGAAGACTGTTGAAGGGAAAACAAAGGTTTAGAATATTACATAAATTTAGTTGATAAAGCAGTGACTAAGTCTGAGAAGATTGACTCCAATTTTTAAAGAAGTTTTTCCATGGATAAAATGCTAATGCTACAGAAACACCAGTCACTTTGTGATGGGATGAGTTAATTCATGTAGCAGATTTAACTGTTATCTTAAGCAATTGCCATAGACACCGCAGCCTTCACCAACCACCGCCACTCTGATTGGTCAGCAGCCATCAACATTGACACAAGATTATCCATCAGCAAGAAGATTACAACTTACTGAAGGCTCACATGACAGGTTAGCATCTTTTAGCAATTAAGTATATTTAAANCAATATATTATAAATTATATATTTATTAATAGTTTAAAGTCTCTTTAGTTTTTCTGTAAGAAAAACTTTTTGTAAGAGGAAGTTAATGTTTAGTAATTAGTATTTAAGCTATTTAGTAAACTTTTATTATTTAGTTTAGTACAACTCTAGAAATTTAAGTTATTCCAATCCTAAGAGATTGTTTTAGATTATAATAACATAATAATAGATTATTCTATTAAAAAATATTTTTAATAGAGTTTATCTAAAAGTTTTTATCTCATTTTAATATATATATAAAGCAGAGAAGCCAATGGCACCCCACTCCAGTACTCTTGCCTGGAGAATCCCAGGGACAGGGGAGCCTGGTGGCCTGCTGTCTATGGGGTCACACAGAGTCAGACACGACTGAAGCGACTTAGTAGTAGTATATATATAAAGAGTTACCTTTTTATTGACAAATTTAGATTACCTTAAAGCTAGGCATAATAAAAGTATTATATAATGTTGATGACTTAAGACATGTCTTAATTAGATTAACAATTATATTTAAATTATATTTATATTTAAATAAACATGTTTAGTATTAAATATTTTTCAGTTCATGTGAATTTGAATTTAAATAGAGCTCATTAACTTCATACTATCTAAAAACAAAGCTGGTAATCGATGGCAGCACTGCTGGATGTTGAAGGTTTGAGGGGAAAGATGGAATTTACCCCAGGTTTTTGTTGAAGGGGACCTGGGGAGTCCTTGCTTGGAGTTTTCCGGAATAGGTTTTCTTTCAATGTCAGATTTAAACTTACAGTCTTTGCCCCAATGCATTCCTCTATGGTAGTGAGGGCAGATTTTTGGAGGTTTTTAATTTTTGTGTGTATATATATATATATTTAGCTTTCTTAGGGCTGTCTCTTTTTAAATGGTTCTTATTTCCACATGTAAAGCATCCTTTATTTCCCTTTCTTAAGGCAGCAGCTGATGTTTCAGCTACCATTTGCATCTTTTGAGTTTCTAATCTAGATTGTGACAAGCCTTCAAATAATCAATAATAGTCCCTTTCTCACAAATTGGAGCTATAGCTTTTTGACTTCCTGATTTGCATTATCATAAGCAAGTAATTTCTCTAGTTGCCTTTTGGCTTCTTCTCCAATTACAGTAATAGCAGTTTCTAATCTAGCTAAAAAATCAGCACACGTTTCATTAGATCACTGAACTTTAAATAAGTGATGAAGAAGAAAAGTGATGGGGCTTTCCAGCCGTTTGATCCATGTCTTAGTACTTACTGGCCCCAATAGGCCCTCAAGGTCACTCCCTCCAATCTGCCAAGTGTACCAGGCTCCTGTTCGGGCGCCACTTGCTGAGACCTTTAATGGACCGGAACCTGGTGGTCCAGAATGAACCGATAAGAAAGTAAAGGACAGAGAAAGAGGCTGATATTCCTTGGTTTACACAGAAAGCCAATAAAGCCCCTGCACAGGGCTTGCTCTGTTCACAGAGGCCTCAGGCACCCTCTTGATGGGGTGAAGGCGCAGGGTGCCTTCTCGAGAAGGTCTTAGAAGCCCAGGCAGGAAAGTGAACTCAGAGAGCCTCTGCACTCCAGGGGATCAGCCTGAAAAAGAGAGAGAGAGAGAGAGAAAGAAAGACACAGGGACCAGAGCTCTGATGGAGCAAAGGTGTTTTAATCAACATGGCATGGGCATATATACTATCTTACAAGGTAGTTATTCTCAGCAAAGATAAAGATGAAAATTCCAGACTTACAAAACATAGACGATCCATATTAAAGAGACAGAGTTTTAAACAATCACTTTTACCATGTGGTTCACAAGAAGGAAGAGGGTACTTATCACCATATAGAAACACTAATGAAGGAAATGCCTGGATTCCTCAGTCCCTGGAGAGGCTTGCCTCTCCTCTTAATTCCTGAGTATTCAGGAATTAATAAGGAACAGAATTCCTGACAGATCCAAAACAGCACACAGGAAGCCTCCTGTTAAATGCTTCCTGACAAATGATGAGTACAAAGAAGTTCTCAAAGGAAATTAAATGTGCTACTCCAGGGCATGTGAACGACAAGAAAGAAGCAACCTTATTGCTGATATAGAGAAAGTTTTAAAGGCCTGGATAAGATCAACCAGAACATTCGCTAAGCCAAAGCCTAACCCAGAGCAAGGCTCTAACTTCAGTTCTATGAAAGATTAGAATGATGATGAGGAAGCTGCAGAAAAAATGTTTCAGAGGTTGGCTCATGAGGTTTAAGGGAAAAAAACCATATCCATAACATAAAGTGTGAGGTTAAGCAGCAAGTGCTGATGTAGAAGTTGCAGTATACTACCCAGAAGATCTGCCAAAGATAATTAACAAAGGTGGTAACATTAAACAAAAGTGTAGATGAAGCCATCTTAGTTTGCAAGAAGATGACATCTAGAACTTTCATAACAGAAGTTAATGTCTGGCTTCAAAATTTCAAAGGACTTTGGGACATCCTTGCTGGTCCAGGGGCTGAGACTCCAACCTCCCAATGCAGGTGGCCCAGGTTTGATCCCTGGTGAGGGAACTAGATCCCACATGCCATAACTAAGTTTGCATGTTGCAACTAAAAGATCCTGCATGCCACAATGAAGATTGAAGATCCCGAGTTCTGCTACTAAAACCCAGCACAGCCTAATTAATTAATTTTTAAAAGTCTGACCTCCTTGGGCCCTGACTTTTAAAAGAAAAAAAAAAAATTCAAAGGACAAGCTGACTCTCTTTTTGAAGGCTAATATAGCTGGTGATTTTTAAATTGAAGCCAGTGCTCATTTACCCTTCCAAAAATCTCAGGGTTCCTAAGAATTAGGCTAAATCTACTTTGCTTGTGCTGTATAAGTTGAGCAACAATGCCTGGCTGACAGCATACCCAGGCTTAAATTACTGAATGTTTTACTCAACTGCATGTTTGAGATCTACTGCTCAGAAAACGTTTCCTCTTGAAATTTACTGCTCATTGACAATGCACCTGGCCACCCAAGAGCTCTGATGGTGATGTACAGTGGGATTAATGTTCTTTTCATGCCTGCTAACAGAACATCTTTTCTGCAGCCCATGGATCAAGAAGTAATTTCAGCTTTCAATTTTATTATTTCACATATTTTGTTTAGCTATTCCTGCTATAGATAGTGATTCCTGCAATGGATCTGAACAAAGTAATTTGAAAACTTTCTGGAAAGGAATTACCATTCTAGATACATTAAGAACATTCACGATTCGTGACAAGAAATCAAAAGGTCAACATTAACAGAAGTTTGGAGGAGGCTGATTTTAAATTTCATGGATGGCTTTGAGGGGTTCAGGACTTCAGTGGAGGAAATAATGGTAAATGTGGTGGAATAGCAAGAGAACTAGAAGCAGAGCCTGAAGATGACTGCAATTTCATGATAAGCTTTGATGGACAAACAAACTGGTTTCTTGAGATGGATCTATTCTTGTTGGAGATCCTGTGAAGACTGTTGAAGGGAAAACAAAGGTTTAGAATATTACATAAATTTAGTTGATAAAGCAGTGACTAAGTCTGAGAAGATTGACTCCAATTTTTAAAGAAGTTTTTCCATGGATAAAATGCTAATGCTACAGAAACACCAGTCACTTTGTGATGGGATGAGTTAATTCATGTAGCAGATTTAACTGTTATCTTAAGCAATTGCCATAGACACCGCAGCCTTCACCAACCACCGCCACTCTGATTGGTCAGCAGCCATCAACATTGACACAAGATTATCCATCAGCAAGAAGATTACAACTTACTGAAGGCTCACATGACAGGTTAGCATCTTTTAGCAATTAAGTATATTTAAATAAAAGTAGAAAGCATCACTATGAACAAAGCTAGTGGCGGTGATGGAATTCCACTTGAGCTGTTTCAAATCCTGAAAGATGATGCTGTGAAAGTGCTGAACTCAATATGCCAGCAAATTTGGAAAACTCAGCAGTGGCCACAGGACTGGAAAGTTTTCATTCCAATTCCAAAGAAAGGCAATGCAAAAGAATGCTCAGACTACCGCACAATTGCACTCATCTCACATGCTAGTAAAGTAATGCTCAAAATTCTCCAAGCCAGGCTTCAGCAATACGTGAACCGTGAACTCCCTGATGTTCAAGCTGGTTTCAGAAAAGGCAGAGGAACCAGAGATCAAATTGCCAACATCCGCTGGATCATCAAAAAAGCAAGAGAGTTCCAGAAAAACTCTATTTCTGCTTTATTGACTATGCCAAAGCCTTTGACTGTGTGGATCACAATAAATGGGAATACCAGACCACCTGACCTGCCTCTTGAGAAATCTGTATGCAGGTCAGGAAGCAACAGTTAGAACTGGACATGGAACAACAGACTGGTTCCAAACAAGAAAAGGAGTACATCAAGGCTGTATATTGTTACCCTGCTTATTTAACTTCTATGCAGAGTACATCATGAGAAATGCTGGACTGGAAGAAACACAAGCTGGAATCAAGATTGCCGGGAGAAATATCAATAACCTCAGATATGCAGATATCACCACCCTTATGGCAGAAAGTGAAGAGGAACTCAAAAGCCTCTTGATGAAAGTGAAAGAGGAGAGTGAAAAAGTTGACATAAAGCTCAACATTCAGAAAACGAAGATCATGGCATCCGGTCCCATCACTTCATGGGAAATAGATGGGGAAACAGTGGAAACAGTGTCAGACTTTATTTTGCGGGGCTCCAAAATCACTGCAGATGGTGACTGCAGCCATGAAATTAGAAGACGCTTACTCCTTGAAGAAAAGTTATGACCAGCCTAGATAGTATATTCAAAAGCAGAGACATTACTTTGCTGACTAAGGTCCATCTAGTCAAGGCTGTGGTTTTTGGATGTGAGAGTTGGACTGTGAAGAAGGCAGAGTGCCAAAGAATTGATGCTTTTGAACTGTGGTGTTGGAGAAGACTCTTGAGGGTCCCTTGGACTGCAAGGAGACCCAACCAGTCCATTCTGAAGGAGATCAACCCTGGGATTTCTTTGGAAGGAATGATGCTAAAGTTGAAACTGCAGTACTTTGGCCTTCTTCTTCTTCTTCTTCT
>SJYW01007441.1:297573-344391 GCA_006410735.1 Raphicerus campestris
TTTTGAACTGTGGTGTTGGAGAAGACTCCTGAGAGTCCCTTGGACTGTAAGGAGATCCAAGCAGTCCATTCTGAAGGAGATCAGCCCTGGGATTTCTTTGGAAGGAATGATGCTAAAGCTGAAACTCCAATACTTTGGCCACCTCATGCGAAGAGTTGACTCATTGGAAAAGACTCTGATGCTGGGAGAGATTGAGGGCAGGAGGAGAAGGGGACGACCAAGGATGAGATGGCTGAATGGCATCACGGACTCGATGGACGTGAGTCTGAGTGAACTCCGGGAGATGGTGATGGACAGGGAGGCCTGGCGTGCTGTGATTCATGGGGTTGCAAAGAGTCGCTCACGCCTGAGCAACTGAACTGAACTGAACTGTAGGGGCTTTATCAGTGGCTCAACAGAAAAGAATCTGCCTGCCATGCAGGAGATGCAGGTTCAGTTCCTGGGTGGGGAAGATCCCCTGGAGGAGGAAATGGCAACCCACTCCAGTATTCTTGTTGGAAAATTCTATGGACAGAGGAGCCTGATGGGCTACAGTTAATGGGATCACAGAGTCAGATGTAACTGAGAATGAAGGTACTCCTTTTGAAACCGTGTAGAATTTATTTGACCACTGACTTGGATTAGTTGTCAATGTATATTGCAAACTCTAGGACAGCTACTAATTAAAATAGTCTGATATGCTAAAAAAAGGAGAGAAAATAGAATCATATAAAAGGTAGTTTTATTCATAATTGCCAAAACTTGCCCCAGGATGTCCTTCCGTAAGTGAATGAATAAACAAATGTGGTACATTCAGACAATAGAATACTATTTAGTGCTTAAAAAAAAAAAAGGAAAGAAATGAGCTATCAAGCCTATGAAAAGACATGGAGGAAACTTAAATGTGTATTATTAAGTGAAAAGCCAGTCTGAGAAAGCCATATACTGATGATTTCAACTACATGACATTCTAGAAGAGGTAAAAATATGGAGATAGTAAGAAATCAAATGTTTTCAGAAGTTAGTAGGGAGAGATGAATAGACAAAGCACTGGGAATTTGGGAGCAGTGAAACTACTTTATATTATACTGTAATGGTAGATACTTGTCATAGTACATTTGTCAAAATCCATAGAACATCCTAACACTAAGAGTAAATGCTACTGTGGGACTTCCCTGGTGGTCCAGTGGCTGACTCTGTGCTCCCAGTGCAGGGGCCCTGGGTTTGATCCTTGGTCAAGGAACCAGATCCCACATGCCACAGGTGGACATCCTGCCTGCCACAACTAAGACCCCGTACAGTCAAATAGTTGTAAAAGAGAGTGAATGCTATTGTATACTATGAACTTTGGCGATAATGGTAATGTTAGCATAGTTTCATCAGTTGTAACAAGAGTACCACTGTGGTACAGGATTTTGTGGGAGGTTGTGTGTGGGAGGGGTTAGGCAGTATATGGGAAAACACTGTACATTCTACTCAGCTTTAATATAAATGTACAACTGTTATTGGAAAACTTGTTTAGTAATTTTTAAATGTACAAAATATTACTGAGACAAAGGAGGTATAAATATATAGTGAGATGCCATGTTTACATATCAGAAAATTCATTGTTGATGTCACTTCACACAGATTGTTCTATATACTTAGTGCACTCTTAAAATCTTGGCATCCTTTTCAGTAGAAAGTAACAAACGGATCCAAAACTTGTGTGAAGTGTTTCCTTAGTGCCTCAGTGGTAAAGAATCTGCCTGCCAGTGCAGAAGACAATGGGTTCAATCACTTATCCAGGAAGATCACACATGCCACAGAGCAAACTAAGCCCATACAAACACCATAAATATTGAGCCTCTGCTCTGGAAGCCACAACTACTATGCCCATGTGCTACAGCTTGCGAAGCCCTCATACTGTAGAGCCTGTGCTCCACAGCAATGAGACGCCCATGCACCACAACTAGAGAAAAGCCTGTACAGCATTGAAGACCCAGCACAACCAAAAATAAACAACAAAAAACTTGTGTGAAATGCAAAAGACCTAGAAGATGAAAACATTGTTATAAAAGAATAACGTTGGAAGACATATACTACCTGAGTTCGACTTACTGTGAAGCTATAAGAATTAAGAGAATGGTGTTGGCATGAGGAAAGAAATATAAATCAATGGACAAATTAGAGTATACAGAGAGTCCATTGGTTTTCAATGAAGGTGCCAAAATAATTTAATAGGGAAAAGGTAGTCTTTTCAACAGATGTTGCTAGAGTAACCAGAGGGGGAAAATGAACCTCTTAGAACATATACAAAAATAACTTGAAATGAATCATAGACCAAATAGCAAAGCTAAGAATTAAAAGCATCTATAAGAAAATGGCACAACCTTGTGTACCAGTCATGTGAAATTCATGTAGCAAATTAAATTGGCTTACTAAAATTTGTGTTAAGATTTTCTTAACAAAAATTCTTATTTTAAATGTCAGATTCAAAAAAGTACAGTCAGGGTAAAATGGAGCAGAAGACAGTCTTCTGACTCATAATATTCTGTAACCATAATCAGCGTCATTTATCATCCTTTCCTCAGTATATGTGTGGTAAATGTTGCTACTATAGTGATACAGTGTAAAGTAGTGGCAGAATTAATTTTTAAGTATATTTTTTATACCTCCTGTAAAAAAGTTTGTTTCTTTTATACATTGTATCATTTTCATGAAGGCAGATATGTGTGCTATAGTGACATTTGTATATTTTATGTACGTACAGATATTCTATACTTATAGATTATAGATTTGGCTTTATTGTAAATGAATCTCTACTAAATTTTAAGGATCTCTACTGAATTCATTGTGTATGGTGTTCTTTTGATTATATAATTGGTTATACCCAGGGTTTCTTGGGTACTTGGTTAATTATCATTCTGACTCCCCTCACCAGTTGTTAGATTAAAACATATCAGTTATGAAATGGTAAAATAGAATAATTATAACCATTGATTTCATGTCTCAGCATAATAATACATGTTTGTTTCATTTTAGTAATGATGATGTCCTGTTGATTTCTGTGGAAGGTCCTAATTTGNAAAAAAAAAAAAGAAAGAAATGAGCTATCAAGCCTATGAAAAGACATGGAGGAAACTTAAATGTGTATTATTAAGTGAAAAGCCAGTCTGAGAAAGCCATATACTGATGATTTCAACTACATGACATTCTAGAAGAGGTAAAAATATGGAGATAGTAAGAAATCAAATGTTTTCAGAAGTTAGTAGGGAGAGATGAATAGACAAAGCACTGGGAATTTGGGAGCAGTGAAACTACTTTATATTATACTGTAATGGTAGATACTTGTCATAGTACATTTGTCAAAATCCATAGAACATCCTAACACTAAGAGTAAATGCTACTGTGGGACTTCCCTGGTGGTCCAGTGGCTGACTCTGTGCTCCCAGTGCAGGGGCCCTGGGTTTGATCCTTGGTCAAGGAACCAGATCCCACATGCCACAGGTGGACATCCTGCCTGCCACAACTAAGACCCCGTACAGTCAAATAGTTGTAAAAGAGAGTGAATGCTATTGTATACTATGAACTTTGGCGATAATGGTAATGTTAGCATAGTTTCATCAGTTGTAACAAGAGTACCACTGTGGTACAGGATTTTGTGGGAGGTTGTGTGTGGGAGGGGTTAGGCAGTATATGGGAAAACACTGTACATTCTACTCAGCTTTAATATAAATGTACAACTGTTATTGGAAAACTTGTTTAGTAATTTTTAAATGTACAAAATATTACTGAGACAAAGGAGGTATAAATATATAGTGAGATGCCATGTTTACATATCAGAAAATTCATTGTTGATGTCACTTCACACAGATTGTTCTATATACTTAGTGCACTCTTAAAATCTTGGCATCCTTTTCAGTAGAAAGTAACAAACGGATCCAAAACTTGTGTGAAGTGTTTCCTTAGTGCCTCAGTGGTAAAGAATCTGCCTGCCAGTGCAGAAGACAATGGGTTCAATCACTTATCCAGGAAGATCACACATGCCACAGAGCAAACTAAGCCCATACAAACACCATAAATATTGAGCCTCTGCTCTGGAAGCCACAACTACTATGCCCATGTGCTACAGCTTGCGAAGCCCTCATACTGTAGAGCCTGTGCTCCACAGCAATGAGACGCCCATGCACCACAACTAGAGAAAAGCCTGTACAGCATTGAAGACCCAGCACAACCAAAAATAAACAACAAAAAACTTGTGTGAAATGCAAAAGACCTAGAAGATGAAAACATTGTTATAAAAGAATAACGTTGGAAGACATATACTACCTGAGTTCGACTTACTGTGAAGCTATAAGAATTAAGAGAATGGTGTTGGCATGAGGAAAGAAATATAAATCAATGGACAAATTAGAGTATACAGAGAGTCCATTGGTTTTCAATGAAGGTGCCAAAATAATTTAATAGGGAAAAGGTAGTCTTTTCAACAGATGTTGCTAGAGTAACCAGAGGGGGAAAATGAACCTCTTAGAACATATACAAAAATAACTTGAAATGAATCATAGACCAAATAGCAAAGCTAAGAATTAAAAGCATCTATAAGAAAATGGCACAACCTTGTGTACCAGTCATGTGAAATTCATGTAGCAAATTAAATTGGCTTACTAAAATTTGTGTTAAGATTTTCTTAACAAAAATTCTTATTTTAAATGTCAGATTCAAAAAAGTACAGTCAGGGTAAAATGGAGCAGAAGACAGTCTTCTGACTCATAATATTCTGTAACCATAATCAGCGTCATTTATCATCCTTTCCTCAGTATATGTGTGGTAAATGTTGCTACTATAGTGATACAGTGTAAAGTAGTGGCAGAATTAATTTTTAAGTATATTTTTTATACCTCCTGTAAAAAAGTTTGTTTCTTTTATACATTGTATCATTTTCATGAAGGCAGATATGTGTGCTATAGTGACATTTGTATATTTTATGTACGTACAGATATTCTATACTTATAGATTATAGATTTGGCTTTATTGTAAATGAATCTCTACTAAATTTTAAGGATCTCTACTGAATTCATTGTGTATGGTGTTCTTTTGATTATATAATTGGTTATACCCAGGGTTTCTTGGGTACTTGGTTAATTATCATTCTGACTCCCCTCACCAGTTGTTAGATTAAAACATATCAGTTATGAAATGGTAAAATAGAATAATTATAACCATTGATTTCATGTCTCAGCATAATAATACATGTTTGTTTCATTTTAGTAATGATGATGTCCTGTTGATTTCTGTGGAAGGTCCTAATTTGACAACTCCAGTTACATCAAACCCAATAGGTATGTTAAGTTGATTGAAATATGATCTGTCAAATCAGAAAGCCTCAAATCAGTATTTGTTTAAAACAAAATTGAAAATTCTACTCTTAAAAAATGTTTAGTTTATATCTGTGATGAACCTGAATAAATCAGTTGATTGTTTAATAAAGTTGAGGTTCTTTTTAACCTTGTGTTAATCAGTTTATGGCCTTTTCTTTCTTTACTTGTTGTTTCTTTGNAATGAACCTCTTAGAACATATACAAAAATAACTTGAAATGAATCATAGACCAAATAGCAAAGCTAAGAATTAAAAGCATCTATAAGAAAATGGCACAACCTTGTGTACCAGTCATGTGAAATTCATGTAGCAAATTAAATTGGCTTACTAAAATTTGTGTTAAGATTTTCTTAACAAAAATTCTTATTTTAAATGTCAGATTCAAAAAAGTACAGTCAGGGTAAAATGGAGCAGAAGACAGTCTTCTGACTCATAATATTCTGTAACCATAATCAGCGTCATTTATCATCCTTTCCTCAGTATATGTGTGGTAAATGTTGCTACTATAGTGATACAGTGTAAAGTAGTGGCAGAATTAATTTTTAAGTATATTTTTTATACCTCCTGTAAAAAAGTTTGTTTCTTTTATACATTGTATCATTTTCATGAAGGCAGATATGTGTGCTATAGTGACATTTGTATATTTTATGTACGTACAGATATTCTATACTTATAGATTATACATTTGGCTTTATTGTAAATGAATCTCTACTAAATTTTAAGGATCTCTACTGAATTCATTGTGTATGGTGTTCTTTTGATTATATAATTGGTTATACCCAGGGTTTCTTGGGTACTTGGTTAATTATCATTCTGACTCCCCTCACCAGTTGTTAGATTAAAACATATCAGTTATGAAATGGTAAAATAGAATAATTATAACCATTGATTTCATGTCTCAGCATAATAATACATGTTTGTTTCATTTTAGTAATGATGATGTCCTGTTGATTTCTGTGGAAGGTCCTAATTTGACAACTCCAGTTACATCAAACCCAATAGGTATGTTAAGTTGATTGAAATATGATCTGTCAAATCAGAAAGCCTCAAATCAGTATTTGTTTAAAACAAAATTGAAAATTCTACTCTTAAAAAATGTTTAGTTTATATCTGTGATGAACCTGAATAAATCAGTTGATTGTTTAATAAAGTTGAGGTTCTTTTTAACCTTGTGTTAATCAGTTTATGGCCTTTTCTTTCTTTACTTGTTGTTTCTTTGTTTACTTGTGTTGAATCGCTTTATAAATTAAAAAAACTACTTACCTTTCATATCTGTTATTTGTACTTGTTTGCTCTGGTCTTGGTGGTGGTAGTGATGTACTTAGGATTTAAAATTTGGCTAATCTGGGACTTCCCTGGTGGTTCAGTGGTCAAGACTGGTCTCCCAATGCAGAGGGAACAGGTTTGATCTCTGGCTGGGGAACTAAGATCCCACATGCTGCACAGCACAGCCAAAAAAGCAAAAAATAAAGTTTGGCTAATCTTTAGTATCTTTGATTTTTTTTAACTTTAAAAAAATAACACCTATGTTATTCTTTAGAGTTTCTCATTATACTTAGGTAAAAATCTTTAGATTCCCAATAGGTTCCCAATCAATTTCCTTTCCCTTAAAATAGCTATCTTGTTGGCTCATAATTTCTTCTTCAAAATTCCCCATTTCATTTTCATTTTTAGTATATATTAGAGAATTGAATTTGCATCTTATTTTCAGAAAACTTTATCTCCACTTACATAACTACTTAATTGCCCTTAGGATTTGGGCTGTTAAGATTGTAAATAAGATACTTAAGGAATATTACGCATTTATCTGATGCCTTTACTGGTTGTATGAAGAATCCTCTTCAGCCATTGCAGGTGGTCTAATCTAAAGATAAATTTTAAAATGTGTACATTTCCAAGTTTATTTCCTCAAATGCTTCAGTAGTTTACAGATACTCAAAAAAGAGTTACTAATACAGTTGTAAAGGTACCAAAACTCTTTGAACCAAATTAGCATCCCCATTATTATTGTTTCAGTATTTGTATCTTACAAGGTTCATAAATCTTTAATAGTAAACTTGTCAAATGTTCATATTTTAATAATTTTCTTTCAGCTCCTGGAAAAATTACATCAGGAAATTACAACAGTTCAGCTAATGTTGAAAACAGAGCTATGGTAGGTAGTAAACATTGTCTCTGAATATTATTTATTTGAATATGTTAGTTGTAGGAGCTATAGTGTTGCCACATGTTGGATGACTCATCTATGTCATTCATTCTTTGGGAGAGTCATTCTCTGAGAAATTAATATCTGATTAGTTAGGATGACCAGGTTCCAGTCCAGTTTAAACATTAAAAAGCAAATAGCTAATGATAAACATGTTTCACAACTGTATTTATTACCAGATTAATTCATTTAGACTCTCCTTAGTCATCCTCACAGAAACTGGATAGTATTTTACGAGCTTCTCTTTCATAGCAGAGTTGAACTAAACCATAAAACTTAGAGAATGTTCAATCTCTAGCTTATAAATGGTAGTTTGAAATAACATGTTTTATTTTTAAAAAACATTTTCTGTTGAGGCAAAATCTTATTTTTTAACAACTTTCCAGGCTATAGAGAAGAAACATGATTCTGTGATTGATCTGACAATAGAAGTCCTGCCAAAGTGCAACACAGGTAAAGGATTTTTCTTTTTCAATAAAGTGGGAAAGGGTAACAATTCAAAATGCATTTGACCCATTTATGAAGTTTTTTTGTGTGTTAGTGTACATTAATTTTATCACGTGTAGATTTATGGAGCTGCCACTAGAATCAAATTACACAGCTATTACATCACTCCAAATTTCCCTTATACTACCCGTAAGGATTTTTTTAGGGTTTTCCCCCAGTCCCTAAACCCTGGCAACTGCTAATCTGTTCTTCACTATTATTGTGTGAATGTTTTATAAATGTGATATAATATGTATCCTTCTTTCACTCAGCATAATTTCCCCCAAGGGTCATTTAAGTTGTTGAGCAAGTATTCCTTTTTATAGTAGTATTCCATGGTGTGAATGTGCAGTAATTTATCCATTCACTTATCTGGGTTGCCTGGGGCTATTGGAAATCTCTGTTTTACCTGTGAGACACACCTATTTTCCTTAAACAATAGTGGCTGTGAGGGGATGCTAGGGCATAACATGAAAATGTGACAGCAGTGCCCTCTTTCTCAGATTTAAAGAAAAAGAAGTAAATACAGTGTGCTAGGGCTGCTAATAAATTACACGGTTTCATTTCTTAATTGCACTTGTGTGTTTATGGTACTGTTTTGATGAAATATTTAAATTCCACTTATTAGGATTGGTGAATTATGTAATACCTAAAAACAGATTACTATAGGAACTATACAGTCCAGTTCATTCTCCCATCACAACTGTGTATCCAGACAAAGGTTGGAACCATTGAAATCTTCAGGAACTTCATGATAGAATCAAAAAACCCTTCAGTTTCCAATTTTAAAAAGATTAAAATGAATTGGAGTCCACAAGCCAGGCTTCAGTAATACGGGAACCGTGAACTCCCTAATGTTCAAGCTGGTTTTAGAAAAGGCAGAGGAACCAGAGATCAAATTGCCAACATCTGCTGGATCATGGAAAAAGCAAAGAGAGTTCCAGAAAATTATCTATTTTTGCTTTCTTGACTATGCCAAAGCCTTTGACTGTCTGGATCACAATAAACTGTGGAAAATTCTGAAAGAGTTGGGAATGCCAGACCACCTAACCTGCCTCTTGATAAGTCTGTATGCAGGTCAGGAAGCAACAGTTAGAACTGGACATGGAACAACAGACTGGTTCCAATAGGAAAAGGAGTACATCAAGGCTGTATATTGTCACCCTGCTTATTTAACTTATATGCACAGCATATCATGAGAAATGCTGGACTGGAAGAAACATAAGCTGGAATCCAGATTGCCGGGAGAAATATCAATAACCTCAGATATGCAGATATCACCACTCTTATGGCAGAAAGTTTAGAGGAGCTAAAAAGTGAAAGTGAAATAGGAGAGTGAAAAAGTTGGTGTAAAGCTCAACATTCAGAAAATGAAGATCATGGCATCCGGTCCCATCACTTCATGGGAAATAGATGGGGAAACAGTGGAAACAGTGTCAGACTTTACTTTGGGGGGCTCCAAAATCACTGCAGATGGTGACTGCAGCCATGAAATTAAAAGATGCTTAATCCTTGGAAGAAAAGTTATGACCAACCTAGATAGTATATTCAAAATCAGATAAGGTCTGTCTAGTCAAGGCTATGGTTTTTCCTTGGTCACGTATGGATGTGAGAGTTGGACTGTGAAGAAGGCAGAGCGCCGAAGAACTGATGCTTTTGAACTGTGGTGTTGGAGAAGACTCCTGAGAGTCCCTTGGACTGTAAGGAGATCCAAGCAGTCCATTCTGAAGGAGATCAGCCCTGGGATTTCTTTGGAAGGAATGATGCTAAAGCTGAAACTCCAGTACTTTGGCCACCTCATGCGAAGGGTTGACTCATTGGAAAAGACTCTGATGCTGGGAGGGATTGAGGGCAGGAGGAGAAGGGGACAACCAAGGATGAGATGGCTGGATGGCATCATGGACTCAATGGACATCGGTCTGAGTGAACTCCGGGAGATGGTGATGAACAGGGAGGCCTGGTGTGCTGCGATTCATGGGGTCACAAAGAGTCGGACACGACTGAGTGACTGAACTGAACTGAACTGAACTGAATGATTCTGGTTATATTTTTGTCTTTGGAGTAAAATCCAAATTCCTTAACAAGATATACAGAATTCTTTTATTAAGTATCTTTAAATATTTTTTTTAATTTTTACATGGTAGATCACTGCTTTATAGTGCTGTGTTGGTTTCTGCCATACAGCAGCATAAATCAGCCATAAGTATACATATGTCCCCTCCCTCTTGAAAGTTCCTCTCACCCTATACAGAATTTTTAATGACATAGACCTTGAAAACTTTTTTAGTTTTATCTTTTACAAATTCCTTCCCTCCGCCTTAATAGCATCTCAGTAAGTAGTGCTGCTCCTCTCCTGCCATCACTACATATGCTGTTCTCTCTGCTAGGAATGCTCTCCCCTCTGTGCCTCCCCAGGCTTGTCTGATGACCCCACTTGTCATACTTAGACACTTGTGCTGAACTATTCCTTCCAGGCAGAAATTGGCAGTCTTGGTTCTCCTTACCGCTGATATTTTGTGCATGCCTATATTATACCTTTATTTTTCTGTTCTGTAATTGTTTCTGCACATACGTATCTTCCTAAAAAGACTTAACGTTCTTTGCAACAACTTTAATGTTTTTATTAATCTATATATTTTCATCTTTTTAGCACAGTGCTTGGTACACATATACTTTTTCCCCAAAAAAGGCAGATTTTGCATTAAATAGTTTTAAAAGAAATATAAGTTTATATACTGTGAACAGGATTGTAAATTAATTTTTCTGGAAGACATTTTGTTACATCAAAACTTTACAAAAATGCAAGCCTTGTGACTCAGTTCTTTGAATAATTATCTGAAAAGCCTAAAGTATAGAGGAAATATGAAAACGTTTATTGCAGTGCTATTCATGAAAAATGAAACTTTGGAAACTCTTAAATTTCTAGAAATAAGAGATTGATTGCAAAAATTAGATTTATATGGTACAACCATATTCAGCCACTAAAAATAATACAAAGAAGTATATATTTTTACATAAACATGTTAATAATATACCAAGAGAAAAAAGTTATGAAAGTACATATATAGACTCAGGGTGGAGTTAATGGGATCAGACTTAAACTAGTAGAAAACTAAACAAGATATAGGAAACTTTTTTCACATATTACAGTACAGGACTGCAGTCTCTGAGAGAAGGAAATGAATGAGATGATGAGCCCTATGAGTTGCCCCAGCTTTCTTCCTGGATTGCCGTCCTCTGATGGAAATCCCAAGCAGAGAGAGGCTGTCTTGCTCAGGCAGAGGAAGGACTGACATTCAGAGAGGCTGAGGCAGCTGGAATGAGGTGAAGAATACTATCAGATGAGGAAACCACTCAGAGTTCCAAGAGGTTAGCATAAGAGTCCTCTTGAGTCTTTGCTGAAATATCAAATCACATATGCATGAGTGAAATTGCATGAAACTGGGCAAAGAGTGACCAACAAGCCCTACACTAAACATTTTCCAGAGCTCAAACAGNAAAGCAAAGAGAGTTCCAGAAAATTATCTATTTTTGCTTTCTTGACTATGCCAAAGCCTTTGACTGTCTGGATCACAATAAACTGTGGAAAATTCTGAAAGAGTTGGGAATGCCAGACCACCTAACCTGCCTCTTGATAAGTCTGTATGCAGGTCAGGAAGCAACAGTTAGAACTGGACATGGAACAACAGACTGGTTCCAATAGGAAAAGGAGTACATCAAGGCTGTATATTGTCACCCTGCTTATTTAACTTATATGCACAGCATATCATGAGAAATGCTGGACTGGAAGAAACATAAGCTGGAATCCAGATTGCCGGGAGAAATATCAATAACCTCAGATATGCAGATATCACCACTCTTATGGCAGAAAGTTTAGAGGAGCTAAAAAGTGAAAGTGAAATAGGAGAGTGAAAAAGTTGGTGTAAAGCTCAACATTCAGAAAATGAAGATCATGGCATCCGGTCCCATCACTTCATGGGAAATAGATGGGGAAACAGTGGAAACAGTGTCAGACTTTACTTTGGGGGGCTCCAAAATCACTGCAGATGGTGACTGCAGCCATGAAATTAAAAGATGCTTAATCCTTGGAAGAAAAGTTATGACCAACCTAGATAGTATATTCAAAATCAGATAAGGTCTGTCTAGTCAAGGCTATGGTTTTTCCTTGGTCACGTATGGATGTGAGAGTTGGACTGTGAAGAAGGCAGAGCGCCGAAGAACTGATGCTTTTGAACTGTGGTGTTGGAGAAGACTCCTGAGAGTCCCTTGGACTGTAAGGAGATCCAAGCAGTCCATTCTGAAGGAGATCAGCCCTGGGATTTCTTTGGAAGGAATGATGCTAAAGCTGAAACTCCAATACTTTGGCCACCTCATGCGAAGGGTTGACTCATTGGAAAAGACTCTGATGCTGGGAGGGATTGAGGGCAGGAGGAGAAGGGGACAACCAAGGATGAGATGGCTGGATGGCATCATGGACTCAATGGACATCGGTCTGAGTGAACTCCGGGAGATGGTGATGAACAGGGAGGCCTGGTGTGCTGCGATTCATGGGGTCACAAAGAGTCGGACACGACTGAGTGACTGAACTGAACTGAACTGAACTGAATGATTCTGGTTATATTTTTGTCTTTGGAGTAAAATCCAAATTCCTTAACAAGATATACAGAATTCTTTTATTAAGTATCTTTAAATATTTTTTTTAATTTTTACATGGTAGATCACTGCTTTATAGTGCTGTGTTGGTTTCTGCCATACAGCAGCATAAATCAGCCATAAGTATACATATGTCCCCTCCCTCTTGAAAGTTCCTCTCACCCTATACAGAATTTTTAATGACATAGACCTTGAAAACTTTTTTAGTTTTATCTTTTACAAATTCCTTCCCTCCGCCTTAATAGCATCTCAGTAAGTAGTGCTGCTCCTCTCCTGCCATCACTACATATGCTGTTCTCTCTGCTAGGAATGCTCTCCCCTCTGTGCCTCCCCAGGCTTGTCTGATGACCCCACTTGTCATACTTAGACACTTGTGCTGAACTATTCCTTCCAGGCAGAAATTGGCAGTCTTGGTTCTCCTTACCGCTGATATTTTGTGCATGCCTATATTATACCTTTATTTTTCTGTTCTGTAATTGTTTCTGCACATACGTATCTTCCTAAAAAGACTTAACGTTCTTTGCAACAACTTTAATGTTTTTATTAATCTATATATTTTCATCTTTTTAGCACAGTGCTTGGTACACATATACTTTTTCCCCAAAAAAGGCAGATTTTGCATTAAATAGTTTTAAAAGAAATATAAGTTTATATACTGTGAACAGGATTGTAAATTAATTTTTCTGGAAGACATTTTGTTACATCAAAACTTTACAAAAATGCAAGCCTTGTGACTCAGTTCTTTGAATAATTATCTGAAAAGCCTAAAGTATAGAGGAAATATGAAAACGTTTATTGCAGTGCTATTCATGAAAAATGAAACTTTGGAAACTCTTAAATTTCTAGAAATAAGAGATTGATTGCAAAAATTAGATTTATATGGTACAACCATATTCAGCCACTAAAAATAATACAAAGAAGTATATATTTTTACATAAACATGTTAATAATATACCAAGAGAAAAAAGTTATGAAAGTACATATATAGACTCAGGGTGGAGTTAATGGGATCAGACTTAAACTAGTAGAAAACTAAACAAGATATAGGAAACTTTTTTCACATATTACAGTACAGGACTGCAGTCTCTGAGAGAAGGAAATGAATGAGATGATGAGCCCTATGAGTTGCCCCAGCTTTCTTCCTGGATTGCCGTCCTCTGATGGAAATCCCAAGCAGAGAGAGGCTGTCTTGCTCAGGCAGAGGAAGGACTGACATTCAGAGAGGCTGAGGCAGCTGGAATGAGGTGAAGAATACTATCAGATGAGGAAACCACTCAGAGTTCCAAGAGGTTAGCATAAGAGTCCTCTTGAGTCTTTGCTGAAATATCAAATCACATATGCATGAGTGAAATTGCATGAAACTGGGCAAAGAGTGACCAACAAGCCCTACACTAAACATTTTCCAGAGCTCAAACAGTAGTGGGAAATGTTTCAGATCTGACACACCATAATGGCAGATTCTCACTGAATATATGGGTCTAAACTCATCTTAGAGCAAAGGCAACTCTAGCTTTGCCCTAATAAAACTGAAATAAGTGGCTAATCATACAGAGCCTACTTCTTTTCAGAGACAATAGAATTCAACACACAACCATGTAAAATTAATAATATTCATCATCAAATTTTAAAGTCACTTGAGATATGGGGAAGAAAAATGGAATCCAAAACCAGGAGAAAATTAGTCAGACTTTTGACAGATGACAGAATTAACAGACTAAGACCTTAAAAGAACTGATAGAAATATACTCAAAGTTTTAAAGGAAAACATGAATAAATAGGAGAAATAAAATATAGAAAATCAAATGAAGTAAAAAGAAACTCCTGAAATTCTGATGGATGGAATAAACAGCATACTAAGCAACCACATTGTTGGACTGGATAACAAAACAAGACCCAACTATGATAGCTATGTGATGTGCATTAAATATATGGATACGTTAAAATTAAAAGGGTGTAAGAAAGTAAGCCATGCAGACACTAACATAAGAAAGTTAGAGTGGCTATATTATCATCAGACAGACTTGAGAACAAGGAATATTACCAGGGGAAAAAAAGGCCGTTTCATAACAGTGCAATAGTCATTTCATCAGAAAGGCACACTAAACCTACGTTTATGGGACTTCGTTGGTGGTCCAGTGGTTAAGAATCTGCCTTCCAGTGCCGGGAGTGTGGGTTCAGTCCCAGGTAGGGGAACTAAAATCCCACATGCCATGGAGCAACTAAGCCCATGTGCCACAGTTACTGAGCCTGTGCACCACAGCTACTGAGCCTGCATGCTCTCGAGCCCTGCACTACAACAGGAAAAGTCCATGCACACCACAACTAGAGTAAGCCCTCACGCTGCAACCAAGACACAAGCCAGTTGTTTTGGCTGACCCAGTGCACCCAAAAAACAAACAGATCTACATTTAATGCACATTATGGTAGAACTTCAAGATTCCTAATATAAAAACTAATTGGACTGAAATTATAAATAGAAAAATAATTATAATTTGAGGTTCCAACTCTCCATTCTCAGTAGTTGATACAATATATAGTCAGTAAAGTTACAGAACCCTGAGCAACACTATTGACTTAATAATCTACTTGACATTTATAGAACACTCAAACGCAGTCACAGAGGAATATGAGTTCTTTTTAGGTGCATATGAAACATACCACAAAACTGGTTCTGGACCGTAAAACTAATCTCAGTATATTTAAAAGGTTAGAGAACATATTCTATGATTACAGATACAATACAACAAGTAATCAGTAACAGAAAGCTATTTGGGTAATACCTAGACATTTGGAAACTAAAGATTACATTTCTCAATAACTCATGAGTCAAAGAAATCAAAAGGGAAGTTTAAAAATATTTTGAATTGAGTGAAAAAACAGCATATCAAAATCTGAAGGATTGCAACTAAAGCAGTGCTTAGAGGAAATTACTAACATTAAATATATTAGGAAAGATAGAAAATAAAATGAAAGTCTTACATGAATGACCTAAGATTCTGCCTTAAGACATTGCTTTGCCAACAAAGGTCAGTCTAGTCAAAGCTATGGTTTTTCCAGTAGTCATGTATGGATATGAGAGTTGGACCATAAAGAAGGCTAAGTGCTGAAGAATTGATGTTTTTGAGCTGTGGTGTTGGAGAAGACTCTTGAGAGTCCCATGGACTGTAAGAAGATCAAGCCAGTCAATCATAAAGAAAATCAACCCTGAATATTTATTGGAATGACTGATGCTGAAACTGAAGCTCTAATACTTTGGCCACCTAATGCAAACAGCTGACTCATTAGAAAGGTCCCTGAGGCTGGAAAAGATTGAAGGCAGAAGGAGAAGGAGATGACAGAGTATGAGATGGGTGGATGGTATCACTGATTCAATGGACATGAGTTTGAGTTCCTGGAGATGGTGATGGACAAGGAAGCCTGACATGCTGCAGTCCATGATGTTGCAAAGAATTGAACACAACTGAGCAACAGCAACTGCCTTAAGATGTTAGTACAAAAAGAACAAATTAAACCCAAAGCAAGCAGGTGACCCATCACTAGAGAAGATATGGGGATGGCAAATAAACAGAAGAAGACATTCTCAACATTGTTCATCACTTGGGAAGTTAAGACCATAATGAGATACTACAACACAGCCACTAAAATGGCTGAAATGAAAATAACTGAAAATATACAGTGTTAATAAGGATATGGAGCAACCTGGAATTCTCTTGTTTTGCTGGTAGGAATGTAAAATGGTAAAACCACTTTGGAAGTGGTTTGGCAGTTTCTAAACACATTAGCAATTGACACTATTATTCCACCTTTAGGTATTTATCAAGAGAGATGAAAACCTACTTCTACACAAAATGTGCATGCTTAGTCGTTCAGACTCTGCAACCCTATGGACGGTAGCCCATCAGGCTCCTCTGTCCATGGGATTTTTCAGGCAAGAATACTGGAGTAGGTTGCCATTTCCTTGTGCAGAGGATCTTCAACCCAGGGATCAAACCTGCATCTCACCTGTCTCCTCTACTGCAGGTGGATTCTTTACCACTGAGGCACTGGGGAAGCCCATCTACACAAAGATTTTTACACAAATGTTCATAGCAACTTTGTTCATAGTAGTCCCAAACTAGAAACAACCCAAATGTCCATGAATAGATAAGTAGGTGGTGACATAACTGTCTATAGAGCTAAATAGTACTCAACAATAAAAATGAATAAAATATATTACTATACACAACAACACTGATGAATCTCAGAAACAAAATGTTGAACAAAAACCATGTTAATTCGGTTTATATCAAATTCTAGAAAAAGCAGTCTAATTGTTAGTGACAACAGATCTGTGGTTTCATGGGGCCAGTGTTGAGAGAGGGATTGTGAATATTACTGAGTTTAAGCTTGTACTGCCCACTGCATAACAGGACAGTAAATCGAGAGATGAGTTGTTAGGGCAAAGAGTGGCAACTTCCTTCAGAAAGCCAGGAAACTTAAGAAGATGGTTGACTAGTGTCCCAAAGAACCATCTTCTCTGAGTTAGAATTCAGGCTTCTTTTATACTAAAAGGGGAGGGAGTGTGGTTGGTTGCTACAGACTTCATGGTGTCAGAATTCTTTGTTCTTGGCAGCTATTTGTTCACATAAGTCCTTTCACAGTGTTCCTCTAAACCTCCAGCAAGACAAATGTTATTCTCTGTTCTGCAACTTTTTAATCTCTATGTAAATGGGAAAGTGTTGTATAACTTTAAAGGTCAGCCCTTGAGAATGAGCTCTCCTATATATTTCAGGCCATCAGCAACATTTTTAACAAAGGTTCAAGTAAAAGAAATAGATCCAATATGGAGTCAGATTCGTTTGTATTATCAAAAGGGACACTGTTTGGTGTAATATAAACATTGTATCTTGAATTTTGTGAGGGTTTCACAATAATACATTTGTCAAAACTCAAAAAGAGTTGCACATTTGAAATGGTTACATTATACTGTATGTAAATTGTATCTGAATAGTTCACTTTTATCGGCTTCCCTGGTAGCTCATATTATAAAGAATCTGCCTTCAGTGCAGAAGACCCAGGTTTGATCCTTGGGTCAGGAAAGATCCCCTGGAGAAGGGAATGGCTACCCACTTCAGTATCCTTTTCTGGAGAATTCCATGTACAGAGGAGCCTGGTGGGCTTATTGTCATGGGGTCACAAAGAGTCAGACACGACTGAGCAACTTCCACTTTAACTTTTAAATGCAAACTTTAAAAATCATGTCTATGATATAAATATTTACAAGAGAATACATGTACATATACATGCAGCAAAGGATCTGGAAGGTCAAACCCCAAAGGATTAAGTTGAAACTAGAAGCCACAATTCTCCGCTAGCAATTTAATGAGAAAGAACGTTAAAATAATGGGGTGCTTGCTACTGTTGTTTTGAGAATACAAAGTTCTAAAGTAACCGTTGCGCATTTTTACATAGATGAGGATAACAGCTGCAGAGTATTCACAAGACATTGACGTTGATGATGCAGAGGATCTAAACATTAACTGATTTGGGATAAAAGTCCTGCTTTGTTTCTAACCTGTTTTAAATTTGCTAAGGGCTTGTTGACTTAACTACCTTGAAAGAAGGAATGTTAGTTATGGAAAGCTATTATCTGTTGGAATTTTTTTTTTTGTATGAAACTGTTCACTTAAAAATATAAAGAAGGTTATTTGTATCGGCTCTTGTGCGTTGATTAACCTGCAGATTGTGATTTCACAAATCTAGTTCTAATTAACAAACCCATTAAAAAGGCTGTGCAAATTATCTTAGAATTAAAAGCATAAAATCATTACCTCTTCTAGAAAGATTTTTTAATACCAGTAAATAATGTGACTAATAAGATATCTTTGAAACACTATGTAGAATCTAAATTATCCATGTCAGTTAAAAGGAAAACAGAAATGAAAGAAATTTTATTTGAGGAGATTCATAAAATACATTAAACAGTTATTAATATATCACAGCACACACAATGAATCTAAAATGGTTTTTTGCTGCTAATTTATGTTCAAATTCCTGAAATTTCTAGCTGTCGGGCCCTGCTTTCCAACACGAAGCCCTTTTTCTTACTATCCTCTTCTCCCAGTTTGTCCTCGGACTATTCTTATACGTACTAAACTTTCTTTCTCTGCCTCATACCTACATTTTCTCTGTTTTTCTCCTTTTCTTTCTTCTAACCATCTCTNTCAGATTCGTTTGTATTATCAAAAGGGACACTGTTTGGTGTAATATAAACATTGTATCTTGAATTTTGTGAGGGTTTCACAATAATACATTTGTCAAAACTCAAAAAGAGTTGCACATTTTAAATGGTTACATTATACTGTATGTAAATTGTATCTGAATAGTTCACTTTTATCGGCTTCCCTGGTAGCTCATATTATAAAGAATCTGCCTTCAGTGCAGAAGACCCAGGTTTGATCCTTGGGTCAGGAAAGATCCCCTGGAGAAGGGAATGGCTACCCACTTCAGTATCCTTTTCTGGAGAATTCCATGTACAGAGGAGCCTGGTGGGCTTATTGTCATGGGGTCACAAAGAGTCAGACACGACTGAGCAACTTCCACTTTAACTTTTAAATGCAAACTTTAAAAATCATGTCTATGATATAAATATTTACAAGAGAATACATGTACATATACATGCAGCAAAGGATCTGGAAGGTCAAACCCCAAAGGATTAAGTTGAAACTAGAAGCCACAATTCTCCGCTAGCAATTTAATGAGAAAGAACGTTAAAATAATGGGGTGCTTGCTACTGTTGTTTTGAGAATACAAAGTTCTAAAGTAACCGTTGCGCATTTTTACATAGATGAGGATAACAGCTGCAGAGTATTCACAAGACATTGACGTTGATGATGCAGAGGATCTAAACATTAACTGATTTGGGATAAAAGTCCTGCTTTGTTTCTAACCTGTTTTAAATTTGCTAAGGGCTTGTTGACTTAACTACCTTGAAAGAAGGAATGTTAGTTATGGAAAGCTATTATCTGTTGGATTTTTTTTTTTTGTATGAAACTGTTCACTTAAAAATATAAAGAAGGTTATTTGTATCGGCTCTTGTGCGTTGATTAACCTGCAGATTGTGATTTCACAAATCTAGTTCTAATTAACAAACCCATTAAAAAGGCTGTGCAAATTATCTTAGAATTAAAAGCATAAAATCATTACCTCTTCTAGAAAGATTTTTTAATACCAGTAAATAATGTGACTAATAAGATATCTTTGAAACACTATGTAGAATCTAAATTATCCATGTCAGTTAAAAGGAAAACAGAAATGAAAGAAATTTTATTTGAGGAGATTCATAAAATACATTAAACAGTTATTAATATATCACAGCACACACAATGAATCTAAAATGGTTTTTTGCTGCTAATTTATGTTCAAATTCCTGAAATTTCTAGCTGTCGGGCCCTGCTTTCCAACACGAAGCCCTTTTTCTTACTATCCTCTTCTCCCAGTTTGTCCTCGGACTATTCTTATACGTACTAAACTTTCTTTCTCTGCCTCATACCTACATTTTCTCTGTTTTTCTCCTTTTCTTTCTTCTAACCATCTCTCTTTCTTCCATTCCCTGTTCTGTCTCTTCTTCCTCCCCCTCCCTTTCAATAGCACACAGTGGATGTCTTAGTCTCCCCCGGGCTACCATGGATCTCAGCAGTAGATACACTTGCAGCCCAGGTCTTCGTGAGTTCTAGTCTGAATTCGCAGATCTTGTTTGTATCGCACCTTCATACAGGATTGTGAACCGTTCTGTGTTTACAGAAAACCATGGTGACCTAACGGCAGCATCTGCCCCCTAAGACTGCTGAGCAGGAATCCCTTGTCTATGGGTAATGTTTCCTAGTTCCCAGCTGCACCACGATGTACATGTTGACCTTAAAAGGGGACTTATTGTCATATAAAAGAAAAATTATCCTTATTTGATACCTTTGGGTCTTCAACTTTTAGCAAAAGTTATTTATTTCACAGTTTTATAATTTTATAAATTATAATTTTATAATATATTATAATTTTATAATCTTATTTCACAGTTTTATAATTTCAATTTACATTTACTTATTACACAATATGTGAACTACTGTTGGCTTTAAAGGTTATGGGATTGATTATTGCGGATAAATTTTACTTTTAAACTTTGTGTTGTTCACAGAAAGCCCAGTATCCACTCTTGAGTCACCTATGAAAGCTGTTTCAGTCTCAAAAGAGACAACTCCAGTGTCACAAAATGCAGCCCAGGTACTGATACAAAATGTTCTGTAAGGGATATTTGTTCCAAGTTGAGTGAAAGAACCCATTTCACTAGTGAAGAAACATTGGGTCACGTTTCAGCTTCGAAAGCACTTTAGTATGCTTTTTAAATGTGCTGTTATGAATCTACTTATTTACTCAATTAAAATAATGTAATTGAATTTTCCAGAAGCTATAGAATTAAAACAAGTCCATTTTTTAATCCAACAAATTGGAAAAGATTTTTAAGAGTAGTAGCCACTACTACTTAATGAGGGTAGAGGGAGATGAGTGCTCTACACTTGTACTTTTCATGTAAATTGGCACAGTGTTTGGGAACACAGTTTGGCAATGAGATGGAATATTTCTCCAGAAGGTCTGGGACCTAACCCATTCTAGATTAGTGATATTCCAAAGTGTACAGATCTTAACTCCAAAAGAAGCTAATGTTTGAAAAAACTGGAACGAGCCTCACATATCCTTGAAGCATCCTTTCGCTCTTACGATTTTGAAAAATGGATTGAGGAATGGGAGACATTGTAGAACTGTGGTTGACCACTTTAAAAACAATCAGAACCTGCCCACCCGCTTGCTAAATTTTGTGTGAACGTGTTTCAGGTTCAAGAGTCCTTTGAGCACCTGCCACCTCTCCCGGAGCCGCCGCCACCGCTGCCGGAGCTGGCAGACAAAGTCCGCGACACGCTTCCTCCGCAGAAGCCTGAGCTCAAAGTAAAACGGGTGCTGCGGCCCAGGGGCATCGCCCTGACGTGGAACATCACCAAAATCAACCCCAAGTGTGCCCCCGTGGAAAGCTACCACCTCTTCCTGTGCCATGAGAACCCTAGTAATAAGCTATTCTGGAAGAAAATTGGAGAAATTAAAGCTTTACCACTCCCAATGGCCTGTACTTTATCTCAGTTTTTAGCTTCCAGCAAGTATTATTTTACTGTCCAATCGAAAGACATTTTTGGGCGATATGGACCATTTTGTGATATAAAATCCATTCCTGGGTTTTCTGAAAATCTTACCTAAAGGTAAAAAATGTATTTGCTGATTGCACATTTTGCATTTTCATATTTGAATTATTTGTTTACAATGTTTCTGTAACACTATTCATTGTCTTAAAGGGCCAGTTCAGATTGTGAACCCTTCATACAGGGACAGTCCTTTTTCCCATGTTGTAAGTGGCCTCTTGTTTAATGAATTCTGATTTACGTTCAGGAAGTACTTCAGTAGATATCATGGACCCATGCCACTCAGCCATAGGTACAATAACTTTGGTACTGTGGAGCTGTTGCTTCTATGAGAAGCCCTAGTATGCAAGCAGCCCCCATTTTCTCTGTTGACAGTCCACTTTTGGTGACTTTTTTATGTTCCCATACAGGTACAGGGAAATTCAGCTGTTTACTGAGGCCAGATCATCCCCCTCCACCAAGGTTGTGCATCTCCACCAAGGTTGTATGAAAATAGATGTCTTCCCATTCTGTTCATACTTGAAGGGCTATGAATTTATATGCACCCCCCCAACTCCCCCCTTTTGTTTTGGGCCATGTCAATCATTTGGGGAAACAGTTTAGAGGTTTTCCCTAAATCAGTTTGTATACTTAACATGTGTAATAAAGCTAGTTAAACATTGTGTGCTGTGTACACAAAAAATACAATAGCTCTTGTAAAATAAAAAATCCAACCCGCTGTTTGAATTGAGGAAAATGAAATTGTGTGCCTTAAATTTAAGGCTGTAATTTGCCAAACCCCTTTGTTCATTTCCTGGCTGCCGTCGTTACTCAGAGAAAGAATATAACACAGAGGGCTCCCATAGATGTATCCTGCTTACCTCCATCTTAGGGATAACTGATGTGATGCTGCGGCTCCTACAGATAGCCCAAGAAATGCAACAGGTGAGCACAGTGGACAAGTGTCATTCAGGACCCAAGGGGAAAAACTGAATGAGTAACACTAGGACGTTAAGAAAACAGAAAAATAGCTGTTAGTGGGAAACTGTTCCCACAAAGAGGAATTCTTGCGTGGCACACAGTGAAAGTTTAGATGTCAGAGGCTCTGAGATTTAAAAAGCTGATCAGGGAATGGCTTCCCTTAGCATTTTGTGAATGCTGTCACATCTTCAGTCATAAATAAAGGTGTTGTTTTTCAGTCTCCTGCATCTTTACCTTTTCAAACAGTATGACTGGAAGAGCCAGATTCTGACTGGAAGAGCCAGATTCTGAACTGAATTGAAGAGAGGAGCGCCCCCTGTGAGGTCCTGTTTCCAGCCCAGAGCGGTGGAGGGCATGCTGCAGCAGAGGACAAGGGCTTCGCCTAGGGGACGACAGCACCTTTGGGTTGGCAGCAGTTGGAGTCTGACTTCACCAAGCGAGGCCTGGCACCTTGACCCCATAGCAGGACTTCGGTATGTGTCAGCAGGGTGAAACGGCACCCCGACCAGCAGATCTTCTGGCCCGCTAATAGGCAAACAAGCCTTCAGGAAGAGAACTTTTCACAATAACGGGAAGAGGAGGCATGCAGATGGCAAGCATCCTCAAACTGCTGGCTCAGAAAGCATTAGCGTTTGTTGCATTTTTTTGGGTCAAGGGCAAGATTCTCAACTGTTACCCAGCAGGGACACCAGAACAGAACCGGCCTGGGGACAAGACCAGGACGTGTACAGTTACATAGTACAAAGTAAACACCCCGCCCTGACCCAGGAAAAGTCTCATGTTCTTTTGGTGGGAAATCTTTATGCCTCTTAAGCAACAGAACCAAACACTGATTGACAGGCTAAAATTGACTATATTGAGAAAAGGCTGTGGGTAGTTTATGGAATTCCAGGGAGCTGAAAGACTCTGGCTTGGAAGACAGGAAAGGGGAAAAGATAACTTTGCAACAAATTCCCGTGAGGTTTCAGACTTGAGATGGTTTATGCAATTTATATTCTACCACATAATAATATGTTGACTTTTAAAAATGCACAACTGTGGTATGTCGACCTCAAAAAAATGCACAATGTGAGAGTTGCGAGTTTTATTTGGGGTAAAATGAGGATTGCAGCACAGGAGACAGCATCTCAGATAGCTCTGAGAAACTGCCCCCAAAGATGCAGGGGGTGTGATTTGGGTGAAGGAGAAATACGTGCAATCAAGCACTTATATTTCCGAAAGGTTTCTATAGACTTATGAAGATTTTGCTAGTCATGAAGAGCAGTCGCCATGAAAGATTTTAGTTTTTCTAGATACGAGAAAATACAAGAATTGGGCTCATGATTTCAACTGCTGAAAATACCTATGCGAAGACGTGTTCTGCTAGTACTCCAGCCCCTCAAAGCACAGAGGGACTAATTTCTCATCTCTACCCTGAACTCCTCTCAGGGGGATTGAAGGTCAGGAGCTGCAGCAGCACATGATTTAATCCTTGTAGGTGCCAAGTGCCAATTTGTAGTTGACAGTGAAAATGTTTTCTGCCCATTTTAAAGATGTGGAAACAGCCCCTGAGAGCTACGTTGACTTGCCCACAGCATAGAGAGCCAGCCCATTTACACACGATGCTCTGGTCCTGGGTTCCGCCTATACACACAGGTTGTGCTGCCCAGAGGGGACAACGGGCGAAACTGGAAACCTTCCACACTGTCCTTGCTGCCTTGTGGCTCCAGAGTCAAAACCCCAGACAGACATCTCATCCGGCATTTGCGATCCATGAGAGGTTCACTCTGCTGCTCTTAATAGGGTAGCTGTGCTGGCTTTGGGCCCCGTCTGCATCTCTAGGCTGGAGCTGCCTGCCCAGGATGCCCTTCCCTGGCTGGCTCAGGTTTAGTGTCACGAACACTGCACAAGACTCAGCAGAAGCACAGCATCAGTTCCCTGTTGTATGTTCTGAAGATGGATGCAGGGCATCAGAGCATGGCGGCTCCCAGGCTCTGCTGGCTACAGGCCCTCAGCTCCCGCCAGCGCCTGTCCAAGGGCAGGGCATGTCCATGTGCTGCCCTGGGCCCTTCTCACTGGGTGTATTTCCTGTGGCTTCAAGGCTGGAGGTGGTGACACAGAGACGTGCTTCCAGTTTGTACTTACTCTTGTCCACATCCTTCCTTCCTGTCAACCACCTGGCTGACCTCTGGCGACTCCAGACTCGAGTAGACTTGGAGAGAACAGCTTGCATAGACTTCTCCATGAGCTCTCCCACAGTGGGCCATGTCTAGCCCCTATAATCAGTTCCCAGTTCTACAGCTTCGATGGCTCCCTCACTGAGACCATGAGGCCCACACACAGCGGAGGTACGTACATTCTCACCCTGGGAGCTGAGTAGGGCAGCAGTTTGTCTGACTGTCCTAGAAACGGAGTGTCTTACATGTTGTTCTCGTGGAATTAGGAATTCACAGAAAGACCCTTGAAAGCCAATTCCAGCCTTTTTCACTGTGAGGTTAGCATCTGAGCCTCCTGTTTCTCAATGCGTTGACTCCTTCCTCTCCCTCTTTCATTATTTGGCGGGGGCTCTGCTGCCTGAGCTGAAGAACCGTGAGAGGTTCAGGGTTATTGTAAGGAGTTAACAATGTAACATAGAATACCTTGGACAAAGCAAGTCCTTTATTAGCAAATAGTCAAGAACATTTAAGTCTATGCTGCTACTGCTACTGCTGCTAAGTCGCTTCAGTCGTGTCCGACTCTGTGCGACCCCATAGCGGCAGCTCACCAGGCTCCCCTGTCCCTGGGATTCTCCAGGCAAGAACACTGGAGTGGGTTGCCATTTCCTTCTCCAATGAATGAAAGAGAAAAGTGAAAGTGAAGTTGCTCAGTCATGTCTGACTCTCAGTGACCCCATGGACTGCAGCCTACCAGGCTCCTCCTTCCATGGATTTTCCAGGCAAGAGTACTGGAGTGGGGTGCCATTGCCTAAATCTATGCTAGGGGGGTGGGGAAATTAGAAATGCCTTGTTTCCGAGGTAACCACTAATTTACTGGGGCACAAGGGTCAGTAGGAGATGGCATGTCACTCAGAGGTGGCTGTGGACATAGGGAAAAATCCTTTTAAAGATTTTAAAATCCTTTTAAAGATTTTCAGGAAGACTCTTGAGAGTCCGTTGCACTGCGAGGAGATAAACCACTCAATCTTAATAGAAATCAACCCTAAATATTGGGAGGACTGATGCTGAATCTGAAGCTCCAATACTTTGCCATCTGGTGTAGAGTCAACTCATTGGAAAAGACCTTTATGCTGGGAAAGACTGAAGGCAGGAAGAGAAGGACGGCAGGACAAGATGGTTGGATGGCATCACCGAGTCAGTGGACATGAGTTTGAGCAAACTTCGGGAGATAGTGGAGGACAGGGAAGCCTGGCGTGCTGTAGTCCATGGGGTTGCAGAGTCAGACACAACTGAGCGACTGAACAACAACAATGTGAACATGTTTCCAGATGGAGACGGGAGCAGAGACAGAGGCAGAGCCTGGAGTGAGACAGTCACGAACCGAGGAGCTGTGGGATCACCAGAAGCTGGAAGAGGGGAGGAGGGACGGGCCTCCAGAGCCTTCAGAGGGAGCATAGCCCTGCCAGCATCTTGATTTCCGATTTCCAGCCTCTCAAGCTGTGAGAAAATCCATTTCTGTTGTTCCAAGCCACTGAGTTTGTGGTAATTTGTTAAGCAGCCTTAGGAAAATTAATCCAGAGAACCACAATGTGTTTAGAACAATGCCACCTGACCTTTACCCAATAATTTGTGGAGCTGGGACTTCCAAAATGTGTTGCAGGAAGGAGGACCCCTTCCAGGACCCCAAAGGGAGCATTTGTCTAACACTCAGAAATGAACTGTCTGAGTAGACACACATGTACACAAAGCAAGAGACTTTATAGGAAAGTGGTGCCCAGGTGGAGAGCAGGAGGGGGAGGGAACACAGGAAGACTGCCCTGCCACGTGGCTCGAAGTCTAGGGCTTCATGGTGATGAGATTAGTTTCCAGGTTGCCTTAGGCCAATCATTCTGATGCATTCTGATTCAGGGTCCTTCTGGTGGCACACACATCCCTCAGCCAAGATGGATGCCAGTGAGAAGGATTCTGGAAGGTAGCAGGACCCATGGCCTCTCCTTTTGACCTCTCCTGAATTCTTCCATTGATGTTGGCTTGTTAGTTCCACGTTATCAGGACCTCCTGTTGTGAAATAACTCACCCAAATGGTCACTGTGGAGGCTGGCCAAGGTGAATGGTCTCAGTCAGTGTTTCCCATAACAGGTGCCCATAAGACACTCTCATTAGCTGTTGTTCAGTTGCTATGTCTGACTCTGACCCCATGAACTGCAGCACGCCAGGCTTCCGTCCTTCAGTATTTTCCAGAGTTTGCTCAAATTCATGTCCATTGAGTCAGTGATGCCGTCCAACCATCTCATCCTCTGTGACCCCCTTCTCTTGCCCTCAAACTTTCCCAGCATCAGGATCTGGTTTGATCTCCCTGCCTTCCTCAGCAATCAATGGANTTAAAAACAATCAGAACCTGCCCACCCGCTTGCTAAATTTTGTGTGAACGTGTTTCAGGTTCAAGAGTCCTTTGAGCACCTGCCACCTCTCCCGGAGCCGCCGCCACCGCTGCCGGAGCTGGCAGACAAAGTCCGCGACACGCTTCCTCCGCAGAAGCCTGAGCTCAAAGTAAAACGGGTGCTGCGGCCCAGGGGCATCGCCCTGACGTGGAACATCACCAAAATCAACCCCAAGTGTGCCCCCGTGGAAAGCTACCACCTCTTCCTGTGCCATGAGAACCCTAGTAATAAGCTATTCTGGAAGAAAATTGGAGAAATTAAAGCTTTACCACTCCCAATGGCCTGTACTTTATCTCAGTTTTTAGCTTCCAGCAAGTATTATTTTACTGTCCAATCGAAAGACATTTTTGGGCGATATGGACCATTTTGTGATATAAAATCCATTCCTGGGTTTTCTGAAAATCTTACCTAAAGGTAAAAAATGTATTTGCTGATTGCACATTTTGCATTTTCATATTTGAATTATTTGTTTACAATGTTTCTGTAACACTATTCATTGTCTTAAAGGGCCAGTTCAGATTGTGAACCCTTCATACAGGGACAGTCCTTTTTCCCATGTTGTAAGTGGCCTCTTGTTTAATGAATTCTGATTTACGTTCAGGAAGTACTTCAGTAGATATCATGGACCCATGCCACTCAGCCATAGGTACAATAACTTTGGTACTGTGGAGCTGTTGCTTCTATGAGAAGCCCTAGTATGCAAGCAGCCCCCATTTTCTCTGTTGACAGTCCACTTTTGGTGACTTTTTTATGTTCCCATACAGGTACAGGGAAATTCAGCTGTTTACTGAGGCCAGATCATCCCCCTCCACCAAGGTTGTGCATCTCCACCAAGGTTGTATGAAAATAGATGTCTTCCCATTCTGTTCATACTTGAAGGGCTATGAATTTATATGCACCCCCCCAACTCCCCCCTTTTGTTTTGGGCCATGTCAATCATTTGGGGAAACAGTTTAGAGGTTTTCCCTAAATCAGTTTGTATACTTAACATGTGTAATAAAGCTAGTTAAACATTGTGTGCTGTGTACACAAAAAATACAATAGCTCTTGTAAAATAAAAAATCCAACCCGCTGTTTGAATTGAGGAAAATGAAATTGTGTGCCTTAAATTTAAGGCTGTAATTTGCCAAACCCCTTTGTTCATTTCCTGGCTGCCGTCGTTACTCAGAGAAAGAATATAACACAGAGGGCTCCCATAGATGTATCCTGCTTACCTCCATCTTAGGGATAACTGATGTGATGCTGCGGCTCCTACAGATAGCCCAAGAAATGCAACAGGTGAGCACAGTGGACAAGTGTCATTCAGGACCCAAGGGGAAAAACTGAATGAGTAACACTAGGACGTTAAGAAAACAGAAAAATAGCTGTTAGTGGGAAACTGTTCCCACAAAGAGGAATTCTTGGGTGGCACACAGTGAAAGTTTAGATGTCAGAGGCTCTGAGATTTAAAAAGCTGATCAGGGAATGGCTTCCCTTAGCATTTTGTGAATGCTGTCACATCTTCAGTCATAAATAAAGGTGTTGTTTTTCAGTCTCCTGCATCTTTACCTTTTCAAACAGTATGACTGGAAGAGCCAGATTCTGACTGGAAGAGCCAGATTCTGAACTGAATTGAAGAGAGGAGCGCCCCCTGTGAGGTCCTGTTTCCAGCCCAGAGCGGTGGAGGGCATGCTGCAGCAGAGGACGAGGGCTTCGCCTAGGGGACGACAGCACCTTTGGGTTGGCAGCAGTTGGAGTCTGACTTCACCAAGCGAGGCCTGGCACCTTGACCCCATAGCAGGACTTCGGTATGTGTCAGCAGGGTGAAACGGCACCCCGACCAGCAGATCTTCTGGCCCGCTAATAGGCAAACAAGCCTTCAGGAAGAGAACTTTTCACAATAACGGGAAGAGGAGGCATGCAGATGGCAAGCATCCTCAAACTGCTGGCTCAGAAAGCATTAGCGTTTGTTGCATTTTTTTGGGTCAAGGGCAAGATTCTCAACTGTTACCCAGCAGGGACACCAGAACAGAACCGGCCTGGGGACAAGACCAGGACGTGTACAGTTACATAGTACAAAGTAAACACCCCGCCCTGACCCAGGAAAAGTCTCATGTTCTTTTGGTGGGAAATCTTTATGCCTCTTAAGCAACAGAACCAAACACTGATTGACAGGCTAAAATTGACTATATTGAGAAAAGGCTGTGGGTAGTTTATGGAATTCCAGGGAGCTGAAAGACTCTGGCTTGGAAGACAGGAAAGGGGAAAAGATAACTTTGCAACAAATTCCCGTGAGGTTTCAGACTTGAGATGGTTTATGCAATTTATATTCTACCACATAATAATATGTTGACTTTTAAAAATGCACAACTGTGGTATGTCGACCTCAAAAAAATGCACAATGTGAGAGTTGCGAGTTTTATTTGGGGTAAAATGAGGATTGCAGCACAGGAGACAGCATCTCAGATAGCTCTGAGAAACTGCCCCCAAAGATGCAGGGGGTGTGATTTGGGTGAAGGAGAAATACGTGCAATCAAGCACTTATATTTCCGAAAGGTTTCTATAGACTTATGAAGATTTTGCTAGTCATGAAGAGCAGTCGCCATGAAAGATTTTAGTTTTTCTAGATACGAGAAAATACAAGAATTGGGCTCATGATTTCAACTGCTGAAAATACCTATGCGAAGACGTGTTCTGCTAGTACTCCAGCCCCTCAAAGCACAGAGGGACTAATTTCTCATCTCTACCCTGAACTCCTCTCAGGGGGATTGAAGGTCAGGAGCTGCAGCAGCACATGATTTAATCCTTGTAGGTGCCAAGTGCCAATTTGTAGTTGACAGTGAAAATGTTTTCTGCCCATTTTAAAGATGTGGAAACAGCCCCTGAGAGCTACGTTGACTTGCCCACGGCATAGAGAGCCAGCCCATTTACACACGATGCTCTGGTCCTGGGTTCCGCCTATACACACAGGTTGTGCTGCCCAGAGGGGACAACGGGCGAAACTGGAAACCTTCCACACTGTCCTTGCTGCCTTGTGGCTCCAGAGTCAAAACCCCAGACAGACATCTCATCCGGCATTTGCGATCCATGAGAGGTTCACTCTGCTGCTCTTAATAGGGTAGCTGTGCTGGCTTTGGGCCCCGTCTGCATCTCTAGGCTGGAGCTGCCTGCCCAGGATGCCCTTCCCTGGCTGGCTCAGGTTTAGTGTCACGAACACTGCACAAGACTCAGCAGAAGCACAGCATCAGTTCCCTGTTGTATGTTCTGAAGATGGATGCAGGGCATCAGAGCATGGCGGCTCCCAGGCTCTGCTGGCTACAGGCCCTCAGCTCCCGCCAGCGCCTGTCCAAGGGCAGGGCATGTCCATGTGCTGCCCTGGGCCCTTCTCACTGGGTGTATTTCCTGTGGCTTCAAGGCTGGAGGTGGTGACACAGAGACGTGCTTCCAGTTTGTACTTACTCTTGTCCACATCCTTCCTTCCTGTCAACCACCTGGCTGACCTCTGGCGACTCCAGACTCGAGTAGACTTGGAGAGAACAGCTTGCATAGACTTCTCCATGAGCTCTCCCACAGTGGGCCATGTCTAGCCCCTATAATCAGTTCCCAGTTCTACAGCTTCGATGGCTCCCTCACTGAGACCATGAGGCCCACACACAGCGGAGGTACGTACATTCTCACCCTGGGAGCTGAGTAGGGCAGCAGTTTGTCTGACTGTCCTAGAAACGGAGTGTCTTACATGTTGTTCTCGTGGAATTAGGAATTCACAGAAAGACCCTTGAAAGCCAATTCCAGCCTTCTTCACTGTGAGGTTAGCATCTGAGCCTCCTGTTTCTCAATGCGTTGACTCCTTCCTCTCCCTCTTTCATTATTTGGCGGGGGCTCTGCTGCCTGAGCTGAAGAACCGTGAGAGGTTCAGGGTTATTGTAAGGAGTTAACAATGTAACATAGAATACCTTGGACAAAGCAAGTCCTTTATTAGCAAATAGTCAAGAACATTTAAGTCTATGCTGCTACTGCTACTGCTGCTAAGTCGCTTCAGTCGTGTCCGACTCTGTGCGACCCCATAGCGGCAGCTCACCAGGCTCCCCTGTCCCTGGGATTCTCCAGGCAAGAACACTGGAGTGGGTTGCCATTTCCTTCTCCAATGAATGAAAGAGAAAAGTGAAAGTGAAGTTGCTCAGTCATGTCTGACTCTCAGTGACCCCATGGACTGCAGCCTACCAGGCTCCTCCTTCCATGGATTTTCCAGGCAAGAGTACTGGAGTGGGGTGCCATTGCCTAAATCTATGCTAGGGGGGTGGGGAAATTAGAAATGCCTTGTTTCCGAGGTAACCACTAATTTACTGGGGCACAAGGGTCAGTAGGAGATGGCATGTCACTCAGAGGTGGCTGTGGACATAGGGAAAAATCCTTTTAAAGATTTTAAAATCCTTTTAAAGATTTTCAGGAAGACTCTTGAGAGTCCGTTGCACTGCGAGGAGATAAACCACTCAATCTTAATAGAAATCAACCCTAAATATTGGGAGGACTGATGCTGAATCTGAAGCTCCAATACTTTGCCATCTGGTGTAGAGTCAACTCATTGGAAAAGACCTTTATGCTGGGAAAGACTGAAGGCAGGAAGAGAAGGACGGCAGGACAAGATGGTTGGATGGCATCACCGAGTCAGTGGACATGAGTTTGAGCAAACTTCGGGAGATAGTGGAGGACAGGGAAGCCTGGCGTGCTGTAGTCCATGGGGTTGCAGAGTCAGACACAACTGAGCGACTGAACAACAACAATGTGAACATGTTTCCAGATGGAGACGGGAGCAGAGACAGAGGCAGAGCCTGGAGTGAGACAGTCACGAACCGAGGAGCTGTGGGATCACCAGAAGCTGGAAGAGGGGAGGAGGGACGGGCCTCCAGAGCCTTCAGAGGGAGCATAGCCCTGCCAGCATCTTGATTTCCGATTTCCAGCCTCTCAAGCTGTGAGAAAATCCATTTCTGTTGTTCCAAGCCACTGAGTTTGTGGTAATTTGTTAAGCAGCCTTAGGAAAATTAATCCAGAGAACCACAATGTGTTTAGAACAATGCCACCTGACCTTTACCCAATAATTTGTGGAGCTGGGACTTCCAAAATGTGTTGCAGGAAGGAGGACCCCTTCCAGGACCCCAAAGGGAGCATTTGTCTAACACTCAGAAATGAACTGTCTGAGTAGACACACATGTACACAAAGCAAGAGACTTTATAGGAAAGTGGTGCCCAGGTGGAGAGCAGGAGGGGGAGGGAACACAGGAAGACTGCCCTGCCACGTGGCTCGAAGTCTAGGGCTTCATGGTGATGAGATTAGTTTCCAGGTTGCCTTAGGCCAATCATTCTGATGCATTCTGATTCAGGGTCCTTCTGGTGGCACACACATCCCTCAGCCAAGATGGATGCCAGTGAGAAGGATTCTGGAAGGTAGCAGGACCCATGGCCTCTCCTTTTGACCTCTCCTGAATTCTTCCATTGATGTTGGCTTGTTAGTTCCACGTTATCAGGACCTCCTGTTGTGAAATAACTCACCCAAATGGTCACTGTGGAGGCTGGCCAAGGTGAATGGTCTCAGTCAGTGTTTCCCATAACAGGTGCCCATAAGACACTCTCATTAGCTGTTGTTCAGTTGCTATGTCTGACTCTGACCCCATGAACTGCAGCACGCCAGGCTTCCGTCCTTCAGTATTTTCCAGAGTTTGCTCAAATTCATGTCCATTGAGTCAGTGATGCCGTCCAACCATCTCATCCTCTGTGACCCCCTTCTCTTGCCCTCAAACTTTCCCAGCATCAGGATCTGGTTTGATCTCCCTGCCTTCCTCAGCAATCAATGGAAAGAAATAAAGGAAAACAACAGAATGGGAAAGACTAGAGATCTCTTCAAGAAAATCAGAGATACCAAGGGAACATTTCATGAAAAGATGGGCTCGATAAAGGACAGAAATGGTATGGACCTAACAGAAGCAGAAGATATTAAGAAGAGGTGGCAAGAATACACAGAAGAACTGTACAAAAAAGAGCTTCATGACCCAGATAATCACAATGGTGTGATCACTCACCTGGAGCCAGACATCCTGGAATGTGAAGTCAAGTGGGCCTTAGAAAGCATCACTATGAACAAAGCTAGTGGAGGTGATGGAATTCCAGTGGAGCTATTTCAAATCCTGAAAGATAATGCTGCGAAAGTGCTACACTCAATATGCCAGCAAATTTGGAAGACTCAGCAGTGGCCACAGGACTGGAAAAGGTCAGTTTTCATTCCAATCCCAAAGAAAGGCAATGCCAAGGAATGCTCAAACTACTGCACAATTGCACTCATTCCGCTAGTAAAGTAATGCTCAAAATTCTCCAAGCCAGGCTTAAGCAATATGTGAACCATGAACTTCCAGATGTTCAAGCTGGTTTCAGAAAAGGCAGAGGAACCAGAGATCAAATTGCCAACATCCGCTGGATCATAAATAAAGCAAGAGAGTTCCAGAAAAACATCTATTTCTGCTTTATTGACTATGCCAAAGCCTTTGACTGTGTGGATCACAATAAACTGTGGAAAATTCTGAAAGAGATGGGAATACCCGACCACCTGACTTGCCTCTTGAGAAACCTATATGTAGGTCAGGAAGCAACAGTTAGAACTGGACATGGAACAACTGACTGGTTCCAAATTGGGAAAGGAGTATGTTAACTCTGTATATTGTCAACCTGCTTATCTAACTTACATGCAGAGTACATCATGAGAAACGCTGGGCTGGAAGAAGCACAAGCTGGCATCAAGATTGCTGGGAGAAATCTCAATAACTTCAGATATGCAGATGACACCACCCTTATGGCAGAAAGTGAAGAGGAACTCAAAAGCCTCCTGATGAAAGTGAAAGAGGAGAGCGAAAAAGTTGGCTTAAAGCTCAACATTCAGAACACGAAGATCATGACATCCAGTCCCATCACTTCATGGGAAATAGAGGGGGAAACAGAAACTTTATTTTGGGGGGCTCCAAAATCACTGCAGATGGCGACTGCAGCCATGAAATTAAAAGACGCGTACTCCTTGGAAGGAAAGTTACGACCAACCTAGATAACATATTCAAAAGCTGAGACATTACTTTGCCAACAAAGGTTCATCTAGTCAAGGCTATGGTTTTTCCAATGGTCATATATGGATGTGAAAGTTGGACTGTGAAGAAGGCTGAGCACTGAACAATTGATGCTTTTGAACTGTGGTACTGGAGAAGACTTGAGAATCCCTTGCACTGCAAGGAGATTCAACCAGTCCATCCTAAAGGAGACCAGTCCTGGGTGTTCATTGGAAAGACTGATGCTGAGGCTGAAACTCCAATACTTTGGCCAACTCATGCAAAGAGTTGATGCTGGGAGGGATTAGGGGCAGGAGGAGAAGGGGACAACAGAGGATGAGATGGCTGGATGGCATCACTGACTCTATGCACATGAATTTGGGTGAACTCCGGGAGATGGTGATGGACAGGGAGGCCTGGCGTGCTGCGATTCATGGGGTCACAAAGAATCAGACATGAGTGAGCAACTGAACTGAACTGAACTGATCTCCCTGCTCTTCAAGGGACTCTCAAGAGTCTTCAGCATCACAGTTTGAAAGCATCAGTTCTTTGGTGCTCAGCCTTCTTTATGGTCCAATTCATACATGACTAATGGAAAAACCATAGCTTTGACTATACGTCTCCGCTTTTTAGTACACTGTCTACATTTGTCATAGCTGTTCTTCCAAAGAGCAAGTGTCTTTTAACTTCGTGNTTTCCCAGCATCAGGATCTGGTTTGATCTCCCTGCCTTCCTCAGCAATCAATGGAAAGAAATAAAGGAAAACAACAGAATGGGAAAGACTAGAGATCTCTTCAAGAAAATCAGAGATACCAAGGGAACATTTCATGAAAAGATGGGCTCGATAAAGGACAGAAATGGTATGGACCTAACAGAAGCAGAAGATATTAAGAAGAGGTGGCAAGAATACACAGAAGAACTGTACAAAAAAGAGCTTCATGACCCAGATAATCACAATGGTGTGATCACTCACCTGGAGCCAGACATCCTGGAATGTGAAGTCAAGTGGGCCTTAGAAAGCATCACTATGAACAAAGCTAGTGGAGGTGATGGAATTCCAGTGGAGCTATTTCAAATCCTGAAAGATAATGCTGCGAAAGTGCTACACTCAATATGCCAGCAAATTTGGAAGACTCAGCAGTGGCCACAGGACTGGAAAAGGTCAGTTTTCATTCCAATCCCAAAGAAAGGCAATGCCAAGGAATGCTCAAACTACTGCACAATTGCACTCATTCCGCTAGTAAAGTAATGCTCAAAATTCTCCAAGCCAGGCTTAAGCAATATGTGAACCATGAACTTCCAGATGTTCAAGCTGGTTTCAGAAAAGGCAGAGGAACCAGAGATCAAATTGCCAACATCCGCTGGATCATAAATAAAGCAAGAGAGTTCCAGAAAAACATCTATTTCTGCTTTATTGACTATGCCAAAGCCTTTGACTGTGTGGATCACAATAAACTGTGGAAAATTCTGAAAGAGATGGGAATACCCGACCACCTGACTTGCCTCTTGAGAAACCTATATGTAGGTCAGGAAGCAACAGTTAGAACTGGACATGGAACAACTGACTGGTTCCAAATTGGGAAAGGAGTATGTTAACTCTGTATATTGTCAACCTGCTTATCTAACTTACATGCAGAGTACATCATGAGAAACGCTGGGCTGGAAGAAGCACAAGCTGGCATCAAGATTGCTGGGAGAAATCTCAATAACTTCAGATATGCAGATGACACCACCCTTATGGCAGAAAGTGAAGAGGAACTCAAAAGCCTCCTGATGAAAGTGAAAGAGGAGAGCGAAAAAGTTGGCTTAAAGCTCAACATTCAGAACACGAAGATCATGACATCCAGTCCCATCACTTCATGGGAAATAGAGGGGGAAACAGAAACTTTATTTTGGGGGGCTCCAAAATCACTGCAGATGGCGACTGCAGCCATGAAATTAAAAGACGCGTACTCCTTGGAAGGAAAGTTACGACCAACCTAGATAACATATTCAAAAGCTGAGACATTACTTTGCCAACAAAGGTTCATCTAGTCAAGGCTATGGTTTTTCCAATGGTCATATATGGATGTGAAAGTTGGACTGTGAAGAAGGCTGAGCACTGAACAATTGATGCTTTTGAACTGTGGTACTGGAGAAGACTTGAGAATCCCTTGCACTGCAAGGAGATTCAACCAGTCCATCCTAAAGGAGACCAGTCCTGGGTGTTCATTGGAAAGACTGATGCTGAGGCTGAAACTCCAATACTTTGGCCAACTCATGCAAAGAGTTGATGCTGGGAGGGATTAGGGGCAGGAGGAGAAGGGGACAACAGAGGATGAGATGGCTGGATGGCATCACTGACTCTATGCACATGAATTTGGGTGAACTCCGGGAGATGGTGATGGACAGGGAGGCCTGGCGTGCTGCGATTCATGGGGTCACAAAGAATCAGACATGAGTGAGCAACTGAACTGAACTGAACTGATCTCCCTGCTCTTCAAGGGACTCTCAAGAGTCTTCAGCATCACAGTTTGAAAGCATCAGTTCTTTGGTGCTCAGCCTTCTTTATGGTCCAATTCATACATGACTAATGGAAAAACCATAGCTTTGACTATACGTCTCCGCTTTTTAGTACACTGTCTACATTTGTCATAGCTGTTCTTCCAAAGAGCAAGTGTCTTTTAACTTCGTGGCTACAGTCGCCATCCACAGTGATTTTGGAGCCCAAGAAAATGAAATCTGACACTGTTTCCACTTTTTCCCCAGCTGTTTGCCATAAAGTGATGGGACTGGATGCCATGATGAATGTTGAGTTTTAAGACAGATTTTTCACTCTCTTCTTCACTCAAGAGGCACTTTAGTTCCTTTTCAACTTCTGCCATTAGAGCTATATCATCTGCATAGCTGAGGTTGTTGATATTTCTCCTGGCAATCTTGATTCCAGCTTGTGAATCATGCAGCCCAGCATTCTCACGATATACTCTGCCAATAAGTTAAATAAACAAGGTGACAATATACAGGCTTGATTTACTTCTTTCCCAATTTGGAACCAGTCTGTTGTTCCATGTCCAGTTCTAACTGTTGCTTCGTGTCCTGATACAGATTTTTCAGGAAGCAGGTAAGGTGGTCTGGTATTCTCACCTCTTTAAGAATATCCCCCAGTTTATTGTGATCCACACAGTCAAAGGCTTTAGCATAGTCAATGAAGTAGTGTTATGTCCTAAACTTGGAAGACTCAAAGCCCCTGTCAGTCATTTCACAATGTCTTCCCATCACTGAGATAATGTCTAACATCATGAAATCAGGTGGTGGTTTTATCTTCAACTGGTAGATGGCAGTGTCAACTACAAATTGGCACTTCCCAAGAGCATTGCCAGCAACTGAAAAGCAAGGGCTTTTGCCATCTGCCTCTGGGGAGACTGAACACTCTCAAGGTGGACTGAGACACTCTCTGCTCCAGGGGATCCAGTGGGACAGGTCTTTAGATAGTCAGATGTTTTCAGGAATTGATTTTATGCTCCTAATTCTTGCATCCCCTCATATCTAGAAAAGCACTAAATCCCTTCATGGTGACGTCAGATCCTTGTGACTAGCAGAAAATCTTTTGTAAAATGAGTGCTTAATGGTATTGAATTTCCCCTTCACCAAAACCTTCTGTTTTGACCTTGCCCCACTGCCTTTTTGGAGCCGTCTCTCAGAGCTGTCTGAGGTGCTGCTTCCCGAGATGCAGTCCTCGTTTTGCCCCCAAATAAAACTTAACTCGCAACTCTCACATTGTGCATCTTTTTTTAGTCAGCAGCTATTGAACAATAATTCCTATCAAGGCTTCAAAGAACAAAGAGCTTTATTTAAGGTCCTGAAGTGAAGTGAAGTCACTCACTCATGTCCAACTCTCTGGGATCCCATGAATGGTAACCTACCAGGCTCCGCGGTCCATGGGATTTTCCAGGCAAGAATACTGGAGTGGGCTGCCATTTCCTTCTCCAGGGGATCTTCCCAACCCAGGGATCGAACCTGGGTCTCCTGCATTGCAGACAGACGCTTTACCGTCTAAGCCACTAGGGAAGCCCTATTAGGGTCCTAAGAACTGCAATTCAGTAGACACAGATTCAGGTAAAATCAGAAGTGTTTTGGAGAAGAGGGCATCGAGACCTTAGAAAGACAAAAGTCGCAAGGTTATTCAGGCTCCAGGTCTGGCAGTTTACAGACTTTCTGGAGCATCGTGCAGATGTCCTGGATGCCCGCATTAAGATAGTAAGTGATCAAAAAGTCATATTCCAACCAGAATGAGACGTGCATGAGTCCCAGTCCCCCGATGGCCTCCTGGCTCCATTTCAGAGAGCAATGCTCTCTGAGCAATGCTCAGTCCATCTTTTTTAAAATATAATTTTATTTATTTAGTTTTGGTTTTAGCTGTGCAGGGTCTTCGCTGCCGTGCAGGCTTTTCTCTAGTTGCAGCGAGCGGCAGCTGTTCTCTTGTTGTGGAGCAGGGGGCTCTAGGGCACCCAGGCTTCAGTGGTTTCGGCTCCTGGGTTCCCACGCACAGGTTCGATATCTGTGCTCGTGTCCTTAGTTGCTCTACGTCATGTAGGATCTTCCCAGATCAGAGATCAAACCCATGTGTCCTGCATTGGCAGGCAGATTCTTTACTGCTGAGCCGCCTGGGAAGCTCCTTCCTCCATCTTGATGTCCCTTTGACAGAGCTGAAGTGGATAAAACTTAGACATTCACTTATCTTAGCTATTACCACAAATCCAGAGGATGGAGTTAAATCATTGAATTTAAAAAACAAGAGTCCTGTAACACAGATGAATCAAATTCAGTCACTTCCTACCTTTTAACCTCCTGAGATTTTTCTCAGGGAGAGGATTGTAGCTACTTGATTTTTTTTTATGCTAATCCCATGTTGAAAGGAATCAGCATTTGCTACAACAAATATGCCACTTCACCACAGAATGGATTATGTTGAGCAGAAGGCATTAGAGAAAACCGAAGACACAGGAAGAACTCACTGCCCTCCCCCATCTGCCTAAAATCAGAGCATAAATTTCCATGTGTAAAAATGGAAATTTCCTTCTCCAGCACCTAGAAGACCTGAGATCAATCTGCGTAACAGACATTACTAAGCAAACCCTTGTTGTTTTTGTTCAGTCCCTAAATCGCATCTGACTCTTTCCGACCCCATGGACTGCCTTATTTACTATATATTTCCTAGTCTGTGTGTGTTAGTCACTCAGTCGTGTCCAACTCTTTTGTGACCCCCTGGGCTGTAGCCCGCCAGGCGCCTCTGTCCTTGGGATTCTCCAGGCAAGAATACTGGCGTGGGTTGTCTTTCCCTTCTCCAAGGGATCTTCACAACTGAAGATTGAACTCGCATCTATTATGTCTCTTGCATTGGCAGGCAGGTTCTTTACCACTAATGCCATCTAGGAAACCCTTAACATACGTAATTTCTAACCAATCAGTTTAAAGCCCACCATATCCAGTTTGACATCTTTATGGCTTTTTTGATCCCCAGTTCCTAAGTTTCCTCAGACACTGAGTCGCCATCCTGTGACCCTTTCTCATGATCCCAGGCCATTATTTAGGGATCAAATGTAGGGGCTAAGAGTTAATGGTCCACCTGGTATTTTTCTTCCTGATAAGTTGGACAGCAGCTAATAGATGTCCTGTCCTGGTTCTGAATGTTTTATGAGCCGCCAGACCAGGGAGGCATTCTTCAGAATGCCAGGAAATTGAAATAAAGGGTATATAGATTTAGGTTAATGGAGCGAGATGTTTATGGAAAAAAAAGTCCGAGGTCTCAGTGCCTTATGCTGAGCGCCTAGCAATTTCTACCTCACTCTGACATCACCTTGCTATTTCACCATTAGCCAGTCAGAGACTTCTGTGTGAGCTAACCACACACCCTGGAACATCCCACCCCCATCTCCACCCCAACCTGGCTATTAAAAGTACTTTGCTGAAACTCTTCAAAGAGCTTGGGGCTTTTTAGCTCATGAGCCAAACCCCATCTCCTTGCCTGGCCCTGCAATAAATCTTGCTCTGCTCCAAATTCCACTGTTTCAGTTTGCCCTTACTGTGCATCAGGTATACAAGTTTACGATAATTCACACACCAGAATCGCAGCCTCCAAAGGCACAGGTAAATTCTAAGACGACAGCGTGTATGTGCTAAGTCATGTCCGACTCTTTGGGCCCCACGGACTGTTGCCCTCCAGGCTCCTCTGTCCTTGGGATTCTCCAGGCAAGAATGCTGGAGTGGGTTGCCATTTCCTCCTCCAGGGGATCTTCTTGACCCAGGCATTGAACCAGTGACTCTTGTATTGGCCGGTGGATTCTTTACCACTAGCGCCACCTGGCGACAGAGACCACAGGAATTATGAGTGGCGGAAGATCTTAACAGATTGGCTCTTTAGATGGTGGAAAGGACAAAAATTAGTTAAAACTCAAACCATCACTGGTCAACAAGCAACAGGTCTTACACACAACAAATGATACTCCAGACATTAGGATGTTTTTCTCAAATTTCATTGAAAGGAATGTTGCCGTGAAAAGGCAAAAAGAGAAAGGAAAAGCCTTTCCTGAGAACAAAGAAGATAAAGAGAACAGTGAGCAGAGCTGAGCATTCCTAGTTGTTTGTATTTTTTACTCTAACTGCTCATGAAGAGGAAAAGTTAAAATTTACAATAACTTCCTGCTCATTCTGCTTCTGTAATTTAATTTGCTCCTTGCAAAGTCTGGATCACGTAGGTCACATAGTCTCGGAAAAATGGGGACTTGTAACAATGCTAGGAACTGAAACTTCTCTCTCACTCACCTTTGCCCCACTTTTGCAATTGCCCAGCCCCTGTAATCCTCCTTAACCATGCTTGTCTGTGTAAAAGGTCAGGCATTCCACACCGCCACCCTCCCCACCCCCCGTCCCGGTCCTAACCGGTGTTCCTGTGTGCGAAACCCCTAAGTTCAAACTAGCCTATTAACAGTTAGCATTGCCCACTATAGCCTGATGTAATGCACTGCCTATAAAAACTCTGTAACCCCTTTGAGGACTCAGAGCTTGGCATGCTAACTCCTCTGGACCCACCGGCGTACTAAACCTGAGTTCTCCAACTTTCCAAGTGTGGTGCTTGGTTTCTCAACGATCCGACTTCTGTAACACTCCTAACTCTGCGTGTAACTAAGTTTGCTTTTCTGCCCCCTAACTCTGCAGGAGCTACAGTTCACATCTTCTCCTTTGACTCTGTGCTAAAGGCATCCCCTAACTGATGTTTACCCCTACCACACTCTTCCCCTTGTACTTACACATCAGAAGGAAGGCCGCAGAGCCACCAAACCACCAGACTCAATCACTGGGTTACTGGCGCCATTTTATGATGGTCTTTGAAACAGTGCAAGGAGAAATCAAGATCCCACCACCTCGTTCCTCATCACCAACTCCCGACTGTGAGCCCTTGCCTTATATAAGCCCCTAGACTCCTTAAGGGGTCAGGGGAGTGCAGATCTTGAGGCATGAGCCTGCTGTCTTCCCCTCTCCGCCGGCTGAGAATTAAAACCAACTTTCTATTTCCTCCGAACTCTGTCTCCATAGTTTTCATTTGGCTTCAGTGAGCAGAGAAGGCCAGTGATTTTGGCCGGCAACAGGAATTTTGAAATTAGGGCCAAAGATTCATGAGAGTGAAACAGCAGGACCCCGCAGGTACTTCCTGGTGGCAGATCCTTCTATGTCCCATGGTTTTTTTGTTTGCAGGAGAAAGGTTTTAGCCTCACAGGTCTTCCCGAGAATCCAAAGAGCAGAGTGAAGCAGCTACTAATTAGAGAAGAGAGGGAATGCATAAACAAGGCAAAGGCAGTCAAGCCAGAAAGCTAGTGATGGCTTGAACAACAGGTCAGCCATGAAACAGCCACAGCACCCTGGTTCATCCTCCAGGGATATAGATAACAATCTGACACGTATGTCAAGCTGTTCACAGAAACCAGGCAGGGCCTCACTGGATAGAAACTGCTGACCACCAGCACGTAGGCGCCAGACGGGTTGGAGTCAGAAGATTGATGGCTAAGATTCCCTAAACATCTCCCTGTTACCTCACCAACCATGGCAAGAACGTCCTCAAGCTGATCACAGAACTGCAACCCTCACCCCTACTGTTGCCTTTGTTGCTGTTGTTCAGCCACTCAGCTGTATCCGACTCTTTTTCGACCCCATGGACTATAGCCCCCACCCCCACCCCAAGGCTCCTCTGTCCATGGGATGTTCCAGGCAAGAATACTGGAGTGGGTTGCCATTTCCTTCTCCAGAGGATCTTCCCAAACAGGGATCAAACCCGCATCTCCTGCACTGCAGGCGAATGCTTTACTGCTGAGCCACCAGGAAGGCCCTGTTAAGAGGTTTACAGCATGGTAGAAGTTCGGTAAAGACATGCATCCTTGGCAACCCAAAACTCTATTGTCATCCATTGGTGAAATTTTCACAGTGAAATATCCATGCATTCACTTATCAAGAAATCTACTAGATGTCAGACACCGTGCCGAGTGCTAGTGTGGAGGACAAGGCTGGTCACTGTCCCTGCCCCCTAGGAGATGACCTGGTAGGAGACACAGGAGTTAACAAGTAAAAAGTGCACACGTGAGACTTTCAGAGAGTGATGCAAAGTGATCCATGTGAAAATAAGCAGGGAGATACTGTGTGGCATGATAGCTTCCTCCTAGGGACTTCCCTGATGGTCCAGGGGCTGACACTCCGAGCTCCCAATGCGAGAGGGCCTAGGTTCAATCCCTGGTCAGGGAACCAGAGTCTGCATGCCACAACTAAGAATTCATGTCCTTCAGCGACAAGATTCTGCATGCTACAACCAAGATCCCAGATCCCGCGTGCCACAACTAAGACCCCAAGCAGTCAAGTAAAATAAGTATTAGAAGAGAAGCAGGAGAACTTCCTGGAAGAGGAGGCACTTAAGCTGAGGGATCCTAAAGAGAAAGACATGAGACTGCCTGGGGGAAGGGCCCCCGAGGGAAGTCCTCTGAAGGAAAAGGATTTGGGTTTAAAGGAGGACCTCAAGGGACAATGAAAGGGAATGCATGACCCTCAGCAGATCCTGGATTTAGAGGACATTATTTGGACCTTGATGAAGTCTGACTCTGGACTCTGTGGATAAGTGTTAAATCACCTGAAAGTGACCGTCGTATTGGACTTACGTGGAAAGACACTCTTGTCCTTAGGAGACACTGCTGAAGTCCTTGGAAGCAAAGTGCCTTGGAGGCAAAGCTGACTCACAAAGGGCTCATGAAATATTTACACACACACACACAAAGAGAATAATAAAAGCAAATGTGACAAAAATGTTAATAGTTGGTGAATCTAAGTGGAAAGTAGGGTTATTCTTGCAACATTTCTGCAGGTTGAAAACTTTCATAATGAGCCACTGGGGGGACAAAATAACAGATCGTGGATTCTTAGAGTCTGTGGAGGGTCGGGTGAGACCATCCCCAGGAAATCCTGATTTAGCTGAAATCTACAGGATGAGATGGTTAGACAACATCACTGACTCAGTGGACATGAATTTGAGCAAACTCTGGGAGATAGTGGACGACAGAGGAGCCTGGCGTGCTGCAGTCCACGGGGTCAACAAAGAGTCAGACATGACTTAGCAACTGAGCCACAACAGCAGGAGGCTGGGTGGAACACACAAGGTGAAGCGCACAGGGAAGAACGTTCGCCAGAGGCAGGTGGCTCAGGAGAGTCCAGGGTGGGACCAGGCCTCATCCTAGTACCTAGCCTAGTACCTCCCAGGCCACTTGCCCTTCTGCAGTGCGGCCCTGCCTCCCTCCCCACTCTGGAGGTGGAGTCTGTCTCTCTACCTCCTGGACTCTGGGGCTTCTAGGATGACTTTGACCAACAGAATACAAGGAAAGCAATGCTTTGCCAGCTCTGGGAGCCAGCCAGGGGGCTTCTACTTCCTGTTTCTCGGATACCAGCTACCATCTAAGAAGAACAACAACCCTGAGATCACCTGTGGCTGGGAAGCCCGGGCCACAAGACCCTGGAGAACAAGATGCCACATGGAGAGAGGAGGTAGGAGGGAGGGAGCCCAGAGGTGGAAGATCTGTGAGTACAGGTCTCATCTTTGGAACAGATCCTGAGCTGCAAAAGCCCCAACTGAAGTCACATAAAGCAGATGAACATCCCAGCTGAATCCTAGCCATATGTCGACCCACAAAACTGTGGGGGGAAAATTATTTTAAACTACTAAGTTTGGAGCTCCTTTGTGAGGCAGCAGCCAGCACCTGGGATGCTGTTAAACACTGTTGTCCGTGTTAAGAATTTCGGTCATCATCTTGGGAGCAACAGAGAGCCACTGATGCTTTCAGCCCAGATGGGTGATCAGCCCAGGCTGGAGGTTGCAATCACTCTAGCTGCCACCTGGGAAATGGGCTGGGGGCAGGGGGTGATGAGTAGGGGGAAGCCCGGGGGACAAATTAAAAGGCTGTGGTGGACTTCCCTGGTGCAGTGGATATAGTCTTGAGGCAGTCTGAGCGTGGGTTGGAAAAGAATCTCCAGACACAGAGCATTTCAGAAAGGAGTGAGTTTATTCAGAACAAAGGGCAGAGATAATGTGGGCACTGCAAACGCAGCGGGCTGGCTTCCTATGAGACCGAGAAGAGTCAATGCTTTTCGAGGGTTAATAGCCAGTTTTTATAGCCTCAGGATAAAGAAAATTCCTGCTGGAAGGTTGGCATTAGGTGATTGGCTAGGGCGCAATAGGGTGACTACCAAGGTGGGAATTTTTGCCTAATTTGGGATCAGGAAGCTTGTTAGTGATGATCACGGGGGCTTTTGGCAACAGTTACAGAAGGCCTCAGTCAGCTTTGGAGGTGACCTTGGTTCTGGACTCTGCTTCTGTGGCCTTGGTATCAAAGGCCTCACACCCATGGCTTTGGAGCAGGACTCAACAGATAGAATCCACCTGCCAATGCTGGGGACGCATGTTTGATTCCCGCTCCGTGAAGATTCCACACACTGCAGAGCAACTAAGCCCATGCACCCCAACTACTGAGCCCGAGCTCTAGAGCCCACAAGCACAACTACTGAGCCCACGAGCCACAACTACTGAAGCCCACACGGCTTAGAGCCAGTGCTCTGCAACAAGAGAAGCCCCTGCAACGAGAAGCCCATGCTTTGCAACCCCGGAGTAGGTTGCAAAGAGTAGCCCCGGCTCACCGCAACTAGCGAAAGTCCACATGCAGCAACAAAGACGCAGCACAGCCAAAAATAGATCAATCACTTTCAAGAACTGTCAAAAAAGATCTTCACGACCCAGATAATCACGATGGTGTGATCACTCACCTACAGCCAGACATCCTGGAATGTGAAGTCAAGTGGGCCTTAGAAAGCATCACTACGAACAAACTTAATGGAGGTGATGGAATTCCACTGGAGCTCTTTCAAATCCTGAAAGATGATGCTGCGAAAGTGCTGCACTCAATATGACAGCAAATCTGGAAAACTCAGCAGCGGCCACAGGACTGGAAAAGGTCAGTTTTCATTCCAATCCCAAAGAAAGGCAATGCCAAGGAATGCTCAAACTACTGCACAATTGCACTCCTCTCACACGCTAGTAAAGTAATGCTCAAAATTCTCCAAGCCAGGCTTCAGCAATACGTGAACTGTGAACTTCCAGATGTCCAAGTTGGTTTCAGAAAAGGCAGAGGAACCGGAGATCAAATTGCCAACATCCACTGGATCATCAAAAAAGCAAGAGAGTTCCAGAAAAACATCTATTTCTGCTTTATTGACTATGCCAAAGCCTTTGACTGTGTGGATCACAATAAGCTGTGGAAAATTCTGAAAGAGATGGGAATACCAGACCACCTAACCTGCCTCTTGAGAAATCTATATGCAAGTCAGGAAGCAACAGTTAGAACTGGACATGGAACAACTGACTGGTTCCAAATAGGAAAAGGAGTATGTCAAGGCTGTATATTGTCACCCTGCTTATTTAATTTATATGCAGAGTACCTCATGAGAAACGCTGGGCTGGAAGAAGCACAAGCTGGAATCAAGATTTCCAGGAGAAATATCAATAACCTCAGATATGCAGATGACACTACCCTTATGGCAGAAAGTGAAGAGGAACTAAAAAGCCTCTTGATGAAAGTGAAAGAGGAGAGCGAAAAAGTTGGCTTAAAGCTCAATATTCAGAAAACGAAGATCATGGCATCTGGTCCCATCACTTCATGGGAAATAGATGGGGAAACAGTGTCAGACTTTATTTTGGGGGGCTCCAAAAATCACTGCAGATGGCGACTGCAGCCATGAAATTAAAAGATGCTTACTCC